>JAOTRH010000025.1:8283994-8338975 GCA_034768845.1 Heliamphora exappendiculata
AATGCTCCTGCATGCAAACAAAACTACCGCAGAACCAAGTTAAAAGTGAAAGCATCTAGATTGTGCTTCAAAATAGGGGTGGGATCACCAAGTGTTAGCTTGAGTAGTCCCCCATTCCACCATCAAGGGGAGGTGTGGGATTCAAACTTGGCTGGTACAAAGGAATGTCTTCAGTACCTTATTTGAACGACAAAAAAATGGAATGAACCAAATAAAATTAATCTAAAGGCAAAATGAAGATGAAGTGATATAACCACCACCATATATAGGATTTTATGTCTTTGCAAGAAACATACTAAAATAGTAACAAACACACCTAAAATCATATAGGTTATGGACTTAAGGTCCTGTTTGATAAGAGTTTTCAAGACTGGACTAGATTACTAATCCTATGCGACCCTTATTACCATGTTTACTTTTCATTCTTTGAATGGGATTGTGAATCCCTTTGCACTACCAAACCTCTTGATTGGTGAGGTTAGGAAACCTAGCTGAAGTGGATTTTCATAATCCAATCCCACCAGATTGGAGAAGTCGAAAAGACAGATGCGCAGTCTTGTCTTGAGGTTCTGATTTATATTTTTCAGAAATGTAATTTCTTGTAGAATTTATTTTACAAATAAAAATTAGTAATTACACAGTATGAATGTCTCGTCCATTGAACTGTTCTTTTTAAAAATATAACTGACACATCTCTATATTTTGCATATTTTTATAAACATCATTTTAGTACTCTTTAAGAATTGATTTGTTGCTTATAAACTATTTTCTGAAAAGAATTTTCATAAATAGTTTGCTAAAAATATTTTTATAATTTTAAAAATAAAAAATAATAAAAATGAGCCCGCAATTGGATCTCATTTTTTTTTTAAAATGTGCTCAATTTCGTTTTCATTTTTTATTCGTCACTAAAAATAATTTTAACAAATTATATAGAGCTTGTCAAAGAATCAATTTAAAAATGGACTTCTGTTTTTTGACTTTACGATAAAGTAAAAAAAAAAGTTTAATTAAAACTAGAAGCTAGTTTTAAATTACTAGTATAGGGTCATATTCGAAATGTCTAAAAAATTAGGGAGTGACAAGGACAAAGTAGTACATTGATGTAATAAGAAATATGTATAATAAAACCACCACGACAATTTGATCACCTACAAGAAAAACAAGATTACAGTAGGATTACACCAAGGAATGACTTTGAATCCTTATATGTTTGCCTTAATTATAGATGAATTGACTAGACATATTCAAGATGATATTACATGGTGTATGTTGTTTGTTGAGGATATTATCTTTCTGGATGAGACTATAAGTGAAGTTAACGCTAAATTAAAAATGTGGAGGAAAGTTTTGGAGTACAAAGGGTTTCAAGTAAATAGGAACAAAATTAGATATATAAAATATAATATTAGTAGTGATATGAGTATTAATGACGAAAAATAAAGATTCAAAACCAAGAGATACGTAAAAGTAAATATTTTCGTTATATAAGTTCGATTATTAACAAAGATAAAGAGGTGGCAAATAATGTAATCCATAGAATCAAAGTTGGTTGGCTCAAGTGGAGGAATGCTTTCGGAGCTTTATGTGATTCACGAATACCTACAAGGTTAAAAGAAAGATTTTATAGAACGGCTATTAGACCAGCAATTTTATATAGAACAAAATATTGGAGTACTAAGAAAGATCACATAAGTAATATGAGTGTTGCGAAAATGAAAATGTTAAGGTGAATGTGTGGTAAGACTATAAAAGATAAAACTAGGAATGAAATGATTCGTAGAATAGTAAGGATCACACCAATTGAGGACAAATTGAAAAAAGATTATGATAGTTTAGACACATACAACGTAAATCAATTGATACAGTACTAAGAAAACGCAACAAGATCAAGAATAATAAAAACACTTGGGGAAAAGGAAAACCTAAATTGACATATGATGACGTATTAACAAAAGATATGAACTTATTAAAATTAACTAAAGATATGACCCTTAACAGAACAAAATAGCATAAAAAGATTTATAGAGCAGACCCCAATTGACTGATACAAAGGCTTAGTTTGGTTTGGATTGATTTGGTAAATTTAATCTTATCCCACATATGCCAATCAAACAAGCTATGGTTTATTCCATTATTTAATCCAATGCAAATCAAACATGTGAAAACTAGTTCAATCTCATAATTCGACCTCCTTCATAATCCTTATATTAATCTCACCTCATTGTTAATTATATCCAACCTAAACTAATTATCAAATGAGGGCTAAGAATACTCGCAAGATACAAAAATTAAGAATTAGAATGAAGTAAAGATTTGAGTAAAACTGAGTCTTTCCGCTTGTTTATAAGTTTGCATATTCTGCTAGGAGAGTTTGGCAAATAATTTGCGAACTCTTTAGTAAGATATGGAATTATCATACCCCCACCCTCTCCCCACACAAAATAAAAAAAATAAAGAGAGAAAGGAAGGAAGAAAGAAACCTTGCCCTGTCTACGACATTTGAAGGATACAAGCAAGAATTATAACTCGAAAGAAAGTATAAATAAACTTGCATACAACAGATACAGTTAGTGAGATAATTACGTCTTTGCAAGAAGAGGCAAGAGCCGCCGTTGATGACTCGGATAATCAAGCAAAAGGACTTCAGGCCCTTTAGGTGTAACAGAAAAGGCTCGCCTTGTCAATGAGTACCTTATAGCAATTGCTAAACTAACCTGAAGCGAAGATAAAAAAAGATAGGATACCAATAAAGACCTTAAAATGAACTTAAGTTGGGGATGACTCGTTCCTTTTCCCCACAAATAAACAAAGTAAAAAATAATACATAAAATAACAAATGCATTTTATTTTCCATTACCTTTGATGTGTAAATCGCACTGGTAGCAATGGTTATACGACCTGATGTCAATGGGGCCAGGAATGCAGCAAACCTCTGTAAAGAAACAACCAAGGTGTAATTTTATGGAATTGTTACCGAACAACGAAAGATACTATTTTTCTGAGTTTTCCAGTATGTTGGGAGGTAATTGGTCTATCTCACCAATGGACCACCAGAGAGAGTACAAGGGAGATCTATTATTCTATTCTCATCGACATTGTCAAAGCAAGATGAAAATAATGATTGCATCTGCAAAGGAATTTACCTGATCTGGGTCTTTTATTGCACTGAGATATTGCCCATCTAGAGAAACATCAGCTACAGAATTTAACAAATTCTCTCTGGGAATCCGAACATTGTCAAACCTGGACAAACACATGATGGCAAGCCCTTAAGTTCATTTTTCTCCTAATTACAAGATGTTAACTGACTGAAATAAAAATCAACAAAAAAAGCGTTGATTTTACCAGATTCGGCCATTATCAACTCCATTTAAACCAATCTTATGACCACAATCAGCTATACGGACGTTCTGACAGATGTTGCCATTTCCATATCTGATCTGGACTATAAAAGCATGGACCCCTTGACTGCTTTCATTCATATTGAGCTGTGAAAAAACTATTGTGTGTGTTGCATGCTAAAAGCATCAAAAAGAGAAAGAAAGATGAAAAAAAAAAAAAGAGCATGTCAATTTTCAAGTAATGCTGAAACAAGGACAACAGAAATGAATACGGTAGAAATTACTTTTAGGAATACAAAATTTGGGGGAAGGGAGGGAATAAAGATTGGCTAGAATTGCTTACATTAGCTGCTCCTCCAATCCAATACTTCTGGGCTGATTCACATGGAGTGTTAATGACAAACTCTCCAGTGCTTGAATCATATGTGGCAACTGTTTCAATGCCTCGAACCTAAAAACAAATCCAAGCCATGAAGTATTCAACAAAAACTATACCAAAAGAATTCTAGACAGGTCATTGCTAACTGATTAAACAACCTTCACGTACATTACTTCCATGCCCCAACTCAGTCATTGCAAAGCAACCCTTGACCACGTAATCTTCAGTATCCCTCAACCACTTCTCATGATGATGCTTTGTGCCAAAAAACTGGATGGCACCACCCCTGTTTTCATTGATTAAGAGAATACTTAATGATTAGTTATGCGATGAGCTGCATTAGCACCACAACAAGATGTTACCTTGCAGTAGCAAACTAGATTTAATGGCATTTATAATCAAGTACAATAAAATATTACCCTTGAAGGAATCAACAACTAGAATTTTAACATTTGAATCAATCAAGGTAAATTTCTCGGGTTTTCTCACTGTGGGTTGGATTTTATCTTATTTTTTGTTTGAAAAAGTCTTTATATGAAGGTTGTTGCAGAGAATACTACCACTGGTCGGCAAATGACAAAAAAGGGTGAAAAGAAAAAGGATGAACTAAGCCTCTATTTGGCCTAGCTTTTTGTGAAGGCTTTTTACTTAAAAAGCTCTTAAAAAGTTAACTTTTTGCCTCCCAATGTAATCAATTAGCTTTTTCTACATTTTTCACATCAACTTTTTTACAAAAAAGCTAAAAAGCCAAAAAGCTTATAAAAAAAGCAAGGCCAAACACACGCTAAATACAGAGACTTTCCATGTGAAATGAAGTCTACAGCCTTCATCAAGCAAATATTATTAAGTCAAAGGTTAAGAAATACTTGCACAATTGCACACCCTGTACCAGAGTCTTTTAGACCACCTAGCTAGCTTTCCTTCTTTTAGTTAGGAATAGAATCTGGCCTTCACCTAGCCCTATGGAATTTCTTTATTCACAGGAGTAAGCAGATAGAAAGTCTGACCCGCAAAAAGTAGCTTAATAAGTGAGTTAGCTTTCCGAGCAAACGAAGGGGCCAGAACAACATCTGCAGGTTCTGGGAAAAAAGGCCAAAAAATGAAAAAAGTTCAAGTAAGACGAAAAAAGCTTGTTAAGGTTTTGAAGTGACCCATTTTTTGTTTTTAGCGACTTTTTTTAACTTTAACCTAAACGAATGTACTTTTAAGATTCCTACTGTCAAGAGTGTAGAGACTTGAACTCGATTGTATATTAGTTTAATTCATGATCGAGGGTATTTATGTGATTTCGTTCTTCTATTATTAAGGATTGATTGGTTTAGAGACCACAAAGGGCCGAGATATGGCAGAGATGGGCCAATTGTGTGTTGATGGCTGTTAGATTCGAGGACACCGCTTGAGCGGTGTCGAGACCGCTTGCGCAGCCACTTCTTATAAAAGGAGTGCGAGCTTCCCCAGGAAGCCATTCTTGGAGCTATTTTCTCTCTCCCTCTGCAGTTCATTCCATTCGAGTAGATGAACATATATATGCATATAAGGGGGTCTTAGAGGTTTACGCGTCAAGAGCTACTTTTTATACCCATTAAATTTCCATTTCAACAAGTTCGAGTTAAAAGAAATTTTCTCTCTTTATTTTTTATTGATCTTGAGATAGGTTTCCTATGCTTTTAGATGTTCATCATTTGAATCACATGTTATTGCATATATTGGTTGGAGCAAGTTTTAGTGTTTATGTTTAAGATGCCCTATGTTTTTAATTCAAGGAGGAAATGATGTTTAACGAGTTTTATGCTTTACCTGATTTAATACTTTGCTTGGAGAGCACCATGGAAATTTAATTTGATTTTGGGGGAAAATGCATGATTTAGGGTTTAACGAGAACTTTGAGCAACAATATATATTTTATTGCAAAAATGTAAAATTAAGAATGCTTATATCTGGTTAAGGTTATTTAATTGCATTGTTGAAGAAATGCACCAAAACCTCATGTACATTAGGTAACGATCATTTCATAGAATTTTGGGCACTTTGGGTTATGCATGTAAACTTGAAAAGGTGAAATACTTGAGCAAGTATGGGCTCGAAATATGTAAATGGTGAATTTGTAAACGAAAACAAAATTTTTGTGTGAGTTGATTTTTGGTAGTGTGTTTTGAGACTTGACCCAATAGGGTTAAATGCTTGGTGTTGAGAATTGATTTTAGATATTCTGGAAGCGTCACACGGGAAGCAAATGGGTATGAGTTGATCGTCAGTGAAATGTTGTAAAGTGAACGGGTATGGGTTTGTATGTCGATGATGTCCATAAACTCGGGTGAGATATAAGAGTGGCTCTGGCCCTCGAGTTAATCCCCGTTAATGAAACATTTGTTATGGACAAACCTAGGTTAATAGAAATTTAAATGGTTTATCATTATTGGAAATGGAGATTGGAATTGAAATTGAATGGTTGATGGTTGATGGAAATGGGAAAATTAAAATTGAAAACATTTGGGAAAACAGAATTGAACATGGATTTAGTTTAATGAGTGTGTGGGTGCATTGATTGAAACTTGATTTCCAAAATTAAGAACTTTTTTCTTGGGCATTGGACCTATATTAGTTATTATATGTATATTGACATGCAGCTTATCAATTCATATTGTCTACTTGTATAACAATTTCAAGTACTAATGTGGAGCAGCAAGCTTGAGGCATTCGAGTTACATGTTTTGAAGATTGGACCATCTTTAGAAATAGTGGGCCTAAGGCCACTTTTTGAGACGTGTTGTAACGCCTTAAGGCTTGAATATTTACTTTGACTTCATATCTTAGAAGGATAGTGTGATGGAAAACTTTGGGAACTTATTGTATAATATTTTGGGAGCATGTAGGGGGAATCTAGATGTTGATTAGGGAGTTAGCTTGGGTTCATTGCAAGGTTTTAAATA
The DNA here is from genome assembly GCA_034768845.1 of Heliamphora exappendiculata. NCBI lineage: Eukaryota > Viridiplantae > Streptophyta > Magnoliopsida > Ericales > Sarraceniaceae > Heliamphora > Heliamphora exappendiculata. The sequence continues at coordinate 8,290,648 of JAOTRH010000025.1, forward strand.
TCGGCCGTTACGTATCGTATCGGCCATTACGTATCGGAATTTTGAGCCTCCAATACCGATATTTACCAATGTATCGGTGATACTGTTCGATATCTACCGACATATGACAATATCACCGATACCGGTAAGGCGATTTAAAATCCTAGTTCATTATTGGCCATTTTTGGACTTCAACATATATTATTCCAAAGAAGGTTGAGAGAGTGTTTGGAGAGTTCCCCGATTCTGACTGCTTGAGCACTCCTCTCCCTAGTTGAGTGGTGACTTTACATAGAGCTTCCCTAGTTTCCAACCCTTTTACCCCATACAGTAATTCCAACAGTCGAGTTGTCATCCTTGCACACGAGCGGTTGATTGCATTATGGTGGTTGATTGCATTAGTACCCCTAGGTTTGATTCTTATTCTCTCTCACATATTTGGGTCACAAATTTTGAAGCATAATAATAATAAATCGGAAAAGCAAAAAATTTAGACTAAAAAAATGAAATAAGTTTGGAAAAGATGAATAAAAAAACACTTCAAAACAAGCTATCCTAAACAGACAGCTCCAATTTTGCAGTTATTATACCTTAAGCTTTTAAGTATTTTGTTGAGCATATACTATAATAATATTAAAAGATTACGTTCACCTGCAAACATCAGTGAAAGAGTTTTTGGACTTTTTTAACTGAATGTTACCTATGGTTCCTAAACATTATCATGAAAAATTAATCTAGAATTAAATAAAATTAAGTACTGATGTAACAATTAATTCTATTTTTTATTATAAATTTTGAAGATCAATTGTCTATTCAATTATCAATTATAAAGAGTGCTTATACTTTTATTTTCAGTAACTCTCAACTATCTTTCTCCAATGCACTTTTTTTTTGGGGTAATTATCCAATGCACATATTTAATGCTACGTGGCGAATTAATTATATTTTTATTATAAATTTTAAAATTAAGAGTAATACATAAGCCATTAAACTGGAGTAAAAAACTTTAATTCCAACTCTTAGACTATTACAGAAATTTTAGAATGCATCATGCATGAAAATTTAGATCACAGCATCTAACAGATGGGCAGCACTCACCAAGCAGCACAATCACATCCAGCCCAGCTAAATGCTAATGCCTCCTAGGTCAATCATGAGAAATAGTGAAAAAGTATAACCATGGTTTCAAGTGCATCACAGCAACCCATAAACAAGTTGAAGCACCTGCGCTTCCTTATAGGCTTTAGAAACTCTATTTTTCTTCTCCATCATTATGATTTCCAAGAACAAGATCAACCCATTCCACTTGAATTCTACACATTTTTTTACCTTTTCTTAGGCTGCTGAAAAAATCAACTAAAGAGTAAAGAGTAAATATTGAAAAAGTTTAGAATCTAGAGTGTGAATACAACAGACTTCCCTCAATGAGTGGTATTACACTTCTACTTTAATGGCTGGTTTTGTTTACTTAGGTGCAAATAATGAAATTTATTTTCCAAATTCACTAGTTCAACAGGCCCTGCCTTTTTCCCCATCATAAAACTGCCCACAGATCCATCCACGTATTCGGACACACCCTTCTCACATGAAATTGGTCCCAAGTGTGATAGAGGCTCACCCCATGTAAAAGCATCCTATCCGAATTTGTGAAGAAGAATAAAATTTGTGCAATTATCATTTTTGTTTTCCAAGTAACCAAACAGAGAACAACAGAACAAGAACATCTAAAAATAAATAAAAAGCCTCAACGCACCACAGCATGAAGTGAACACCAATCTTAATCACGAGCGAGTGATCGAAAATCCCGACGACCTCCAAAAACGCCAGCTTCCGCAGCTCGGCCTCGGGGCCTTTCCCGGTGAGAAACCCCTGAAACACCCCTCTGTCCAACAAATACCCGATCCGCCTCATTGTCATCTCCCTCTGCTGCTCCATCGACTGGTTGTAGTCCGGCGAGACGAACACCCGCCCACCCCTCTCCCTTGGGCAAAACAGCTTGCTCTGCTTCATCAGCCCGAACAGCCAGTCCCGGTCCTCCAGGTTGTGCCCGTCCATCAGCTTCCGCATCTCATGAATGTCGAATTCGAACCCCTCTGAGAGCTCCGGAGGAGAGTAATTCAGGCAAACCGACGATTCGAGTGAAGGTGGTGGATTCAGATCGGAATGATCGAAGTGTCTGGCGAGAACACGAGTCCGAAACGTGACTCGATCGATCGAAGTCGAGGATGGAGACGACGACGCCATTTCTGAACCGGAATGTTAGGGTTTGAACTCCGATCGGAGGTTTGAGAGAGAGAGAGAGAGAGAGAGAGAGAGAGAGATGAAAAGCGTCGTAATAAATTAAGAAGACGGTGGGAGGGAAGTCTAATGTTACGCACCGGAAGTAGTCACAGACCGATTACGGGTTACGTTCTGTGCTAGTTTGTTATGGGCTTTCTTGGGCGGTGTGCATCCTAATCGTTTAAATAATAGCAAAGGTAGTGTTTGGCACAATTTCTGCTGTCAGTTTTAGTTTTTTTGTTATTATTATCATTAGTAAGTTATAATTTTTTTAAGTATTTATATTTTTTATATAAATTATAATTATTTTTTTTATTTTAATTACAAGGCTAGCATATTTATCAAATTTTTGTAACTTGTATTATAAGTTATAATTTAAAAATTACTAGTTTTAGCAATCAAATATCTTTTAAGTGCCTGTTTGGGATACATTTTAAGTTTGGCTTTTAAGATATTTAGTATTTTTTTTTAAAAAAAAGAATAAAAAATAATAAAAGTGTTTGGAATAATTTTTTTAAAAAATAAATATTACAAAAATAAAAAAAATAAAAAAATTGGCTTTTTTTTAGTTGCCGTGAAAGCTGTGCAAAATGATAATCCAAAACAATTCAGTTTAAAAGCTCGACTTTTTGGAAAAAGGTAGTTTTACTATTAATCCCAAATAAGGCCTAAGCCTATTTTTGGACCGAAAAGCTTAGTGCTTTTTTTCGTAGTTTTTTTTTATTTTTTTTTAATTTTTTTTATATTTTTATTCAAATTTTTTATTTTTTAAATTTTTTGTAATGAAAGAATTCTAAATAATATATCTATTAGAGCTAAATTTTAAAAAATTCACTAAAGATAAAAAATTTTTAAAAAAAGTCAAAAGGTCTACTATATAAGTTGTCTTTTTTTATCTTATATAAATTTTTTTTAGGTTCAGATAAAAAGTAATTACTTTTATGTTTTCTTATGAGAGAAATTTATAAAGTATATTCATTTAGACTAATGCTAATTTATTTTTACTAAAATTGAAAAAAATTGTAAAAAAAACTAATTCAACACAAACTAAATGAAAAAACAACAAAAATCAAGGAAGGAAAAGTTTTACATCGGCAGACAACGTGATTTTAATTTAGTTTTTTTTTGTTTAAATTTGTTTTAAACTATAAACGTAAAAGTTTTATTTATTAAATCATAAGGGTAATTTTAAACTAAAAGATAATAATTTAAAAAAATTTAGCTTAAAATTATTTTAAACAAAAAGACAAAAAAGTAAAGAACTTTACGTCATAAAAAATGTTATAATCTTTTAAAATTTATATTTTCAATTTTATATTAAAGATAAATCTTGTTTAATATATTTCGACGAGTAAATTCTAAAAATATAATTTTTATAAAAAAAGATATGTATAATAAAATTATGATATTTTTAAAATATATATAAAAACATTTTATATAAAAAAGCAAAAAAAAGGCTAAAAGGCTAAATGCCAGTGAGCAAAATAGCCAAAATTAGAGGTTAAGAAACGAGTATTAAATAACTTTTTTATTTTAAACCAAAAGATAAAAAAAAAACTCAGTTTAAATTGAAGTTGCCAAATGAGATCAGTCTCACTGTCTGTTAACTATTTGTATCTTCTTCTTTTTTACTTCGATTGGGTGTGTTTGGCTAAGTTTCTTCTATTAGTTTGTAGTTTTTTACTATTAATTTTAGTTATAAATTATATTTTTTTTAAATACCTACAATTTCTGTTATAATTTTTAACTATATTTTTTTTATTTTAGTTACAGGCTATAATTTTTACAAAACACTCATAATTTCTATTACAAGTTACAATTTATAAACTACTAGCAATAGTATTCCCAAGCACTCCTATTAACTCTTGATTATTGATGATTGTTAATGAATTGATGCTCAATGGCTATTGAAATTTATTGTTGATCACGGTTTCAACTACAATTTATTGTTGATATTTTTTTTTTTTTTAGTCACATGCTACAATTTTTATCAAGCGTTCACAATTTCTATTACAAATTACAATTTATAAATTAATAGCAGTAGTATTCCTAAACACTACTATTAATTCTTGATTATTGATGATTGTTGATGAATTGATGCTTAATGGCTATTGAAATTTATTGTTGATCAAGGTTTCAACTAATTTGATAAATTTTGAACTAGAAATTTATAGTTAATGACATTTTATTCCTATTGTGAAGGTGGATCACTCAAATATTTCAATTGTTACTAATACTATTTTAATTAGATTTTTTAATTGAATGTGTTACGGTCATATTTGCTAAACTAAAAAACTGTTATGCTTATTAAAAAATTAGAATTTGTTAGGATTTATTATGCTAAAAAATACTTGTTAAAATTAAATTACTAAATTTAGTAATTTTGTAAATTTATTTTTTATGCAAAAATTATCTAAATCGCTTGGCTAAAACTACCTTAACAACAACAAATCCACTGGTTATTGAAAAACTTCCATCCGCTAAATGTGAATTAAGTAAAAATTTATTGAGAATTTTGGCACAAATCTCCTACCATAGCAAAAAAGAAATATCAGTTTCAATTCACACAAAATAAGGTAGAGAACAAGAACAAGCAAAACAAACGAGACAATATACGTGATTTGGTTAACTGCCAATCTTCACGGGAGAAGAAATAATCAATCCACGATATAAAAATATGAATTACAAGTTCGTTCTCAACCTTATAATGTATCTGTAGCTTGAAACTGTGCTTCTCACTGTCTATTTACATTCTCTGTTCTCTAAATCTGAAATTCTCTATGTATATTAAGTGTTTTCTCACTCTTATAATTAAATAATTCTCTCAGTAGCTTACACTTCTTGTAATTCAAAATTCCTTTCAATTATGAATTCACCCAATTAGAAATCCACTCAATTAGCTTTCCTCGCAATCACCAAGCAATTACCAATTACAATTCTCCACAAAAAATCAGAGCAATTCAATCGCACCGTGAAGAATTAGAAAACCAATTTGACAAATTAGGAAGTCAATTAACCACCAAGAATTCCTTGTAACCAAGATTTCCAAATTCCCAAAATTCTTTCAAAGAAAAAATCAAATCTCCAATTCAAGAATCAGCAAATTAACATTCTTGTCACCACTATTCAGTACGACTAATCTCGTTGAATTCCGCTGCACGTTGATGTCATTGATCTTTCTTTTTGTGTAAATACAAATATTTTATTTTATTTTTTTATCTAAAAATTCGAAATACAAACCCAACAGGATTATTTCCTAATTCATGCACACCCTATCATAATTTATGTGACTTATATTCCATTCCTTTTTTTGATAATTGAGTGTTCAACTTGATTTCTATGCACCACGATTAATATTGAGACTTTGAAATTGACGATGAAATGACCAACCGGCTTAAGCCCACAAGATTGTCTTCAACTTGATTTTTATGCACCTCAATTAATTTCGAGACTTTAAACAAATTTCAGTGGCCTGAGAGATTAAATTGTTGATTATTAAAAGTCAAATTCAAGATTTGATCAGCCGACTTAAGCCCACAAGATTGTGCATATCATTTTAAGCTCTTTGATTATATAAAATATGGTATAGGTTAGGTGTAATATGACCTTGAAAAACTATTTTGACATTAATTTTATAATAATTAAGTAGGTCTTACTTTATTTTTAGTATTTTTGTTTATTTTAAAATTTAATTTTAATAATTTAAATTATACAAAATTTTATTTTAGTTATGTAAATTTGAATTCATTTGTTAAAGAAAATATGAGAAGTTTTGAAGTGTGTATATAATAATGGAGCCAAAAAGTTGAATAGAAATATGGCCGCAAATTAAACAGAGAGGTGGTCCGTCATGTATAGGTTTCTATGCACTTAAATTTATGAAAAATTAGTTAATAGTTCAATTGTTTTATACATATAATTCGTGTCTAAAGGTACTATTATTATTTTTTTTTAAATCATTTAATAACTTGCAATGATGATTACAATGACTTGCAATGACAACAACAGTTATAAGGGACAAAAAATATAAAAAAAAATAATAGTAACAGATTAATAAATTGTTCAAATACTCGAATTAAATAATAATAAATTAATTAAAAAATATATAATTATTACATCTTAATTAATAGTTATATTTAAATTAAATAATAACCGATCAAAAAGACAAAAGTCTTAATAAACTTAATCTTGCCGTTAGATTGTTTACAAAAAATAGGAACCTTTAAATCAATAGATACATGTCACATCAATAACTTTTATATAGATTGTAATCGATTTAATTTCTTTAATGATTTTTAAGTCTTGAAGATTAGTATTTAAAAAGATAATAACGTGCTCTAATTTTTAATATGAAATAATTTTATGGAATTACCTCGATTACCCCAACACTCTTACAACGTTAGTGGGGTTGCAAACGGTCATTTAATAATTTTTCGATGAGCTTTGATCGACTTTTTTCACAAGCTTCAAACGACGAATAGAGCATAAAAATTTTACATTCCCTCTAACGTCAGTGATTCGTAATAGAAAAGTTTTTAATATTTATTGTATTTAAATAATAAAATTTAAATCTTTTTTGTAAAATTATAATATATCCACGACCACTACTCTTTTTACATAAAACAACAAATGTCACATTTTTTGTATTTGAACAATTGAATTTATTATTAGGATTTAATTGCCAATCTCTTAATGCAAACGGAAGTATATTCATGTACACACTTAAAAAAAAAAACACAACGATATATGTAGTTCAGCATAACCTGTCTATGTTCACGGATGAGAGAGATAATACACTATAATCGTTGAGTGTACAATCATGAGATCAAAAATATCTCCAAACCTAGCATCCACAACCCGAGCCTTAAAACAAACTTCATTTTTCTGTTTAAGAGTTATTCCCGTGTTTTCGGTATTTTTTCGTCTCTCCTTACATACCTTTTGATTTAACTCTCCACAAATCTACTAGAATGATAAGGTTTTTATTTATAGAAAATCCCTAAAACCCTAATCCCATATAATTATAAAACCTTACACATATTAGATTTCTTATGGATTTACGACTCGAGTTCAACCCAAATAAATGTGAATAAAATACTAATTGTATGGATCCATAGAATACAAGACACACACCCAATAATTTTCACCTTGGTTTGAATTCTACCAACTATTGAAATTTGGAAACACTCGAATCCCTAATACTGGTTTGGGCAACGGATACCCACATAAACTTCAATCCACACAAAATAAATAAAAAAAGCAAGAAACACCACAAGAATTAAAAATATACATGGTTCGACTGACTGTCTATGTCCACAGGCGAGAAAAAATCAATCCAATATATACAAATAAAGGTTATAGATCTCAATCTCTATCTCACAATATATGTTGCCTCAAACTGAGTCTCCCTTTTGTCTCCCTACACTATCTCTAGCTTTTAATATGAGATTCTTTAGAGTATATGACGACCTCTCTCTTCCTCCTAGGGTTCGTCATAAACCCCTATATCTATAACACAAAACTAGGTCAAAAAAACATAACAATTGCAGCCTTAGCCGCCAACAAAAACTGCGATCCCAAATAGACTGCTCGAGTGGTCTTTTACGGGCCTTAGTTTCTCTATAGTCTATAGATCTTCTGGTGAAAGATTTTCACCTCCTTAAGCATTCCATATTGTCTGGACACCCTTCTAAACTAGAATGTTAGACTAGAATGTCAGAAATTCGATGCACAAAACCCAATAATTTTCACATTGGTTTAAATTTATCAACCATTTTGAAGAAATTTAGTCGCCTCGTCCTGCACTTCTTTCATGGGAATGGGTGCTCCACCCTCTCTGATCATCAAACTTAATGATCTTGGACCAAATCCAAGCCACACTTGAATTTAACCCTCTTGCAATCAATAATCTTCTCGTTCTTAAGTAGTTTTGCAAACTCCCAAGTTTCAGCCTTCTATGGTGACTCCATCTTTTCTGATAATACTGCTTGCCACTAATTTTTGCCTAAGCTTCTTGTAGCTTTCTTATAAGACAAAAGATCTCCACTATACTGACCCTGGTGTTCTTGATTTGAACCACCGTCACCTGATTTTCTGGGTGAATATTCTAATCGAGCTCCACCTCAATTGTGGCTCTCTTCTCTAACATACTGAGCTTGTCAGTTTGAACAAGCTGCATATACCGGAATTTTGAGCCGTCCCTACTGGACTCTACATGTGTGCTAGTGGTAACTTCACATACCATCATGCCCCCTACCAGTTTGTGGAGATATGTTGCGCTTGTCGGTCTGACTAAGTCAAATACTAACATACTGCACTTATCAGTTTGACCAAGCCGCATATATTGGAATTTTGCGTCATCCTTGCTGGACTCTACTTATGTAGTAGTGATAACTCTACCTACCACTGCATTCCCTATCAGTCTATAGGGATTTCTAACTTGATGTTTCGACATCTTTATTGCGATCGAGTAATTAAACCTTTATCAAAAGCTCTAATACCACTTGTTGAGATTTGAAAACACTCGAATCCCCAATACTAGTTTGGGCAGCGGATACTCACGTAGATTTCAAACCACACAAAGTAAATAGAAAAGTAAGAACAACCACAGGAATCAAGAATATACGTGGTTCGGCTGACTGCCTACAGCCACGGGCAAGAAGAAATCAATCTACTATACGCAAATAAGGATTACAGATCTCATTCTCTATCTCACAATATCTATGGCCTCAAATGAGCCTCTCTCTGTCTCTCTACACTCTCTAGCTTCTAAAATGAGCCTCTCTAGAGTATATGACGACCTCTCTCTTCTTCCTAAGGTTTCCATCATAAACCCATATGTGTGTGTGTGTGCGTGTGACACAAAACTAGGTCAAAAAAATATAACAATCGCAGCCCTAGCCGCCAACAAAAATTACGATCTCGAACAGACCGCTCGAGCAGTCCCAAGACCGCTCGATCGGTCTTATACAGGCCTTGGTTTCTCTGTAGTCTGTAGAACTTATGGTGATAGACTTTCACCTCCTTCAACATTCTATGCTGTTCGGATACCCTTCTAGATTAAAATATTAGAAATTCGAGACACAAAATCCAACACAAACCACTCTGAAAACAATCAGTGCTGATATCGATTATTCTGTCGTCGTCGTCGTCATCCGTCACACATAAGTGGGTATGCCCTTCACCTCTACACTGAGATGCCCAACACTCATTGTTGAGGTGTCCACTGTCTCCACCTATTCGTCACTATTTTAATGGATCACCAAAAGTTTCTAAGAAAGTCTTCGAAAAAATCACTAGTGTTGATCACCAACAATCACTGGAGTTATCATCCGTGATCGCCGAAAGTATTCATCGGCGGTGATTATTGGCGTTCGGTAAAGGTAGTAGAAGTGTTGTGGTGGGGAAATGATTATAAAGAGCGACTAACAGTAAAATGCCTATACACGAAAATTGAATTTAAAAAATTAAGTATTCATGTTTGACTTGATAACATATTGACATTTAGATTTTGTACATAAATCTTGAATGCATTGTAAGAATGAATTACGTCACATACATGACAAGGACTAACTATTGTGGGATGAGAAGCCATAAATTGTACTGGTGTATTATAAATACAAATTCTGATCTCTACTTAATCTATTGTAATTATATGTTTTTGGAATGAAATGAAGTAAGCAATCTATTTGATGTATTTCCAATTTCTTTTTTATGTATAAATTATGGTATCTTATTTTTAAATATATATGATAGTCTTTTATTTTGTGTGTTTATTTATTTTATTATAATCTATGTCCTCCAAGGCAATGAGATTCATTCACGTGAGAAAGAGAATTGTAAGTGTTGATATTTATACTATGAATGTTGGTTATAAAATTATTCTTTTATAATAATTTTATTGGAAGTCTTGTGTTTGATTGAATTCCAAGTTACAAGTGTTATAAATTTATGCAGAAGATACGACAAAAATTGATTTCAATTTGATACATGAAAATAATATAATGATTTCTCAAAATAGAAAACTTAAATGGTATATCTTGATCCATAATACTATAAGCCCCTGTTAATTAGAAGCAGAACTTAAGAAAATATCTTGATCTCCGAGCTATTTGAGTGTAAAAGATCTTCAAAATCACTTCTTTCTCTAGGCGGTGTGAACTATGAATGTTACGTGGTATCAAGTTCAAGTTTCAGACTTAGACTTGGACTTTTGGAAGAAAAATGTGATTTAAGACCTTACATTATTTATACTAGTTGTCTTCCCATCAAAGACATTTAATTATTATGAAGACTATCAATAAATTTATAACTTAAGAGAATGTATCTCATAGATTTATAATGAAATTCATATTCATTGTATAGATACAATATATATATCTTATATTCATTCTTAAATACACAATTAATTTATTATGTTTAATGTAAGTCTTTCATACATGTATATATAAGTATATTTATTAAAACTTTTTCATTATTAAGTTCATGAACGTAATATCTTTTTAGTTGGATCAATCTAATATAATCATGCATTGGCCATATTAGAGAAATAATGCTAACATTAACATGTAGCATAATTTATTACCTATTATTTTTTAAGAAAAAAAACAATTTAAAGACCAATCACATAAGGATCTTTTATATGCATGGAATTAAATGTTTGATATAGAATGCATATTTCTCAATTTAAAGACCAATCACAAAAGGATCATTCCTATGACAAGTCTTACGCGTAAATGGATTAAATTTATGCGATTAAATTTGTACGGAACAAAGCTTGTGAGCTTGCTTTCGAAGAATTGAAGAAGCGATTGACGAGTGCACCCATATTGATTATACCAGAGCGACGATTGGGTTATGCCATATATTGCGATGCATCACACGACGGGTTAGGCTGTATTCTTATGCAGCAGGGTGGAGTTATTACCTATGGTTCTTGATAACTTAAGGCACATGAAAAGAACTATCTGACGCACGATTTGGAACATGCAATTGTGGTTTTTGCCTTAAGACTTGAAGGCATTATTTATATGGCATGTGTTTTGAGGTGTTTTCATATCATAAAAGTTTAAAGTATTTATTCTCTCAGAAGGACTTGAATATGTGACAATGAAGGTGCATGAGTACCTCGGCGATTATGATTTTGATTTGTAGTACCATTTTAGGAAAGGCAAATGTGGTGGCCGACGCTCTTACTAGAAAATCTTTTAGTTCTTTGGCCCGCATAACCATATTGTTACGCTTCCAAAATCGAAGAATTTCTCCAAAACAAATAGACTTTCATACATTCAATCATATAGAATATGGCCTTATGGCCTTACAACCCTTAGGAGTTTAATCACAACACATGTTCAATAAAAGATCATAATTAAAACATAATTTTACGTAAACTTAAAATCTAGGAATTAAACAACACCTCATCCCTCGCTATTAAACCATCGAATCACCTCCAACAACTAAAACAGGTTTTAAACAAGCACTGTGAGCCAAGACTCAATAGAATATGCCTACATATGAATAAAAGCATGATATGTAAAAAGAAAAAATTTTAAACCATCACCATGATACATAAAAAGCTCTCCAGCTAAACTACTGAAAACTCATAGGGTTACATTTTCTCGTGACTAATAAACAACCAAAGTAAGCTTTTATCACTCTCCAATCCTCAACAAGTTCTACAAATCTCACCTTTTAGATTTATTAAAATGTCGTCTTCTCACTTAGGTCAAATACAACGAAAGCTATTATCACCACGAAGGCTAATACCACCACACAGGCTATAGTGCCACGAAGGCTAGCACCTCCACGTAGGTTAAATACGCTACACAGGCTAGATACGCCACACAGGCTAGTAAATTGACAATTTTACATTACCAATATCGCCACTCAGGTTAAATATGCCACATAGGCTAGATACGCCACACGTGCTAGATATGCCACATACGACACACATGCTAGTTAATTAATAATTTCACATTACTAATATCGCCACACAGATTAGATATTCCACACAAGCTAGATATATCACATAGGCTACACATGCTAGTTAATTAATAATTTTACATTGCTAATATCGGCACACAAGCTAGATTTCGTAATCTCACATTTACACAGATTTACTATTACACATGGTAATTATATCAATGCAACTCATACACAATATTCTCAAACTCATTCACGGGATTAAACCCTTTTCATCAATTACCCCCAAACTCAACATTTATTGATAACCAAACTCTAGTTCTATCTACACTATCACAATCTCTCATCCAACCCACAAAACCCAAGGCACGTAATCATCTACGAAAACCCACACAGATAGGTCAAATTCAAAAGAAAAAACCTTTGAGAAAACCCGTTTTACGTTCGTTGTTCAAAACAAAACCATTTTCTTCAAAATAATTTTAGAAAAGATAGTTAAACCATTAAAATAAAAACTCTTGGGACTTGAATTTAAACCCAATGGGGTCTCGGTGTGGAGCCCAGATGAAAAGACGCTTTTATAACAAGAAAATAAAGTTCCAACACAACCCAGGTGAGACCGCTCAAGCGGACCCAAGGGTAGTAGACCTCTCGAGCGGTCACTCACCCGAGAGCACACCAGGAAAGCCTGTTTTAACACCAATACTTTCACAACTCACACTTTCTTTCAAATAGGGATTCTAGAGCAAAAAAAAATGGAAAAAACCAATTTCCAGCCATCAAATTTGCATTTCAAAGCTTCCCTCAAGGATTAAATAGAATCAAACCTCCATCATATTCACAATGTATACACCAAACCCATAATTCATTAACTTTTTCCCACTTAAGTTATGATTTTCAACTCACAAAAGATTCAACACATATCAACACATAAAACCCCAATTAACCCAATTCATTCCTCAATTTCTCATTCAAACTTCATAAACACACCAATCTCAAACTCTCAACTTCACCCTTAGCTAGGGTTTTCAATTCAATTAAATCCCAATATCTACACTACATTCAAGTTCACATAACTCATTTGATTTCACAAAACCTCACTTCACTTCTTCCAACAATCAATTCTCAAGCTCCGTAGAACTAGGGTTTTCAAAATAAAAAGGGTTTAATCTCATTTTACTCAAATAAAAGCAAATAATCACATATTCTCGAGGTTTATTCAAGATTAGTCAAAAATTCTACCTCGATTTTTACTCAAATAATAGCAAATAATCACATATCCACGAGGTTTATTCAAGATTAGTCAAAAATTCCACCTTGTTGAGTTGAACTCAAAGCTTTAGAACACTGAAACGCTTGAACTTGCCAAATCAAAAATCCACTTGGTTGGAAACGTAGCTATCGATGCCAAGAACACTCTTTGGTTTTGAGGTTTTAATCAACTCTAAGTCTTTGTTCTTTAAAAAGTAGAGAGAATGTGGAGAATCCTAAGCTCTTAACAATGGTGGAAGAGGAGGCAAGACAAGAGAGAGAGAGGGAGAGGAAGAAATCAGGTAGGGGAAGGGAGAGGGAGACAAGAGAAGCTTCTCCAAGAAGCTTGGGACCAAACTCCCATGACACTAACTCCAAAATGTCTAAAATGCCCATATTATCTCACAATGTATTAAATTCGCATACGAATATTTGAATTAACCCAAAATTAATATTTTTAACTTAATATTAATTAAAAAAAAAATTATTCAAAATTATCAAAATTCAAAATTATCTCCAAATAAAATTTTTCGAGTCTCCGCGCATACAGGCAAGTCCAACAAAGCTTATTAAAAAGTTACTAGGCCCATTGGCCTCACATATATAACAAACATATCAGTTCAAAATTAATACCACATAGGTTAACTATCATGTAAATATTTAATTTCATAAATTTAAAATGGAATCGGGTCTCACACATATGGGAGTGGATTATGCTTGGGGAAGTGGGAGAGTACGAATTGCATCTTGCCGAATAGGTTTTGGGTAAACAGAATTTAGGTGAGTTAAGGAGGCTGGCAAGTGTTCCACGTTATTTATAGTGGTTTCAAAACCTTATCTTTTTAGTCGCATTGTTGAGGCTCAACAGCAGGATAGTGAGGTCAAGATGTTCCGTGGTCGTGTTTTAAGTGACGAGGATGCAAAAGGGTGGGCTATACATTTTGACGAGAGTTTGAGATTTGTGGGGATATTATATGTGCCAAAATTGTGTCGCGAGGAAGTGCTCCATGAGTTTCATCTTCCCGTCTAGCAGTGCATCAGGGTGGCACGAAGATGTATCATGATTTACGTTGTTAATTTTGGTGGAAAGGTATGAAAAAGGGTGTGGCACTTTTTGTTTCGCGATGCCTTACTTACTAACAAGTGAAGGTCGAACATCAGAGACCAGCAAGATTATTACAGTCATTGTTAGTATCAGAGTGGAAGTGGGAGAATGTTATTGTGGATTTTGTTTCAAGACTTCCAAGGTCACCAAAGGGGCATGATGCCATTTGGGTCATGGCAGATCGGTTGACCAAATCTGCACATTTTCTTCCTATCCGAATGACAGACTCAGCGAATAAGCTTAGTAAACTATATGTTAGCAAGATCATTTGAGTCCACGGAGTGCTAGTATCCATTATTTTCGATCAAGACCCTCGATTCACGTCACGCTTTTAGCAGAGTCTTCAGTCAACCTTGGGGATGAGGTTGATTTTTAGCACTGGTTCTCATCCACAGATAATAGTAAGTTCGAATGCACTATTTAGATCTTAGAGAATATGTTACGGGCATGTGTGTTGGACTTTCGTGGATCTTAGGAAGATCATTTTCCATTGTTAGAGTTTACATATGACAATAGTAATCAATTGAGTATTGAGATGGCGCCTTTTGAGGCCTTATATGGTAGACCTTGTAGGTCACCTATGTGTTGGACCAATGTGGGGGACACTGCTGTATTAGGACCTAACCATGTACATGAGACGATCGAGAAGATTACCGCTATTTGCCAATGTTTAGTAACATCCCAAAGTCGCCAAAAGAGTTATGCCGATCAAAGAAGAAGACCCTTAATGTTCGAAGTGGGTGATCATGTATTTTTAAAAGTCTAATCTTGTAAAGGTTTGATGAGGTTTGGTAGGAGTGAAAAATTATTGCCACATTTTATAGGACCGTTTGAGATCCTTGAGAGGTTTAGAGAGGTGGCGTACCATCTTACCTTGCCTCCACAGCTATTGTCAATGCACCATATTTTTCACATTTTTATGTTGCGAAAGTATGAACCAGATCCTTCACACGTTCTTGATTGGGCCAAGTTGCGAGTTGAAGACGATATCTCTTACGAAGAACAACCGGTAAAGATCTTGGATACCAAGTAGCGGGTGTTGTAAGAGCAAACCATTTCTTATGTTAAGGTGTTATGGCTTCATCATGGTGTTGAGGAGGTATTGTGAGAGCGTGAGCTAGAAGTTCGTTCTAAATACCCGAATTTGTTTTTATCTTAATGTGTTTTAAATTTTTGGAATAGAATTTCCTAAGTGGGGGAAAGTTGTGTGACCCGATTTTGTTTTAATTTGTGTAATTAAATGCTTATGTGATAATTTACTTGTGTAGTATTATATTTGAGCATGTGTTCTTTATAGATAGATATATGTGACTAATGGGCCCGGTAATGTTTTAACGAGCTTTGTTGGACCCGCTTGTTGTGGCGCCAGGATTTAGGATTTTGTTTTAAAAAAAAGAGAATTCGAGAAATGTTTAGAAAATAGTTTAACACCTTGAAAATCAAATTTTGAAAACTCTGTTTGTGAAAAATGGAGTCGCCACTTGATTTTTGAGAAAAATCAAGAAAAACAAAATGAGCCAGTGATATATAAAACGGCAACCAGAGAAAACAAGGGTCCGGGGGCAAATGTATGAATTGGAAAAGGTGTTAGGTACCCCATTCGTCCAACCGTGGGGTTGGCCTCTACTAATCATCATTGTTTCTTAATTAGATTTCTCAAATACATGCAATACAGAAAATGGGGGCGAAAAGAGAACATCCAAAATCAAGTAGAAAAAATACATAATCTAAATATTTAACACGCCGAATAAAACAAGTAGCAAAAGAAAATCCTAAATCCTACAACATGCAAATTCTAACTAAAAGATGCATGGAGCTAATCCGCATATAATATCACCAAATAATCTAATCATGATATGATTTTAAACAAAAAGCAAAGATATGCTCCAAAATTCACTAAATTCTAAACACACCAAAAATGAGCATGAATTGCTTACAATATTGTCAAATAACATACTTATTCTAAATATGATGTTGAGTAAAGAAATATGCTCCAAAATTCTCTAAATAAAAAATCATGTTAAAGATTTGCACAACTAAAAGAAACATAGCGAAAACCATATGCAATATCCTAAAATAAGCAAAATATGGCTTTGAAAAGGAAATATACTTTGAAATACCCTAAATTCTAATTATTCTTAAAGATTAATTATAAATTCCATGTCAATGATCAACCAAATGAAACAAATGGGAAAAAATGCTATTAAAACAAGAAGTAAGCCATGAAGGTAATGATTACTACATAGAAATGCAATAACCATTCCGAACTGTTAGAAGATCTAGGATACGGACATAATATCGACAATTACAACTGTACAAATGTAAGTGCCAAATATAGTAATCTCGATATCGAAAATCGTGATAACCAAGTGTATTGGTACTATTTTGATGAATTTCTAAAGTAACCAAAATGCAAATGTGTGAGGTGAACAAAAATAACAGTTGAGATTACTTTGCATTTAATGCAAATTAACCAAATTATACTAAACAAATCATGCCCATTAATCACATACTTACAATTCGACAAATTAAATGGTAAACTAAGTCGACTATATAAATGAATGAAACATGCGAATTGAAGTTGAAATTAACTCGATCACTCCAAGAGATAGAAAGTGGAGAGAGAAAGACCAAAAATTTAAACAAAATACTCGAATCACTACTATCCGAGTGAATCCTCAAGTCAAAGAATGGTGATCAATAATCCGATCCTTAAGGAATGCTCCAACTCCAATCAGTAAGGGCAAATCGAGAATCCAGTAGGGTATTAGCGTTAGTGATTGTTCTCCCTCGGTATTCCAGCAGAGTGTCGGTATCATAACTCTGTCGCCTTTCGACTGTCAAAATTATGACATCAGAATTGTCCTCCTAAAATTGTACCAGAGGTATGGTATTTATAGAATTTATCGATCAATGAGGTGTTGGCACGTTTTGGGATACATTAGGCCATTTGGAGCTGGCGGTCGCCAGGTTGGGAGTTGACGGTCGCCACTAAAGTCAAGCTTTCAAAAAATTCTTATAGCGGCCGCCACATTGGAGTTGGCGACCCCATGGTTCAATGTTGCCGGTTGCCATAGGGTTTTCAAGAGTTTCTTATTTCGGTCGCCACAATGGAGTTGGCGGTCCCATGGTTCAAAGTTGGCGGCTCAAAATTTAGAAAACGTAGGTTTACTGGTTTGAAGGTTTTGATCATTGGGTTCGAATCACTGAGCTTAGATCACCTCCCGAGGATTATTTAGAAGCACCATTTCACTTATTTTCACCATCAAATACACTCGGACCATCCTAAGATTAGGCGAGGTCAAATTGGGGTGTCTGCACATGTGTGCGCGGAGGCCCAAAAAATTTAATTTGAGAATAATTTTAAATTTTGGTAATTTTTAAAAATATAAATTTATAAAGTAATTTAAAGTTAAAATATTAATTTCGGTATGGTTTGAATATATAAACATGGAATAAATACATCATGGAGGCTTGGGAGCATTTCTCAAACACACTTTTGAGTTAGTGGCCTTGGTTTTTTAGAAAAGCTTATGGGAGAAGCATCCCTCCTCCCACTTGACTGAATTTCTCTCCCTCTCCCTTCTTTGTCTTTTATTATTTTCTCCTCTCTCTCTCTCTCTCTCTCTCTCTCTCTCTCAAGATTTCATAAAAGACAAACTTGAGTTCTTCCATCTCTCCCCATTTTGAAGACTCTAAGCTTGGAATTGATCAACGACCAAGAAGGAAAGATTATTCTACATGTTAAGAGCTTTAACTACAACCAAGCAAAATTCAGATTTGGCGAGTTTAGGGTTCCCGTGAGTGTTCAGGTTTTGAGATTTTCGGCTCAATGAGGTATTATTCTAACCCCTCTATGAATGTGTGTGATGTATATGTGATTAATTTCATTCTATATCAAAAAAATTATTGAGATATGAAAAACCCTAGATTTTGGTGAGAAATGCTCTTCATGTATAAATTGCAAATCTTGAGATGATTGAGTATTGATGTTATATTTGGGATTTGAATTGGGATTTGCATTTGGTTTTAAATCTATGAACATGTTCCCTTTTCTATATTTGGGAAACATATGCTTGAATTGGGGATTTTGTATAAAATCATGTTGGGGATGGAAATTGTCACATCCCAAACTCCGAGTCACGTGAAATACCCACAAACAACTAAACATAACACCCAACCCAAGAATACACTTTCAATATAAAGCATACATGCATTATATATAACCGATGAACGGTTTACATTACACGGTTCCAACACCGAGAAAACATGTATGCATACATGAAACAGAAAGAACAAAAAAAAAGATTATAACTCTTCCACCTCTCCAGCCAACCCCAGATCAACCTGTGTGATTGGTACCTGAAAAATATTTCAAATCCCACACTGTGAGCCAAAGCTCAGTAGATACTAGGCAACATATGCAATATAAGATAAACATGCTAGGAAAACGATGTGCAGTTTTAAACTCTCTTTCAAGCCTTTAAAATAATTTTCACATGCAAACGGGAAAGCGATGATACAAACCATCTTTTGACTCACTCATAGGAGCCTTGAAAATAATTTGAAAATGGTTTTTAGATCGTGATTCACACGAGTCTCAAAAATAATTTAAAAATTGTTCTATCCGATCCACGATGCAGTTTATGCAATCCATGTAACTTCTCGGGCTGAACCCGAAGGACCGCAGCCCCATCAATGCACCTTTTCGGCCTCTTGCCGAGGAACCTCAGCCCCAATACACGCGTCTTCTCGACCTCTCACTGAGGGAACTCAGCCCCAACACATGCGTCTTCTTGGCCTCTCGCCGAAGGACCACCGCCCTAACGAAACCACCGTCTCGGCCTCACACCGAAGGAACTCAGTCCCAACAAACGTACCTTCTCGATCTCTAACCAAAGGACCTCAGCCCTACTGCATACCTCTTCTCGGCCTCACGTCGAGGGACCGTAACCCCAACGCTTCTTCTCGGCCTCTCACCGAAGGACCGTAGTCCCAACGTAATCTGCTCGGCCTCTCGCCGAGGGACCGTAGCCCCAACGTAATATATCTTTTTGGCCTCACGCCGAGGGACTGTAGCCCCACCGAATATCCAGTCAGCCAGAGCTAACATTCACATAACCACATGTTCACCTATCTCATTCCATACACTTATGCATAACCTAACCATAATTTAAATGCATAAAATCACGTACTATCACTATGTTTTTCAAACCACGCCACATGCTACACACGCGACTCACACAACACTTACAACCCATGCAACATGCACTACATGCATTCATTCCTCATATTCCACATAACCATGCCTATAAAACTTCCGAGTTTTAAAACATGCAACCACAGTACACGTAACGATACCAAAATCATGTAATTTACTTACATAATCCGTACATAAATAAACTCGAGTTATAAATGCGCATAGCCAGCTATAAACACACATAGCCATATATAACCTCACATGATGATGCCACCCGTCAAACAACCTAACATCCACTCATAGGGATAACCATCAATCCACAAAACCAAGCCTAACCCGAAGGTCAACGCTAAATCCCTCAAACCATGAGATCACAAAACATCACCTTTTCCCCAAAGGTGCCACAAGCCCAAGCACGCCCTACACCTAATGAAGAACAAATACCGCGCACCTAACCGTGCACCACACCCCCATCAAACCATGCACGTCAACCCGAGGACGACACCTAAACCACCACCCGAAACCACGACATGACTCTCGAAGCCACCACACAACCAACCGAACCCTGAAATGAATCCAACAGTATTTCAATTAATTAATCACATAACTAATCAATTGAATACCATTAGAAACCAATTAGAAACCAAGAACCCAACCAAAACCATCAAAACACCAAGCCCAGCACCTCAGTCAACTGGTCCTCAGCCCCCAGTCGACTGAAAATACACTGGAAAGCCAAACACCCAATCCAGAAACATTTCAGTCGACTGACCTACTAAGTCCAGTCGACTGAACCCAAAATAGAACCATCTCAGTCGATTGACCTCCCAGGTCCAATCGACTGACCTCCCAAACTCAAGATCCAATCGACTAACCTCCCACGGGAACTGTTTTTAAGCCACGATTTCAACCCTCCGAACCTCGAATCAATGCCTCGAAACTCCCATCCAACACCCTCAGACATCCACACGCCCAAGCCTAACACCAAAACCACAAAAGAAACACCCGACACTCGATTCCATCCACCGAAATCGCTGAAAAACGGTTTTTAAACCCAAAAACCCAACTTGAAACAAACTCAGATTTACAGCAGTCTAACCGTTAAAAACACACCTGATTATACGTAGCACCCTTATAAGACACGAGAGTCTAGGATCCTATCCCGGTGAGTTAAAAACTCGATGCCTTAAACCACGTGCAAAATCAAGCTTCATCGGAATGGAATTATGTCTGGATGGATGCATAGATCACGATGCCAATAACAAGGATCAGCAGTCTGATCATCGAAAATCGAGCCCTAAGCTCCCGAGAAGTTAAAGAGAAGGCAGAGAGAAAAGGAAAAAACTTTGTGGAGAAGTTTTAAAAATATTTTTTGAAAATATCTAACTCTAGATATTTATAGGCTTCCAAAATATTTTTTTTGAAATTTTTTAAAATTCGCACCGCAACGTCCCACGGCCCCGGGAACTAACCCCGCATGTATATCTAACCCCGATCATGCATCAAAACGCATATAAACATGCAAAATCGAAAATGGAAAAAACGAATCGAAAAACACCGAAAAAGAAAACAGGTCAGAGTCTTACAGAAATTATGAAAATTTATGGTGATTGTTGAGAATTAAATTGTGATCATGTAGTGCATACATAAAGTGTTTAGGAGAAAATCATGGAAAATGGTTGAGGGATCGATATTATTGATGATATATTGCATATATTGAGAAATTTTTAGAATTAACGTGGGCTCAACTAGCTCTTCGATAAAAGACCAAAAACTTGTGCAAGATTGGGTGACCATATCCTACGAGTTAATTCTCGTAAAGGTGGCAGATGTACCCATATCCTTCGGTGTGACCGAAAAATGGTGGTTTATGTGATAATTAGTCATTTGCCAATATGTTGTTGATTGCGGTAAGAGAATTTGGTTATTATTGAATTATGAGAAAATTGGATCACTTGGTTTGGCTTGGTTGATATAGAATTGGTTATTGCATGTCGAGCATGATAAATTGGATTAATTGGTTTGGGTTGGTCGATATAGAATTGGTTATTGTATGTCGAGCATGATTCATGTTGTGTTTAGAATCTGATTGAGCCTCGTTTTCTCACGTTATTTTAATTAACATTTTTCAAGTGTTGAAGATGAGAATATGCCTTGAAGAAATCATACATGTTTTAGATTTGCCTTGGTTATGATGGGAGACTTTACATCGTATTAGGGTTTCTGTGAAATTGTTGGGAAGATGTAATTATATTTTTGTCTTGCTAAACGTCTTGAATATTTGGGTTGTAAGGTCTTTAAGGCAATGGATTTCTTGTGATTAGATGAATGTAATTGTTGTATGATCCTTGTGGGAGGCTTTTGTATTAGAATTTTGATTTTACTCTAGGGTTTTAGAGTTAGTTTTAATGAATTTCAAGTGCCTAAGCCCTTACTTTTCATAAAAACGAAGATTGGGTGTTGAAACAAGTAAAATAATTTTCAAAATTTGTTTGCTGGTGATGGACAGCTCGACAATTGCTCGACGACCGCTCAAGCAGTCTATCACCATAAAAGGGGGACCTTTGCTCGGTCAAGGGACCCTTCGAGCTGTCTTGGGTTCGGTCGAGTGGTCATGCCTAGACTTGGCCCAAATATTGTTTTTCTTACATAAAAGTACCTTCTTTGTCCGAGCTCTGTTTTGGGTCTTTATTGTGTTCAAATTGAAGCCCCAAGAGTCTTCTTTTCAACTATTTAACTCTATTTTCTAGACTCACTTTATGGGAAAGGTTTTGATTGAAGTAATGAATGCAAATCAACTTTTCTCATGTTTTGGTTAAACCTTTCCTCGAATGTTGTTTTTATCTCGGTTGGGCCCTTTTTTATCAATCATTTAACCCTTGGGTTCTATGTTTCAACTTTTCATGCATTTGATCTCGGTATTTCGGGTTTTGGGGTGCAATAAGAATGGACTGAAAGAGTTGAGATTTTTTTTTTGGGAGCGAGGGGGGAGGGTTGGACTCAATGAACTACAATATCTTCATTATGGATGTGTGGCCAAAATTTTCTTAAATTTATTTGTTCTTAATATCACACTAAGCCTTTGTTTAAATTATGGTGGGGGGAGTAAATAAAAATAGAGTTACCAAGGAAAAGAAAAGGATGTAGAAGGGAAGGGAGGAAAAGTTATTGTTTTTAGACAATAATCATAATGGGAAAGGAATGCAAAAGTTGAGAAATAAGTGAAGGAGTGTAATAAGTAAAGGAGTGTAATGCAAAATTTTCTATATATCTATCTATCTATCTATCTATATATATATATATATATATATATATATATATATAAAATTTATATAAAAAAGTAAATGTGTGTAATTTACATTAAAATATATATTTTATGACAAATACTTCACTTTCCCTACATTTAGTGAGATCACTATATAAATAATGTCATATTGAATAATTACTTCAAATGAGATCGCTAAAAATATAATATGACAAATTACAATATTAACATATTAAATTTTAGCAATTTTTTGCATATTGGTAAAGGTTGATTCAAATGAGATTTGACCTAATGATTTGGCCTATTGAGGTCAATGGTAAAGAGAGGCTATGCCACTTTTGACAAAGCAAAATTTGACATAACAAATGATTCTGTCAAAATATGGCAATCAATATAGATAATCAAGAGGATTGATTTTTGATGATATCTGGTAAAATTTGAACAAATGAAAATGCTCTAACAGATTTTTTTTTTGTATTTTATATTACAATTAAGAAAATCATTAAACATGTTATTTTAAAGGAGACAAGTGGAGGTTCAGAAACAATAAATGGTGTGATAAAGAAAGGCGTCTTAGCCCATATTTCTAACAGTAATCACTACATTTATTATAGTTTGGGCTAATTATGACATGTAGTTTTCTTTTTATCTCAATTGAGTCCATGTTCTTGCTCATTCATTTCACCGAACCCTTCTACCAAGAAGACAAGCGGAGCGATCTTTTAAAACTAAATTTTCAACTTTGTTTCAATTTAATTACTGCAATTGATTAGGCCAATTAGGATTTTAGAAGGTGTTTGGTAAATATATTTGAACGCTTGAACATATGTATATGTTATAAGTAAAACTATGTGAATTTAACTTTAAACAAAAGTTATAAGTGTTTATTATGGGGTGTTTGTTTGAGTTTAACTTTAGCTTTTAACTTATAGCTCAGTAAAATGTTTGCAATGTTCATTGCAGCTAAAATTTTAAATTAATAAATTCTTAAGCAAAAATTATAAATATTCTTTAAAGTTATATAGAACTAGAAGATATAAACAAACGCACTTGTTAATATTTTTTTATCTTTTTGTTTCACTACAAGGTAAAAATTATAATTTAAACACTAACAAACACCCAACATTAGGAATATCTAAACAAGTGTATTTATGACTTTTCACCTATAACTTTTGATTTTAAATTAATAAACACAAATTTTAATTTCGCCACATCCCCGCACTTGCCCCCACATATCTAATTAACGCATAGTTTTAAAAATCCAAAAATCGATCACACATAATCAATCATAAATTGCATATAGATAGTCATATTTTTTAAAACTATGTTCCACCAGCACCTCTTCTAAAATGTTAACTATTCATATACTTTCTATTACTATTTATGATCAATCTATTTCTCCATTTCTAAAATCACTGCACAATTATGGGTAATTTTTGAGATTGTTAAATCTACCTCTAAAATACTTCACTTTCCCTATATATAGTGAGATCACTATATAAATAATGTCATATGCCACTCCAAAATTATTGAATAATTACCTGAGATGATATCACTAAAAATATAATATGACAAATTAGAACATTAACATATTAAATTATAGCATTTTTTTTTGCATATTGGTAAAGGTTGATTCAAATGAGATTTGACCTAATGAAGTTGTGAGACCCTATCCCATTTTAATTTAAATATAATAATGTTATATGATGATTTTCATGTCTTAAATACTAATTTCGGGTTAGTTTGTGTGTTGTGGTACACATGGAAATGAATGAATTAAACCCTTTCAGGATGAGACCGATCGAGTGGTCTTTAAACCGTTCGAGCGGTCTGTCGGGGGCTAAAGTAGGCTTGTTGGGTAGTTACCATGGGATTGGTGCCAAGCTTTTTTAACAAGTTTCATCTCCTCTCTCTCTCTCTCTCTCTCTCTCTCTCTCTCTCTCTCCCTCCTCAATTGGAGATTCTTTTAGATTTTCTCTTCTCCTCCAAGTTTGAAGACCTTAGAGTTAGGTTCGATTGACCAGCGCGCTTATTTTGATTGTGCCAGAGAGAGGAATTGGCGATACAGTTTATTGCGATGCGTCGCACGAGAGGTTGGGTTGCGTGCTGATGCAACAAGGCAAGGTAGTTGCCTATAGGTCGAGACAGTTAAAGATTCATGAAAAGAATTGTCCTACCCATGACTTGGAGCTCGCGGCAGTGGTCTTTGCTCTAAAGACCAAGATGCATTATTTGTATGGAGAATGCTTTAAAGTGTACTTGGAATACTAAGAGCTTGAAGTACTTATTATCGCAAAAAGACTTGAACTTGCATCAGAGGAGATGGATGGAGTTCTTTGATGATTATGATTTTTAACCTGCAGTATCATCCGAGCAAGGCTAACGTGCTAGCCGGCGCCCTCAGCCGGAAGACTTTGAGATCTTTAGCTCCTGTTGCCATTAGGGAGTGGAGTATACGTGGGGAGGTCGGTGAGCACGACCTATGTCTCGACGAGTTCGACAATGGTATTACCTAGTTCACGATGGTTTCTCAACCCACCCTTATTCACCGCTTTGTGGAGGCTTAGTAGTTAGATGCGAAGAGCTTGATGTATCGGGAGGAAGCCTTAAGCAGCGATGATGCCAAGGAATGGACTACCCATTCCTGTCAGAATTTGAGAATTGTTAGGAGGATCTTCGTGCCAGAGTTCTGTCATGAGGATGTGCTTCGTGAGTCACATCATTTGCATCTGGCGGTGCATTTAGGTGGCATCAAGATGTATCATGACTTGCGTAGATAGTTCTGGTACAGGGATACGAAGAAGGATGTCGCCTTTTTCATTTTATGTTGCCTTACTTGCCAGCAAGTGAAAACCGAGCATTAGAGTTCAGCGGGTCTATTGCAGCCATTGCCAGTTGTGGCGCCAGAATTTGAGGTTTTGTTTCAAAAAATAAGAAAATTCAAGAAATGTTTAGAAAATATTTTAACACCTTGAAAACTAAATTTTGAAAACCTTTTTTGTTGAAAATGAAGTCGCCACTTGATTTTTGAGAAAAACTAAGAAAAACAAAAATAGGCTATTGATCTTGAAAACGTTAATCAGAGAAAACAATGGTCTGTGGGCTAAGGTACGAACTAGGAAAGGTGTTAGGTACCCCGTTCGCCCAACCGTGGGGTTGGCCTCTACTAATCATCATTGGTTCTTAATTAGATTTCTCAAATGCATGTAAATACAGAAGATGGGGGCAAAGAGAAAATATCCAAAATCAAATAAGAGAAATACATAGCGCGCGCACACACACACACACACACACACACACACACACACACACACACACATATATATATATATATATATATAATGTCAAATAAAACAAGTATAGAAAAAAATCCTAAGTCCAACAGCATGCAATTTCTAAGTAAAGAATACATGGAGCAAACCTGCATGCAATATCACCAAAATAACCTAAATTAGCATAATTCAAATAAATAAATAAATAAGATATACTCTAAAAGTCATTAGATATAAGTCATACCAAAAAAATGAATATGAATTTGCTAACAATATCATCAAACAACTTAAAATAACCTAAGTTACTCTAAAACATGATTTCAAATGAAATGAGCAAAACATGCTTTAAACTTATCATACCAAATATGCATATTACCAAATAACCTAAAATTACACTAACATGATTTTAAACAAAATAATCAAAACATGCCTTAAAATTATCTGATTACACCTAAATGAAGATTATATGTTCATTACTAATAAAATAATAAAAGATATTACTTAAAAGGAAATTAAACTACTACCAAAGCTTTTTTTGAATTTCATGCTAATAATCGACATGGTATAAAAGAAAAGCTATTAAAACAAAAGTAAACTATGAAAGTTACAACTGCTGCATATACATGTAATTGTTACTACTTAACTAGAACACGTTAAGATATGGGCAGAATATTAACAATTATGGCCGTATGATTGTAAGTGTACCAAATGTGACAATCACGACATTGTAAATCGCAATTGCTGAATATGTTTGCACTATTTTGATAAACTAGAAAATAACAGCATTCTAAGTGCGAGTGTGCAATGTGAACAAGGTAAACTAAGATTTGCTTTGATTCAAAAATCTATCTAATTTAACTAAATTCAATTAAACTAAACAGGATTATCCAAACTAAACATCCACAATTTAATCAAATATAACAGTGCAATTGAATCAAACGTCGAAATTAACCCAGTCATTCCAAAAGAGAAAAAGTGGAGAAAGAAAGGTCGGGGATCCAAGCAAAATACCTGGATCGCAAGTGAATCCACAAGTTTGGGGATAGTGATCAAAAGTTCAATCCTCGGGATGTGCTCTAATTCCAATGGAAAGGTGAGTTAGGAATCCAGCAAGGTATCAGCATCGGTAATTGTTCTTTCTTGGTATTTCAGCAGGGTACCGGTATCAAAATTCTCTCACCTTCCAATTCGTCAGAACTTTGACTTCAGAATTATCCTCCTAAAATCGTACTAGAGGTATGGTATTTATAGAGTTCATCAACCAATGGGGTGCTGGCATGTTTTGGGACACACCAGGCCATTTGGAGTTGGCGGTCGCTAGGTTTGGAGTTGGCAGTCGCTACAACAATGAAGTTTTCGAAGGTTTCTTATGGCGGTCGCCACAATGAAGTTGGCAACCCCATGGTTCAAATGTGGCGGTCACCACTTTGGTTAGGGTTTTCAAGAGTATCTTATGCAGGTCGCCACAATCAAAGTTGGCGGTCCCACAGTTCAAAGTTGGCGGTTCAAGGTGATTTCACCGATTTGAAAGTTTTGATTATTGGATTCAAATCACTAAGCTTGGATCACATCTCGAGGATTGTTAAGAAGCACCATTCGTCATCGGATTCACCTGAATCAACCTAAGATTGGCATGGTCAAATTAGGGTGTCTACAATTGCCTTTCTTTGATATAACTTGCATAGCAACGTGTGATGCAAGTTATATCAAAGATCCAGAAATAACATCCATTTGACCGAGTCGTCAATCTTAGGCCACAAATACAAGCATGCATATGATGTTGGTCGTACTCAAATTTCTATTGAGCTGCCTACTTCCCCTTTTTTGGTAGGGATTAGACTGGTCGTACTCGAATTTCTATCGAGCTACCTACGTACTCTTTTTGGTAGGGATCAGACCAAAATATAATTTCTGGGGCAAATGCACAGATGCAAGATACAAAATATGATGTATATGCTAACATGATATAAACACCGGTATGATCAATCAATACCTTAAAGGTCGAGTCAAGATCTAAAGGAAGAAAAAATAATCAAACAAGTCAAAGATCGACTCAAGATCTAAAAACTCAGCTGGGGATAAAATAATTAAAAAGATCGAGTCAAGATCCTATCAATTATCTTAAATCGAGGAAGCACACATACTAGCAGGTTGAGAAAATAACTAAAAAGTCAAGTCAAGACATTAAAATTATCTTCAACAGAGAGAACCAAAAATTAGTAGGTCGAGTCAATACCTAAAAACTAATAACGAAAATGAGACAAAAATAATTAAAAACCAAGCCTTAAAACTATCTTCATCGGAAAGGATAGCCACTGATTAATAGGTCGAGTCAAAACTTATTCGGAATGGAGCACGAGATAAAAATAATTAAAAGCTGAGTCAATGCTAAAAACTATTTTTATCATGAAAGATAACCATGAATTAATAGGTCAAATTAAGAACTAAAAACTCGGAACAAAATCGAGATAAAAATGATTAAAAATCGAGTCAAGACTTAAAACTATTTTCATCGGGAAAGATAACCACGAATTAATAGGTCGAGTCAAGACCTAAAAATTTAGGGCGAAACACGAAATAAAAATAATTAAAAGCCGAGTCAAGACTTAAAATTATCTTCATCGAGAAAGATAACCACTAATTAATAGATCGAGTCAAGACCTAAAATTTGGGACGAAACACGGGATAAAAATAATTAAAAATCGAGTCAAGGCTTAGAACTATCTTCATCAGAAGGATAACCACAAATTAATAGGTCAGGTCAAGACCTAAAAATTTAAGATTAAGCACAGAATAAAAATAATTAAAACCCGAGTCATGACTTAAAACTATCTTCATCAGGAATGATAACCATGAATTAATAGGTTGAGTTAAGACCTAAAAACTCGGGATAAAACACAGGATAAAAATAATTAAAAGCTGAGCCAAGGCTTAAAACTATTCTTATCGGAAAAGAAATAACGAATTTATATGTCGAGCCAAGACCTAAAAATTTGGGATGAAAATTGGATAAAAATAATTAAAAAATTGAGTCAAAATTTTAAAATTAAATTTATCGGGAAAAAACTACAAATTAATAGATCGAATCAGACCTAAAAATTCAGGACGAAAACGGGATAAAAATAATTAAAAAGTCAAGTCAAAACTTTAAAATTAAATTTATCGGGAGAAAACCACGAAAAACACAACCAAAACAAGTTTTAAAATTATATTTAAGGAAAACACACAAGATTTAAAATTATTTTTTGTAGAAAAACACACAAGGTTTAAAATTATTTTTGTAGAAAAACATAAAAGGCCCAAACAGTCCCAAAAAATCCCAAAACGTAATGATGACTAATTGACATGTACCCGCCAACTTCAAAGTTGGTGGTCGCTGGGTTCAAAGCTCGAAACATGTGACATGACCATTGACATGTTGGCAATTGCCATGTGGCGCTTGAAAAACCTCGCGGTCGCCACCTTATAAGGTAGCGACTGCCACAACCAGACGCGCATATGGCTCCTCAGGCGCGCGGGTAAGGCCTCACTTTCTTCCCTTTGCTTCTCTCTCTAGTTCCCTCACTCTCTCAAACTTTCTCTCAAACTCTTTCTTGGTCCTTCTTGCTTTTAAGCTACCTCTGAGCCCTTTCCCTTTACTTTTCTAGTCATGGTCGGATGTGAACCTTTTGTCTATGAGAGCTCTACCATAGGCACTCTTGGGAGCACAAATCCTAGCCTTCATGTTAGTGGGGTCACCACCACTCAGCCCTCTGCCGCGCTGGGGGCGATGGATGCCCTAGCTCTTGAGGCGGAGCGTGCTTCTCACCGAGCTGTTAAGGATGAGGCATGGGCAGCTGTTGAGGCGCAGGCGGCTGTAGACGCTGCTGCTGAGGCCGAGATTGTAGGCTTCTTGGATCCTCATGCTGGAGAGGGTCTTCCCACACCCTTCGATCCACCCACATATGCTCCAGCACCCCACCGCTTGGGTCCAGGTGGGATGAGGCGCTACGTGCCTCTCGTCGATGCTGTTGCTGCTGACGTCCTCCTCCAAGAGCCGACTTAGCATATCTCACATCAGCGTCCCTCGATAGATTCTCCTGTCTCTTTCTTTCAATATCAAAACAAGTTTTACTTTTATGTCTCGAACATAGATGCATATCTAGAATTTCCTGTGACTTGTTATTTAGAGATGTCATGTATATGATAACTGTATGCAATATTGAGATTTGTGAATGAACTGGACATTAAAATATGCAATTACATTAAAAGGACAAACCTGGACACTAGACTGAAAAACTAGCTAGGTACCTGTGTAAAGGAGATTTTAAAAGAGTAGGAATACTAGGGTTAGGGTTTAAATGTGAATAATAATGGGGATGATTTTTTATTTTTATTATATCTTTTTTAGAAAATCACAAAAATGTAAGGGGGTGGTTTTTTATTTTTTATTTTTGGGAAGAAACATAAAATCTAAGGGGGTGATTTTTTGTTTGTTTTATTTTTGGGAAAAAACATAAAATCTAAGAGAGTGATTTTTTATTTTTGGGAAAAAATATAAGTTCTGGAAGAACTGAGAGTAAATACCAGTAGAACGGAAGAGTAATCACAATTCACTGATATCCATTTACCTCGTCGTAGTGGGAGGATTATCGGGACATGTGCAAATCAATAACAGGGTGTTGATGCACAGGGTTCAGATTCTACACAGTATGTTATTGCTAGTACACAAATACAGGTTGCGCTTCGTCGTAGTAGAATGGTGGTTCATCAACCTAATCGATATATGTTCTTGGGAGAGTCTTTTGACAAGATCCCGGTAGAACTGGATACCAAACCCTATAACTACAATGAAGCACTTCAGGATAAAGATGCAGATCTTTGGCAAAGAGCTATGAATTCTTAAATGAAATCTATGTATTCCAATCATGTCTGCAAACTTGTAGAACCTTTCGAAGGGATAAAATCTATTGGATGCAAGCGGATCTACAAGAAGAAAAGAGGAGTAGACGGGAATGTTGAAACCTTTAAAGTTAGGCTTGTTGTAAAATGGTTCACTCAGAAAGAAGGGATCGATTATGTGAAAACCTTTTTGCAGATAGTCATGCTTAAGTCTATTCGGATTCTCTTATCAATTGCTGCTCATTTCAATTACGAAATCTGACAAATGGATGTCAAGACATCTTTCCTTAACGGAAGTCTTGACGAGTATAACTATGTGATATAACCAGACAGATTTATTGTAAATGGCCAGGAGTAGATATTGTGCAAGCTTAAGAGATCTATTTATGGACTTAAGCAAGCATCGTGGTCTTGGAACACTCGATTTGATCAAGCCATAAAGTTTTACGATTTTTATCAGAGTCCGGATGAGTGACAGAAATATGATGATCTTTTTAATTCTTTATGTAGACGATATCTTGCTCATCGAAAATGATGTGGGGTATTATCTATAGTTAAAGTATGGTTATCTGGGCAGTTCGATATAAAGGACTTGAGAGAAGCCAGTCACATCCTTGAGATCAAGTTTGTGCGAGATCGAAAACAAAGGATGTTAGGCTTGTCACAAGCAAAGTATATCGATGATATCCTTACTCGTTTTAGCATGCAGGATTCTAAGAAAAAGTTTCTCCTTTTCAAGCATAGAATCTTCTATCCAAGGATCAATGTCCTAAGACACCTAATAAGATAAAAAAGATGAAGGTGGTTCCGTATGCTTCGTAGTAGGAAGCCTCATGTATGCTATGATTTACACTAGACCTGACATTTGGTTTGTCGATGTCATGGTTAACATATATCAGTCTAATCTAGGCAGAAGCATTGGACTGCGATAAAGGATATAACAAGTACCTGAAAAGGAATAAGAATTATATGTTAGTTTATCAGGCAGACAGTCTAGTATCTTTGGGATACACATACTCAGATTTTCAATCTGACAAGGATTCCCATAAATCGACCATAGGATATGTGTTTACCTTAGGAGGTGGAGTTATAAGTTGGAGAAGTATCAATCAGTTCTGCATTGCTGATTCCACCATGGAGGCCGATTACGTGGTAACTTCTGAAGCAGCCAAGGAGGCCGTTTGGCTCAGGAACTTCCTATTGGATGTAGTGGTGGTCCCTTCAGTTCAGTCAACTATTACATTTTATTGTGACAATAGCGGAGCGGTTGCAAACTCGAAGGAGTCAAGGGTTCACAAGAAAAGAAAATACATTGAGCATAAGTATCACCAGATACAAGAAATTGTACATAGGAGTAATGTTGCTGTGACCAAGATTGCATCAAGAGATAACCTTATAGATCCTTTTACAAAAAGTTTACTGACTGAGACTTATGATATTCATGTAGAGGACATGAGAGTCAGATGTACGACAGTAAGGTTTTGAGTATAAGTGGGAGATAAAAGTAGTATTTTTCTATCAAAAAAATAGACCGAAAATAGTCCCAAAAATGACTATCGAAAGGCCCTGAATACCTTTTGCCGGTCGAATCTTCAACTACGACTTTGATTCCGAGTTGAAGCTCCCGTCAGACGTTCTACTGTATTCCCTTATGCGATTCTCGAATATAATGTGAGTTATAATTTTTTGAGAACTTATACTGGCAGGACCTGGTCACCGGGAATATAGACCCATATAAGATCGCACCATCTAATGAATAAAATGACGAATATTAAATATACGCAAATCAATAATTACTTCAAGATTAAAGCATAAGCACTATTCATAATAACATTGTGGTGTGAATTAATTTATATAGTTAATATAAAAGTAATTACCCCAATGCATCTCGTTCAATACACACAAAGTGTACTAGCACAAAGAGTCTGAACAATAGACAACGTTATTATCTATTTCCCATAACCAAGATAGGCCTACTAAAACTCTGTACTACAGTTGTACCAATGGTATGTCTATTTTCATATAAACTGTGAATATAAAACTTATATTCTGCAAGAACCGAAAATATGATCTTCTGTGTGCAAGCCGTACTCTACAGACCAGATGAAATATTGTATAGAATAAAGGACATTCATGCATAACATTAAAGAAATTATATACATATATTGCTCATTAAGATTTTTATAAAATGAAACATTAATTTTATTATTAAAAATAAAATTAAATACTAAAAATATAATTTTCAGTATACCAACTCTAACAAGTGGCGATTTAGGTATTTTGTTTAGATCCCCGGCCTTTCTTCCTTCACTTCCTTCTCTTTTGGAGTTGTCAGGTTAACTTCAATCCTTTATGATGCTTGTGTAGTGATCTAACTATTCTATTTGGTTTGTTGAATTGTAAGCATGTGATTACCTATGATATGCATAATTAGTTTAGGTTAATTTGATTGATATTTGTCACCATCCAAGTAATCTTAATTTCACTTTGTTCACAATGTACATTTACACATAGTATATTGTTAATTCTACCATTCATTAAAATACTGCCAACATGCACCACGGTTGTGATTTCTAATATCATTATGATTATATTTAGGCACTAACATCTATGCGATCGTGATCATTAATATTACGTTCGCATATTATATTTTCTTTGGTATGTGCGTAATTATTGCATTTCTATGTAATAATTGACACATTCTTGTTTTGTTTTAGTTTAATTTTGGTTCCATAGCATCCTTTTACTACTTATCACATTTTGTTGATTTTTAGTATGTAACTCGCAATAAAACCTTTGGTATATTTAACATCTAGAGAATTTTAGAATATATTTTTTTTCTTTTTTGAACCCATATTATGCTTATTTTAGGATATTGCATGTGGTTATCCTTATGTGATAAGGTTTGGATTTAATAAATTTTGAAGTATATTTGTTCAGTTGATATCATGTTTAGGTTAGTTTAGGTTATTCTGTAATATTGCATGCGGTTTGCTCCATATATCATTTAGTTAAAACTTGCACACCCTACGACTTAAGATTTTCTTTTGCTACTTGTTTTTGTTAGCCAAATGGCTTTTTATATTAATATTGATGATTTTTATAATTTATTTTATAAGAATAAATTATTTTTAAAATGATAATATTTTCTATTTTCTAAAATGAAAGTGCTAACACATATTGAACAAATGAGTTGACACATTTAGCCAAAAAAATGACTTATCTCTCAAAAGAATTAAAATACTTAAGTATTTTTGAATGAGAATATTTTGTGTTGACCCCAATTGATAATTGAGTCAACACTTTAAGGTAAAGAATACTTAAAGCTATCAAGTGTATCAACACTTTTGAACAAATGATTTGACACCCTAAC
The DNA here is from genome assembly GCA_034768845.1 of Heliamphora exappendiculata. Lineage (NCBI taxonomy): Eukaryota > Viridiplantae > Streptophyta > Magnoliopsida > Ericales > Sarraceniaceae > Heliamphora > Heliamphora exappendiculata. The sequence goes on from JAOTRH010000025.1 coordinate 8,325,175, forward strand.
TGTTTGATAAAGATGCATTCAAGTATTAAAAGTTAGTGTCGACAAAAATAAATTTTGTGTCAACACAAAAGAACTGAACCTCACTACTCTCAAAATGAGTCGACACAAACTGAATTCGTATCGACACAAAAGTGGTTCCTCACTTTTGTTATCTGAAACTTTGAGTCGACACAAATGCTAAATGAGTTAACACAAAAGTACCGAGGTTACCTACTAATTTTGGGTGTCGACACAAAATTAAAAATGAGTCGACACAAAAGTCCCGAGTCCGCCTGAAAAAATTTGGTGTCAACACCAAAGTCAAAATGAGCCAACACAAATATTCTAAGGGTTCCTACAGAATTTTAGTGTCGACACCAAGAAGATTTGAGTCGACACAAATTGCCTTGTTCGGATGCTGAAGAACCTTTGAGTTGACACAATATCCAAATGTGTCGACACCGTTGTTTTGGTGAGAAAGTTTACAAAAAGTGTGTCGATCCCTCCGAAGATCAGTATCGACCCAACCACTTGAAGAATCATGCCATAGACATTTTGTGTTGATCCAAAATCCTTTGTGTTGACACTTGCGACGAAAATTTAAATTCACTGCAAACTTCAACGGTTAGATTTTTGGTATTTAATGCCCTCACCTACCATCAACAGTCATGAATGCTCAAGAGCTTATATAAGGAGTTACTCCTTAGCATTTAATCTCTTTAGAGATTTACAATCACTATTCTATTGCTTAATTCAAACTCAAAATCTTCAAGTCTTCATTTATTACTGAACTCCAGCTCTTGTAGCTCATCTCTCTTTACCTCGTCATTTATTGTTAATCTTTTCTATAAAGCGAGTGAGTGATCTTCATTTAATCACTTTATTTATTGTATTCAAGAGTGAGTCACCATTTATCCTTTGAGTTCATGAGTAAATCTCATAAAAAAAGAGTTCAAGAGTGATTAAAAGAAAATAGAAGATTATTTTCATAGGATCATCTTGAAACTGTTATAGGCTTTTGAATGTGCTCATAAACATTCATTTTTCCAAGGGGAAGTCTTGAGATTGTAAGGCTTTGAATGCGCTCGTGAATCATTCTACATAGTAAAAATTCTCAATGGGAGACTTGAGGAGTGGACGTAGGTTTGGAGGAAATCGAACCACTATAAATTCTTGGTGTCTGATTCATTCTCTCTATCCCTAAGCTCTTTAATATTTGTATTACTTTAATCTTTGATTATTTTTCTATATTTGTTTGGTATATTAAAAGGTTTTCGAAAAGATTTTAAAAATTGTTATTAATTTTTTAAGATCCAATTCACCCCCTTATTGGGTTACCTAGAACTAACAATTAGTATCAGAGCATGGGCACTTATTTTTAACTTAACAGTCTAAGAGTTTATATGGCAACCACTAGTATCGGACCTCTCCAATCCGAAGGTCAGTCGACCAATACACCTCCCTTGTTCAATGGAACAAATTACAATTATTGGAAGGCTAGAATGAGAATCTACATTCAAGCCGTAGACTACGACATTTGACGGGTTATCATTAATGGATCCAAAAGATCCACGAAAATCGTTGAAGGGGCTTCCGTCCCTAAACCAGAAGCTGAATGGACAGAAAATGACATTAGAGAGATTCAAAAAAATGGTAAATCTATGAATCGCCTATATTGCTCACATGACCCAAATGAGTTCAATAGAATCTCTACTTGTGACATCGCCAAAAAAATTTAGGACAAACTCGAAGTAAAAAAGTTTAAAATAAGTATGCTAGTACATAATTATGAATTATTTAAAATGAAGCATGATGAACCCATTTCTGATATGTTTACTCACTTTACTAACATTATTAATGGACTAAAATCTCAAGGCAAGATTTATACAAATGCAGAAATGGTGAGAAAAATTCTTAGGTGCATGCCTAAGAATTGGGAAACTAAGGTCACAACTATCTAAGAAACTAAAGACCTCAACACCCTCAGCCTAGAAGAACTTATTGGATCTCTCATGACTCATGAGATGAATATCAAGATGGATAACGAGGATTACAACAAAAAGAAGAAAATCATCACCTTCAAGTCCTCAACTCATGACGAAGAATATGATGAAGATTCCTCAAGTGATGAGAACGAAGACATAGCTCTTATTACAAAGAAGTTCAAACTATTTTTTAGAAATAAGAAATAAGGAGGAAGAAAGTTCTTCAAGAAAGAAGGACACCGAGGCGAGCCTACCAAATTCAAAGGCGACTCTAGCAAATTCAAAAACGACTACAAGAAAGAAAAAATCATTTGCTATGAGTGCAAGAAGCCTGGACATGTCAAAACTGAATGTCCTTTACTCAAAAAGCAATTCAAAAAGGTTTTAAGAAAGCTATGATAGCTGCATGGGGCGAAAGTGATGACAGCAACTCCGAAGATGAAAAAAAAATAAGGTTGCAAATCTATGCCTCATGACTAAGGAAGATGATGAGGTAACACTTGACCCTTTTTCTTTAGATGAATTGCAAAGTGCAATTGAAGATTTGCACGATGAATTAAGAAAAATGAGAGCTAAAAACTCTATCTCTTTAGATGAATTGCAAAGTGCAATTGAAGATTTGCACAATGAATTGAGAAAATGGGAGCTAAAAACTCTATCTTAAAGAAGCTGGTTCTTTTCTCCTCAAGTGAAATTGAAACTTTGAAAAGTAAAAAACTTGCTTTATCAAAACAAGTTTCTGTTTTGAATGATGAAAACAAAGTTTTGATTGAAAAGGTTGAAGACCTTACAAAAATCGTTTATAAGTGTACTCAAGGAAAGAACAACTTAGACTAACTTCTTGGCATGCAAAAATGTGTTTTTGATAAAGCCGGAATTAGATATAAACCTAAGAAGAAACAAAAGTTCTTAAGCAATATTTTTATCAATGCATCTTCTAATCATACAAATGCCATTTATTTTCATTGCTATGAATATGGACACACTGCCACACACTGTCAAGATAGAAAACTTTCAAATAATTTTGTCAAGAAGATTTGGGTTCCTAAAGGAATACATCCTCAAAGAACTAACACCAAAAGACCCAAGAAGATTTGGGTACCAAAAATCAAAACTTGATTCTCCTTGTAGGTATATCTCAAATTCTCATTTAAGGAGGAAACATGGTATCTCGATAGCGCTTGCTCAGGACACGTGACATGTGACCAATCGATGTTTGCATCTCTCAAACTAAAAGATGGTAGATTTGTGCCTTTTAGAGATAATTGCAAAGGAAAAATCACAGGAATTAGTTGTATCGATAAAATTCCTTCCCCTTCTATTGAAAATATTTTGCTTGTTGATGGTTTGAAACATAACCTTCTTAACATAAGCCAACTTTGTGACAACGACCACAAGGTTGTCTTTGATCATTCAAAGTATGTTATTAAAAATTTAACCAATAACAAAGTTATATTTGAAGGTCATAGATATGAAATTGTTTATACATTTACTCTAAATGACCTTTCTAAGAATGACACAAAGTACTTAGTCGCCTTGAGTGATAATAATTAGTTGTGGCATAGAAGACTTGGACATGCACTCATGAACTTGATTTCTAAACTTTTGAAAAAGAAATTAATGATTGGGTTATCCCAAATTAAATTTGAAAAAGGCAAAGTGTGTGATGTACGTCAACAAGGCAAACAAGTTAGAAGTTCTTTTAATTCCAAAAATGAGATTTCAACTTTTAGGCCATTACAGCTATTGTACATGGACTTATTCGGTCGAACAAGGATTTAAGCCTTGGAGGCAAGAGATACGCCTTTGTTATTGTTGATGATTTCTCTAGATACACTTGGTGCTTTTTCTAGTTCATAAGGATGAAGTCTTTGCCTCTTTTGCAAAATTGTCTGGGAGAGTTCAAAATGAAAAATAATTTTAAATTACAAGTATTCGAAGTGATCATAGTAGAAATTTTGAATGTAAAGTTTTTGAAAATTTTTGTGATGAAAATAATATTAACCATAACTTCTCCGCTCCTAGAACTCCTAAACAAAATAGAATTGTTGAGAGGAAGAACATGACATTAGAAGAAATGGTTAGAACCATACTATGTGAAAACAATCTACCAAGATACTTTTGGGCCGAGACTGTCAACACAGCTTGTTTTATCATAAACAAAACTATGATACGAGCTTCTCTCGAGAAAATCCAATATGAGCTATGGAAAGGAAGAAAACCTAACATCAGCTATTTTCGCACCTTTAGGTGTAAATATTTTATTTTGAACAACAACAAAGAACTTTTGGGCAAGTTCGACGCAAAATCTAATGAATATATTTTCTTAGGGTATTCTATATATAGCAAAGCATATAGAGTTTTTAACAAAAGGATCTTAGTTGTTGAAGAATTTATACATGTTGTTTTTAAATAAGCTAACCTTGGTTCTTCAAATGATTTTTATGAAGATAACTTAATAAATATAGAAAAATGTGTTGAAGATATTTTCATCAAAGAAAAGGAAAAGACAAATCAAAAGGAAGCTTCAAATCCTCAACAAAATGAAGTTCAACAGGCTACTGGATCTTTAAATTTTAAAAACTCATAATTGCATAAAGAGTGGGGGTATGCCCATGGTCATCCAAAAGATCTTTTCATTGGTGATCTATCTCAAGGTATCAAGACTCGATATTCTCTACATAATGTTTATGGTAATCTAGCATTTCTATCCCAGACTGAACCAAAACATTTTGAGAAAGCCAAAAATAATGAGTTTTGGACCTTGGCTATGCCAAAAGAGCTTAATCAATTTGAAAGAAACAAGGTTTGGACTTTAGTTCCAAGACCTAAGGAACACTCCATCATCGGTACAAAATGGGTTTTTAGAAACAAAATGGATGAGAATGGAGTAGTTCTTAAGAACGAAGCTTGATTGGTAGCCAAAGGTTATAATCAAGAAGAAAGTATCTATTTTGATGAGGCTTTTGATCCTGTGGCTAGGCTTAAAGCCATTAGGATGTTGCTTGCTTTTGCACGCTTAAAAAATTTCAAACTCTATCAAATGGATGTCAAGAGTGACTTTTTAAATGGTATTATCTTGGAGGAAGTTTTTGTAAAACAACCTCCTAGTTTTGAAAATCTAAATTTTTCAAACCATATTTACAAACTTACCAAGACTCTTTACGGTTTAAAGCAAGCACCTAGAGCATGGTATGAAAGGCTAAGGATATTCTTGATTGACAATGAGTTTTCTAAAGAAAAAATTAATACCACTCTTTTCATCAAGTCTCAATAAAATGATATGCTAGTTGTCCCAATTTATGTAGATGACATTATTTTTGGTTCAACTAACAAATCACTTTGCAAGGATTTCGCTAAGTATATGCAGGGAGAATTTAAAATGAGTATGATGGGTGAGCTCAACTACTTCCTTGGAATCCAAATCAAACAAACTCAAGAAGAAATCTACATTAATTAGGCTAAGTACACACGAGACATATTGTAGAGGTTTGACATACTGAAAACAAAATCCATGGGAACTCCAATGTATCCTACAACAAAGCTTGACAAGGACGAAGATGGTATAGCAGTAGATTAAAAGCGATATAGAGTAATGATTGGATCTCTATTATATTTAACCGCTAGCCATCCGGATATCATGTTTAGTATTTTCATGTGTGCTAGGTTCCGATATAATCCTAAAGAATCACATGTAACCGCCGTTAAACGCATTTTAGATACCTTTTAGGTACACAAAACTTATGATTGTTCTATCCTACAGGAATAGCCTTTGAGTTATTTGGCTATTCAGATGCTAATTTTGCTAGTTGTAAAGTAGATAGAAAAAGCACAAGTGAAACTTGTCAATTCCTAGGACACTCACTAATCTCTTGGTTTAGCAAGAAACAGAACTCAGTAGCCTTGTCTACAATCGAGGCTGAGTACATAGCAGCTGGTAGCTGTTGTGCACAAGTTCTTTGAATGAAACAGCAATTAGAGCACTATAATTTTTGCTTAGATCATATCCCTATAAAATGTGACAACACAAGTGCAATCAATATATTCAAGAACCCTATACAACACTTCAGAACCAAACACATTGAGATTAGACATCACTTTACAAGAGATCATGTGCAAAAAGATAATATTGAACTCGAATTCATAGGCACAGATTACCAACTAGCTGACATTTTCACCAAACCATTAAATGAAGAAAGAATATGCTATATAGGAAGAAAACTTGGTATGTTATGTGCTCCTAATTCGTGATTAATATGCCATACTAACCATATATTTTTAATGCATTTCAATGCTTTTGACATTCTTCATTGATGTGTGAAAAGTGTCGACACCACTTAAAAAAGTGTCGACACATGTGTGCTTGAGTTGACCCAAAAGCTGTATAAAAGTAGCACTGCAAAAAAAAAGTGTCGACCCCTTTTTATATAGTGTCGACTCAAATTCGTTGCCTGACTCTCGGTAAATTTCTGTCGACCCAATGCTTAATTGTGTCAACTCAAACTGCCGAAAGTGTCGACACAATATCTTATTTCGAATACCCACACTCGTGAAGAAAAGTGTCGACCCAACTGACATTTGTGTCGACACAAATCTTATGTCTATATAAATAGGCATCGGTCCCCACACATCACATCATTTTTTCTCTCTCTCTCTCTCTCTATAAAACTGTTCGTCTCCCGTGATTTTTTTTTCATTCGAAAAATCGTGTCAACTCTTCATCTCCATCTTCATCCTCCCTTCAAATCTACACTCAAATCGAATAAAATGCCACCGAAGATGATGAGTAAGGGCGCAAAATGCACCGGCAAAGCAGGTTCCTCGAACCCTAGGGATTCAAAGAAGAAGAAAACGACCACTATGACGATGGCGACGGCACCAGAATCGGTTGCAATGGTGTAGGTAATAAACTTCCAAACCCCAAAGATCCGACAACTGTACTTCTCTTCATTTCTCAATCGCAAGGTAATCCCTGGGTGTAGTATTGATTTTGCATATTTTGATTCCATTGAAATGCGTTTTAAGGATCTTTTTTTTAGTCTTGGGTGGGAGAGACTTTTACAAATTCGTGAACCACACTATCCTACACTCGTTAAATTGTTCTATGCTCACATTCACGTCTCACTTATTCCAACCACTACCATCACCACCTGGGGAAATGGTATTGAGATTCACTTAACCCCCTCAATCCTAAATGAAATCCTTGGTATTTAAGAGGGTGAAATTTGTATTCTGTGCAATAAAAGACCCATTGATATTGACGGTTTCTCTTTTTTTGACGCTGTGACAAATATTTTTGAGAATGATGAGATTGACCCCTCCAAGCCCTTAGAAGCAAACTCCCTTAAGCTAGAGATACAAATCTTGCATCATATGGTCAACCATATATTTTTTTTTCAAATGGGAAAATTTTGGTGATGTTGCCTACATGTATGTTTTCATTATGTGGTGCATCCTAGAACAAAAGAACCTAGACCTAGGTTTCTTGTTCATTTTTGACATGTTACAATCTCATAGCAAATCTAATTCTTCTCTTCCACATGCTATGTATTTGATCCGAGTCTTTCACTATTTTGGCGTAGACTTATCCGTTGATAAAATGGTGCCATTTTCTAAACATGATGTGTATGACGCTTCTACCTGGAAGCACATGAAAATCTCTCAAGTTGAAGGAGTTTGGACCACCAAGCGTGGTATGCCATCTATCTCTCGCAATCCATCTGTATCACGAGACTTTTCTCCTATTCGTGTTAATCTTGATTCTTCTGCTCCACCATCTACTAAGATAGACACTCCTGGTCCTTTTAATGCTCCTCCTCCTCCTCTTACACATGTTCATGCTCCATCTGCTCCACCTACCTCTTCACCTGCTCCTCTTAGTGTCGATCTTACTGAGGTTGTTTCCTTGATTAAAGATTTATCCTCTTCCTTGACCTCTTTTCAAAATAAGTTCGATTAAGACCTGTTTGATCTCAATCAAATCGTATCTTATTTATCTGATAAGGTTAAGCACTTGGATAAAACCAACAGTGGATTTTAGCGTGACGTTGAGAATGCAACGGATGTTGAAAGAGCCCTTTACAAAACAATGGATCACAACATTGTCTCCATCGCAAATTGCAACAAGGCAATCTTACAACAAATCAGGAAAGAATATGATTAGGGAATTATCACAGCTGTGCATGCCAACTCTCAAAAAGTTGAGGAACATTTTCAATGGATTCGTGAAGCCTGGAGCAAGCAATTTAAGGCCAGTGAAACCAAAGAAGAGAAAGCTGCACGTTTAAAGCGTGAAATAGATCTTTCTTTGGCTGCCACTTTTGAAGCCCTAGCAGTAGCAGAAGCCAAAGAAGAACGAGCTAAATCGTCGAAGGAACACGCTTCTGAGAGAAAACAGAAAGCAGAAGAGAAGAAGAAATTCAAAAAATTCATAGACGACCAATGATTACCCCTACCTTGATGATTCTAAAAGTGGAGAAGGCAAAGTGAAGGGAAGAGGCAGAGAAAGTGAAGTGAAGAAGTAAAAACATTAACATTCATTCAGTAGTTTTTGATATTGAAGGAGAAGCTGTAATTGTTAAACATACATTTCCTATTGTTTATGGTGATTGAATGGTTTAAACATTTTTTTATGCTTATGGATGAATACTTGTGTATGATAAATTCTTTTTGATAGCTCATCTATATGTATGAATTTTTGGATTTTAAAAAATCACTTTGCACATATTTGTTGTGTTGCACAAGTTTTAATAAACTCAGAATGCTTCTAAGTTTATATTGCAAATCATCTTTAAAATGTATACTATTATGTTGATGGAATGCCTAACTTATACGAATGCATATCCTGTTTAAGGTATATCGATAAGGGGAGAACTCTTGTTGAAAATCATTTCAAATTTTTTCTAAAAAATGTTGAAATTGTTGTAATCATCAAAAAAATAGGAGATTGGTAACCCAAGGACGTTTTATATTGATTTTGATGATTTTTATAATTCATTTTGTAATAATAAATTATTTTTAAAATGATAATATTTTATATTTTTTTAAATAAAAGTGTTAACACATATTGAACAAATGAGTTGACACTTTTAGGCAAAAAAATGACTTATTTCTCAAAAGGATTAAAACACTTAAGTATTCTTGAATGAGAATATTTTGTATTGACCCTAATTGATAATTAAATCAACACTTTAAGGTAAAGAATACTTGAAGCTATCAAGTATGGCAACATCTTTGAATAAATGGTTTAACATCCTAACTGTTTGATGAAGATGCTTTCAGGTATTAAAAGTTAGTATCAACACAAATAAATTTTGTGTCAACACAAGAGCCGAAGCTCACTGCTCTCAAAATGAGTCGACACAAACTGAATTTGTGTCGCCACAAAAGTGGTTCCTTACTTTTGTTATCCAAAATTTTGAGTCGACTGACATAAATGCCAAATGAGTCGACATAAAAGTACCGAGGCTACTTACAGATTTTGGATGTCGACACAAAATTGAAGATGAGTCGACACAAAAGTCCCGAGCCTGCTTAAAGAAATTTAGTGTCGACACCAAAGTCCAAATGAGTCGACACAAATATCATGAGGGTTCCTGCAGAATTTTAGTGTCGACACCAAGAAGATTTAAGTCGACACAAAGTGCCTTGTCTGGATGCTGAAGAACCTTTAAGTTGACACAATATCCAAATGTGTCGACACCGTTGTCTTGGTGAGAAAATTTACAAAAATTGTGTCGACCCCTCTGAAGATTAGTGTCGACCCAACCACTTGAAAAACCATGCCCTTGATATTTTGTGTCGACCCAAAAGCCTTTGTGTCGACACCTGCGACGAAAATTTAAATTCGCGGCAGACTTCAATGGTTAGAGTTTTTGCATTTAATGCCCTCATCTACCTGCAACGGTCATGAATGCTCAAGAGCTTATATAAGGAGTTACTCCTCAGCATTTAATCTCTATAGAAACTTTCAACCATTGTTCTATTACTTGATTCAAACTAAAAATCTTCAAGCCTTCATTTATTGTTGAACTCCAGCTCTTGTACCTCATCTATCTTTATCTCTTCATTTATTGTCAATCTTTTATGTAAAAAGAGTGAGCGATCTTCATTTAATCACTTTGCTTATTGTATTCAAGGGTGAATCACCATTTATCCTTTGAGTGAGTGAGTAAATCTAATCAAAGAAGAGTTTAAGAGTGATTAGAAGAAAATAGGAGATTGTTTTCATATGATCATTTTGAAGCTGTTATAGGCTTTTGAATGTTCCTGTAAATATTCATTTTCTCAAGGGGAAGTCTTGAGGTTGTAACGCTTTGAATGCGCCCATGAAGCATTCTACAAAGTGAAAATTCTCAAGGGGAGACTTGATGAGTGGACGTAGGCTTGGAAAAAGCCGAACCACTATAAATTCTTGGTGTCTGGTTCTTTCTCTCTATCCGTAACCTGTTAATATTTGCATTGCTTTAATCTTTGATTATTTTGCTATATTTCTTTGGTTTATTAAAAGGCTTTAATCCTTGCTATATTTGTCTGTTTAGGGTTGAAGCCAGAACATTTCACACCCAGTAACCAAGGGGTTCAGGCCTATGATAACACTAGACGGGATGTGCTTGGGCTAGTGTCCTTTGCAGTGTCAGTGGGATCATTGGAGACGTCAGTTGAATTTCATCTGCTAAACGTACCAGCATCTTTTAACTTGTTACTGGAAAGACTATGGCTCCATAACCCAAACATCCAAGTTGTACCTTCTACTCTCCACTAAAAGCTAAAGATGACCAAAGATGGGGCAATGTTAACGATTTACGGGAAAGATAGTATTCAAGCCCCGAGAGAAGATGGTTCAACTCTCCTAGCAGTGCAACATGGAGAAGGAGACATATTTCTAAGTGGATTTCGCTATGATGAGACTCCAGCTGTGAAAATGCTGCTGCAAGAAGAGAAGAATTACATCAACCCGCGAGTGGTCACAATGATGAAGCATATGTCTTACTTCCCAGGCATGGGGCTAGGACGTAAGCAACAAGATATTCCAGAACCTATTCAGGTTTTGCTAGCTTCACAACGTTTCGATCTTGGGTACAAGCCGGCGAAGGAAGATTTGAAAGGGCCGAAGGGGGGACAGAAGGAGCAAAAGGCTAAATACTCAGGAACGCTCAATGGCTACTTTGTTAAGGAAGGAGAAGATTTTCCATACTGTGGCTTCCCGGAGCCGTGGATTGATGAAGAAACTAACCAGAAGCTACAAGGATTGGAAATCTTCGTTAGCCATCAACTATCTGATACAGACAAAGAGGAAATTTTGAAAGAGGAAGAAGAAGAAGAGAAGATTCAAGAGGAAGACTGAGCAGATGAACTAGACGGCATTGACATGGGGGCATTATTCAGCGAAAAGATGTCTCAGATGCACATAGCCGATCAGGATTGTCTGATGTTGGGCTACAATGCACCAGCAGATTACACCAAGCTCATTGTGGATGTTTCTGCAAAGGATGTGAAGAACTGGTCTGGGGAGTCCTGTAATTTGCATGTTGCATGTTCCAAGTTTGAGTCAAAGCCTATAATTGAGAGCACGTTTGTCTGTGCATCTCCTATTTGTGCTTTTGAATTTGTAATCCCTTCTTCCTTCAATGAAATAAACGAGATTTCTGGTTACTTTGTTTTGCTAGACTTATTTCATACGATTTTCGATGATTTTGAATTCGACGGGGATATCCCTGAAGAAATAAAACTTTTAATAAAAAGAGAAGAAGAAATGCGCGCTCAATCAATAATTAAAGAAACTTTATCAATAAATCTTGGTAATGAAACTAATCCACAAATTGAGAAATTGGTTGTTCGTTATCCTTAATTGAACGTGAGCAGATAATAATTTTATTAAAAAAATTCAAATATATATTTGTATGGTCTTACGAGGATATGCCTGCCATCGATCCTGACATTGCCCAACACCATATCCCTCTATACCTTGATGCTAAACCAGTCAAACAAAAGTTGAGACGGATTCGGCCAGAATGAACTCTAAAGATCAAAGAAGAGGTCACCAAGCAGATCAACGCTGATTTCTTGATGGTAACCGAGTATCCAAAGTGGGTGGAAAACATTATTCCGATTTTAAAGAAAGATGGATGTATCCAAGTTTGCATAGATTTTCGAGATCTTAACAAAGCCTGTCACGCCCCAAAAATCCAGGGTCACGTGAAAAAGCCCATCAACACCGTTTGGTAAAAGAGATACGTTTTATACATACATCATCCCTCAAAATAATACATCTTTTGGAATAAAAACAAGCACCCCTGGTTTACCTCTCAATACAACCATACAAGCATAATGTAAATCGCCTCAAGGCGTACAACATATGAGGTTTACAAAAGAAAACTAAGTCAGAGTATTCTACCACCTCAGGTAGCTCTAGATCATCTCCTCATGATCATCAACATCGTCACCTAAAAAGGGTTTCAATAAAACAAAAATCTCACACCGTGAGCCGAAGCCCAATAGGAGAAGACTATGATACAATAGTACAGGCTATGCAATAACAGGACATGGATTTTCAAAGAGTTTGTATCAACCAAAACCCTCAAGTCATCTAGCAATGCCCAAATAAACACGACTAGCATATATCATAAAGTTATATGCCTGCTGTAATTCGCTATGGTCTTCTACCGTGCGATGATACGAACCCAATTATGTAACTCTTGGCGGTCTTTCACTGCAGGACATTTTTTATGCCCCAAATATGCAACTATTTGCGGTCTTTCACCACAGGACATTTTTCATGCCCCAAATATGAAATTCTTAGCGGTCTTTCAACGTAGGACATTACACATGCCCCAAATATACAATTAACCGTATGATTCACAGATAGAAGTACGAACTTGCCCATGTACTAAGTATCCACATACACATCATCATATTACTTTTAATGACCTTAAAAGATTTTATGAATCCATGAAACATAAGAATTTAAGCTCAACTCTAAGAGTTAGCCTCAAACCTCCAACACACATCGATACATCGAGGTGATTCCCAAAACCATCGTTTTTCAAACCACCTTGTTGAAAACCAACCCTCCACAAGACCATATCATGAAAATAACCGTGTAAAAAGCTCAAAACATGCTTTTATACGTACAACAAGGTTTAAAACATGAAATATAGCATTTAAGGGGTTTTCAACCGGTGACGAGGAATGAAACTGCACATAACACCCTTAAACTACAATATAGTCAAGAATCCTACCTCGAGAATCAAAAACTCGATGCCTCGATTTACGTGCAAAAATCAAACTTCGTCGAAACGAGATTCTGTCCGAATTAAAGCGGTGCCCACAGCGTGGATAACAAGGATCCACTAATAGTTTGTCGAAAACTAAACCTCGTACCCTCAAAAATCTAGAGAGAAGGAGGAGAAAATGGAAACTTAGCCTTGAAGTAAACTTCTCAAAATATCTAAACAAGGTTAGATATTTATAGGCCCAGGTACCCCAGGAGTCCAGTCGACTGGACCCTCAAGGTTAGTCGTCTGGGAATGCTTCTGTAAAAGCAAAAAACCAGCCCAAACCAAGGTCAATCGACTGGACCCTCACGGTCAGTCGACTGGAACCGCACGGGTGGCCGTCAGTTGACTGGGAATATGCCTCTAGTTGACTGATAAACCTACTGCCCAACCTCAAAACACTCCCCAAGCCAGGTCAGTTGACTGAACCTCTATTCCAAATGAGAAAACACTTTAACGGGTCCTGAGAAAGCATAAAACACCAACGTACATGCTATTCTACGACGTTAAAGCATACATCATTCATTGATGGTGTGCACATATTAAAAAAGAACACGTTGG
>JAOTRH010000025.1:8339075-8359604 GCA_034768845.1 Heliamphora exappendiculata
AATAGTAGCTCGTCAAGGAAGGCCCATTCGACAAAGTTGAAAGCCGAGGTGCCGATAGAGGTCCTCACCACCGGTCGCTCGGTCAGAAGCCGGGCGAATGTAAGAGAGGAGGTGATCACCTTCTCGGAGACAAACGGAGAGGGGGATTAGCATCCCCATGATGACCCCCTAGTGTTCACGATGGTGCTAGCCAACTACAGAGTACGACGAATACTGATAGACTGTTCAGCAGACATCATGTTCTTAAAAGCCTTTGAGTAACTCAACATTGACAGAAATCAACTGGCCCCAGTCAAATTCCCACTTGTGGGGTTTACCGAGGAGCGGATCCAACCCCTTGGTGCTATCGAGCTACCCCTGACCATTAGGGTTAGGTCAACCCAATGTACCGAGCAAATCACGTTCTTGGTGGTCGACTGTCCCTCAACGTACAACGTCATATTGGGAAGAACAACCCTTAATCTCTTCGGGACAAGTTACTTTCACATTCAGCCTAACCATGAAGTTCCCAACCTCGCATGGGGTCGGACAACTCCGGGTCGATCAGATCACTGCGAGGGAATATTATGTCACCTCCCTCAGAGGACCAAAGGGTAGGGAGTCATTAACCATTGAGACACTTGAATCTCAAGAAGAGAATAAGAGGGAGAGACCCGAGCCGATGGAGCAGTTCCTCAGTCTCCTCCTCGACCCCAACCGACCAAACCTGAAGGTATTCGTTAGCAGTCTCTTACCTGAGATCGAGCAGCAACAGTTGATGCGGTTTCTATAGCAACATTAGAAAGTGTTCGCTTGGACACATGAAGACATGCCAGTCATACAAGCAGAAGTTATGGAGCACAGGCTCAATGTTAATGCAAGCCACCGACCAGTCAAGCAAAGACCAAGAGTGTTCGCCAAAGAACGAAATGAAGCAATCTCTGCCGAAGTTAACAAGCTGCTGGAGGCAAGATTTGTGAAAGAGGTATAATATCCAGAGTGGCTAGCAAAAATGGTTTTGGTGAAGAAACCCAACGGCAAAGATTGAACAAGGCTGCCCCAAGGATAGCTATCTACTGCCTAGGATCGATCAGTTGGTGGACTCCACAACAGGGCATGAGCGCCTTAGCTTCATGGATGCCTTCTCAAGGTACAACCAGATCATAATGCACCCATCCGACCGAGAAAAGACCTTATTCATAACCGATCGAGGGCTTTATTGCTACAACGTTATACCTTTCAATCTCAAGAACGCAGGGGCGACTTACCAGCATCTGGTGAACCACATGTTTAGAGAACAGCTTAGGAAGAATATGGAAGTCTACGTGGATGACATGCTAACCAAGAGTAAAGAAGCTAAAGATCATCTGGCCGACCTCTAGGAGACCTTCCGAGTACTTGAGAAGTACGACATGAGGTTGAACCCAGCCAAGTGTGCTTTCGGTGCCACTGGGGCAAGTTCCTCAGCTTTATGGTAAACCAGAGAGAAATAGAAGCCAATCCAGAGAAGATCAAGGCGATCAGGAAAATGCACCCCTCACGAAACACGAAGGAGGTGCAAAAACTCACTGGCAAGATAGCGGCGCTCAACCAGTTCGTCTCGAAGGTGATCGATCGATGCCTCCCCTTCTTCAAATCTTAGAGAAGTGTGAAAAGGCGTTCGAGGAACTGAAGGAGTATCTATCCTCACCCCCTCTACTGTCCCGAACGAACCTAAGGGAAGAGATGGTCCTCTATTTAGTCGTGTCCCAGTCGACGGTGAGCACAACTCTGGTCAAGGAAGACTCAGAAGGAATCTAGAGGCCCATATACTACGTCAGTAGGGCATACAAGGGGTCCAAAGCCAGATATTTGAGCTTGGAGAAGCTGGCCTTTGCGCTGCTCGTCACAGCGTGAAGGTTGCGGCCTTACTTCCAAGCCCATTCCATAATTCTGCTGACCGACCAGCCCCTACGGCAAATAATGCAGAAACTAGATCTCTCAAGACGATTAGCCAAATGGTCTCTAGAAATGGGGGAGTTTGACATAAAGTACCAACCCCGAGCAGCCATAATGGGGCAAGCTCTCGCCGACTTTGCAGAATTTACGAAAAAGATAGATATACCGAGTGCAGAGGTAGAGACGTCAGGCCCTCCCGAGCCCATGGAGCCCAAGAAGTTCGATGCAGCACGGCTTTGGCAAGTGTACGTGGACGGATCTACCAATGCCAAGGCGAGCGGGGCCGAGATCATCCTCACATTTCCCTACGAAGACACCATGGAATGCTCACTTCGATTCTGCTTCAAAACCACCAATAATGAGGCGGCGTATGAAGTAGCCATCGCAGGGATGAGGCTTACTCGAGCAGTAGGGGCAGAGCAGGTCAAGATGTACAGCGACTCTCAACTAGTGGTTGGCCAAGTGCAAAGAGAGTTTGAGGCGAAGGAGGACAAGATAGCCACCTACCAACAGGCAGCCAAGAGAATAAGTTGGCATTTTCAACGCTTCTCGATGACTCAGTTATCGAGGGAGCAAAACCAGCGAGCAAGCACACTTGCCAGAACGGCTTCAGCCCCCAAGAGGAATTGGATCGCAGGGTCCCTCTTCATTACCTTGCAAAACCTGGATTAGAATGGCAGGAGTATGAGGTACTTGAGGGAGCATGGATGACCAAGTACCGAAATGGCTGACTGAGCACAAGAGGCATGGTAGGACCCAGTCAGTCGTCCCAACTAACCTTCCAATTGTAACACCGAGACTTACTCCCATGGATCAAGGAGACACACCTGCCGTTATCAATAAGTGCGGATCCCTCGAGATTTAAACAATCCCTTCAGGCGTGATTTGCGACATCCTATCCTATCATTAGCAAGGGACTCCTATAAATGAACTATGGTAACTCCGATACAAGTACGATTAATAATCCACTACTTTCCCATCAATAAAAGATCTCAGAGGACCTGACTTAAGCATCGAAGGGTATTCGGCCAGCAATCCACTGGTGCTACTCCTGCCATTGTCTTTTCAAGTCCTATTAAGAAAGGCTTTGTGATCAGCATCCAGCCTCACCCGCTCAGTTCAACCGACATGGTATCATCAATATTCAAAATAGTAGACCAAAACTAGCGGCTCAGATCAATCTAGCAAGGCAAGATCCAACAGATCAGGTAGCACTAAATTCATGCTGGTGAGCATGACGAACCAAAGTGATTAGACGACATGTTAAAAGATGGGAAGGTCAGTCATTTCCCTCTTACGAAAACACATGCATTAAGTGTGCATACTTCACATTTCATGCCACTACCATTCCAAATCACCTAAACATTCCTTTTACCAATTACAGGTCAATCGCCTCAGGAATGGAACGCATTTGAGAATCATCCACAGAATAATACTAATTGGAAACACTAGCAAGGCAAAGTCTGGATCAGCCAACTAATTCTAAACCCTGTAAAAATGGCTCTCGAATGGTCACCAGCAAGATTTCTCGGTTGATCAGTCGATCTGGAGCAAAGCTCACTTATATAATCTGTCCTGTGATTGATGCTGCAATATCTTCCAATTAGACTAGAAATGAAGCTCACTTATATAATCTCTTCCAATTATGTAAGTGAGCCTCTCACTTATAGTCTGGAAATGAAGCTCACTTGTAATTCGTAGCTAGCATGGTTTTTCATTTGTGGCCAACGAGGCTGAGGTTTGTGGAGGCATTCGTTTGGAAGCCTGACCAGATTGCTTATAAAAGAACTAAATAAAAAATAAATAAATAAACCCAAAGCCGCAAGGCATTCATCTCTTCCAATTAGAATAGAGGTTGAATCAACAGCTGTATTTCAACAGACCTGCCCCTTATGAGAGAACTTGGTGAAGAGAGAACAGGTTGTTCTATAGACACCTAAAATACTTCTTTCACACAATTTTGTTTTCAAAAAACCCCTTCCATTTAGCTTCAATCATATAACCCTCAGCCAAGACTCGTCGCCCCTTGCTACCTCATCCCCCCTCCACTTCTGGGGACCTCTCCCATCCACCTCCTCCACCGTTGCCCCCACCCTCCACTTTGCATCAGCTCTCTGTTTTTGCTTCCATCCCTCCTCTCTTGTCTAAGTTCTCTCGCCCCTCAATTGCACCCCACTGCCACTCTTCCATCTTGAGTTAACAAACAAGGAGAGAGATGATGAGTGATGGTGGGGGAGCGTGTGAGAGAGAAGAGGGAAGGAGTGGCAGCAATGACAAAAATAGAGAGAGAGAGAGAGAGAAGGTGTGGAGGAGAAAGTAGCGGGTGAAATTGGGAAGGAGTGTGGAAGGGGCAACGAGGCCAGCAGAAGACAGGGCAGCAAGAAGCAACAAATGATGACTGAGAGTTAGGGTTGAAATTAAATGCAAGAGGTATTTAATTGTGGAAATAAATGTTTTAGCAGCCAATAGAATGAGCATCACCAAGAGATAACACCATGCTAAGATACACCTTTATTCTTTACAATTGTATGTAAGCAGGGTAGCATGATGTCCCTTGCCTAGGGGAAGCATATCCAAGTGAACAATTAATCAGCAAAAAAAACAAAGAAACTAACCAATCAATCAAATACACCAAGAGTCAAAATATCTTAATACATTTCCAAACCCAATCCTAAGCAATCAAATATGAATTAGCCTAAGGGTAGCTAAGAATTACAAAAGTACATCGAGGAAAAGAAAAAGAAAAACTGTAAAAATAGGAAGGCAGGCGAAGAATGCAAAGAAAATATATTGGACCCTGAGCCCATAGGGGTTTGGTTAAAGCTAAGGGGAAGTTCCGATTTTCAAATCAGGAAATCCACAACCATTTAGAGATTTGGAAATCATTCGGGGAAGAAGAGAAAATGTGTTTCAGAATTCAAAAATAAATGCATCAGATTTATTTGAGTGTATGATCTCACACACCCAAGAAAATTTGATTCATCCATTTCTGAATTTTGGGACAGTTTTGGGTTTTGTTTATGGGTATGTAGTAGTGATGTTTTCCCTTCAAAAAATCTACAATCCTAAAAACAAAACCCACAACTGTTTCAAAATTCATAAATGGATGAATTAGATTCATTTGAGTATATGATCTAACACATCAAAATGAATCTAATTTATCCATTTTGGAATTCTGAGACAGTTCTTGAGTTATATTTCTGGGTATGGTAGTATTGTTGTTTTCCTTTTTTGACTATACGGAGCAGCATCCGACTTTTTTCACAGCCGATACATCGTCCTTTCCACCAACGCTAATAGTTTGTCCCTTGGGCAGCACTGCTGGGTCATCCCCAATCTCCAGAGCCTTCCTGCTGACGACATGATATATTTGAGAAAGAACTTCTGTGAAGGCATTTTCCACGTTCATGGACTCTAGCGCGGAGGTCTCCATGAAAAAGGTGCTCTCTCTTTCAGCAAATGCCTTCGCATCCTCTGTAGACACAGCCCGTAAATGACGCAGATCTGCCTTGTTTCCAACAAGCATGATCACGATGTTCGAATCTGTGTGATCCCGAAGCTCCTTTAACCATCTTTCTACGTTCTCAAATGTGACATGTCTAGTGACGTCATAAACAAGCAATGCTCCTACGGCTCCTCGATAGTATGCACTTGTGATAGCACGGTATCTTCAATTAAAGAATAGGAAGCGAGATGAGGATCCATTACTAGGTAACAAAGTGCAGCCAAAGTTTTTCTTCGAAGTCACAAATCACAATCAAGTAAACAGCAGTATGGGAAACATAAGGATGATGTGTTATTGAAAGCAAGATGAGGTAATACAATATATGAATCAGAAAATTAGCCTGAAGACTACAGGTTATAAGAATCAAATAACTGCAACAAATAAAATGTAATTAAACTTGAGGTGCACAAGAAATTATATGCATGCTTGTTTGCCTACCCAGATATATAAACTGCACAGAAGAAATCAAAATTTGAAGAAGCAATGTGATCAGGACAAATCATCATCACATGATGAAGGTTGGGGACCTGGGTGCATTCATCAGAATCTTTAACCCTAGCTCAGTTCAAAAGCAATAATACAGTGCTTAAATGCCAATAGTAATAATGTAAAGCATGCTCAATATCACCCTACTTGATGTTGGGACAGCTGATTTGAGGCCCCACCAGCCCAAGTCCCCTCCTCATTGAAAAAATGATAAATAAGCTAATAACATAAATATTAGCATACTTGCTGGGTGGTGACCTGGTTTGCACAAATAGTTAATGAACATAAAACATAAATTAAAATACCAAAATGCAGAAAACGAGCAAAGCCAATGATTTTGATAGGAAATTTCTCAGAAAGAATATAATTCATTAAAATCTAAGCATTGTCAGAGTTTCTAGCTACCTAATTTATGACATGTTGGAAAAGAAAAATATTGAATCTAAGCAAGGTTGTCAAAATCAATAGCCTACGTTGGACCATTGGAGGAGTTGACAATATCAAATTCTAGAATCGAATCAAGAACTATAAGATTCTATTGAAAATTAAAAACATGCATAATAATTTCTACATGGATAAAATTACTTAGAAGTAGACACAAAACAAGGTTAAATTACATACGAAAGAAGTAAAAAAATTATAAAGTACACAATAAAACTGAGAATTAAAATTTCTGAGTTACATGAAAAACGAAAGGAAAAACGAAGGTAGAGAAGAGGAGTTTCATGATAGAGCATTTTGCACTATATAATAGCAATTCAAAAAGGGAAAACCAAAAAATGTGAAGAGAATTGAATTTTAGAACAAATTGACAATGAAAATTCAAATAATGAAAATACCAAAATACCAAGATAGAGCATTTTGCACTATATAATAGCAATTCTTTTTGTTTGGCTTGATGTACTGCAATAGACATTTAGGTCCCAATCCTAAAAATACCAAAATACAAGCACCAAAACAATGTTTAAATTGAATCGGTAAACTAAGTCAGTCACAGAGTTGGGCATCCAACTCGAATAACGAGTAACCACCTAATTGGAATTCGGATCGAGATTTAATGATTAATATTTCAAGATTAAGTAAGATTCAACCACTAGAGTCGTAAAATTCTACCTTCAAGGGATGTTGTATACAATCCAAACCAATTTTGTCAAAAATGAATAGTAAAATCATAGAATCAAAGATCTGAATCGAAATTTTGACAACCATGAATCTAAAGATACTATCACATGGTAATTGAGAAAATAGAAACCTCCTCTCAACTAAGACCGTGCAACAATTTCTCCTGTAAACCAAAAGCAATGTAAGAACACATGGCGCAGAAACCATTCTCTATACTTTTTCTCCGTTCTCACAGCAACCAAACACAGAATGAAAGTACACCTCACATCTGATAGAGCAGAGCAACGTAGCAATTAAGTCCTTACAATGTACAGGTACAGATCTCAGAAATCAAGCAAATACGGCAATCAATAGCCAAAAGGTTCTTCAGTTTACAAATGTGAGTTAATTAACTAAAGCAGTTACCAATAAACACAAACACGCACACACGAGTTTGTGTGTTTTGTGTCTGCGTTCTCTGAGCAACCAAAGAAAGGAATGAAAGTACACTTCACATCTGATAGCGCCTAGCAACGTAGCAATTAAGTCCTTACAATGTACAGCTACAGATCTCAGAAATCAAGCAAATACGACAATCAAAAGCCAGAAGCTTCTTCTGTTTACAAATGTGAGTAAATTAACTAGAACAATTACCCGACACAAAACACACACGCATACTTCAATATGCGAACATTTATATATATTCACGGAAATCGATGTGCATAAAAAAAGGATTAGATCTGAACCTCTCTTGGCCAGCGGTATCCCAAATCTGGGCCTTGACGACCTTGTCGTCGACGTGAATGCTGCGAGTGGCGAATTCGACACCGATCGTGGACTTGGACTCGAGGCTGAACTCGTTTTTCGTGAATCTGGAGAGAAGGTTCGATTTTCCGACGCCTGAGTCGCCGATCAGCACCACTTTAAACAAGTAGTCGTAATCGTCATCTGCTCTGTACGCTCCCATTTACCTTCAATCTAGATATTTATTTATATATATATATATATATAGAGAGAGAGAGAGAGAGAGAGAGAGAGAAAACAATTTTACAGATGAAAATGTGAGATTGCAGTTCGATCTATCTGTAGATTAGCACACAGATCTAAACACTTATAGAGAAAGAGGGGGGGGGAGAGAATGATTTTGCAGATAAAAATGTGAGATTGCTTCTCGATCGATCTGTAGATTAGATTAGAACAAGATTGCTTCTCGATCTATCCGTAGATTAGATTAGAACGCAAATCTAAACATTTTGGAGAGAGAGAGAGAGAGAGAGAGAGAGAGAGGGGGGAGAGCGGGGGCACCGCTTTATAGAGAGAATATTTGAGTTTGGGCGAGACGACAGAAGTGGGAGGGCATTCAAAGCTCGAGGCGCGGCGCTCTCTCGCTTTCAATCTGTGCATATAACATAAATTTTGTGTGTGTAAACCCCACACACTTTTACACGCTTGTATTTACATTCACATTTGACATTTGACTTGTCTATTATGACCTTCTGTCTTATATTAGGGTTTAGTATTCATTTTGTTCTATTTTTTAAATTCAAAACTTAGGACAAATTATTATGTATTCTCGGAATACAATGTACACAATATTACGCGATATTCTCAGTAATAAATTATTGTAATTTACAAAATATAAATTATTTTTTATCTCTTAAGTAATTAATACAAGTAAATTATTATTTTTTTACTATAAAATTTATAGTTATTATATTGAATAAAAATACATGTAGAGTTATCACATGGAGCACCAAATAATTACTCAAAACTTAGAGGCAAAGTTTCTCAATTGTGCTTGTGCACAGCTAATTGTTGAATGGTTGAATGATATTAATTTATGTTTTCTTAACTATTTAAAAATAATAATAATATTTTTTAAGTTGTAATATTTGATATCTCTTAATAGTTTACTAATATATTTTTTTTTTTTTAAAAAAATATATGCACATTTTAAATACTTTAAATTTTTTTTTGACTAAAATAATTATAATACTCTCAATTTAAATTTTTAATTCTACTTCTAAAAATAAAATTAAAAAAGACGTTCCAACATTTCAAACACTATTATTTAAAAATAAAAATAAAGCCTTATTAGATATCTTAACAAAATATAAAAAATTACCCCAATTAAATTCTATCAAACAATCTACCTTCTTTTCTTTTTCCTTTTTATCAAATTAAATCTCTTATAAGTCATTTTATTCAAAAGAAAATTAACGTGTTTAGAATGTGTACATTTTTTTTTTTGAAAAGATAATAGAAAAGAAATTAATTAGCTTTTTAGATAAATCAAGCAGTATATTTTGAAAATTGGCTCTTTTTTTTGTCTTATCAAATCTTCATTTTTTGTATAAATGGTAAGAGTACCTAACTTTAAACTCTTAACTTCTTCTATTAGATATGGGATGCTACCTAAATTTAGTGTTCGTTTGGTAATTTGACTTTAAGTTGACTTTTTAACTTTAAAATACTTTAAGTTAAAAAGTTCACTTGGTTGAAAAAATAATAATTTTTAAGTCGCCAAAAAAAACCAAATAAACTAAATGTGAAATTTTTATATTGTCCTTCAACCTAAATAAAGTTTTTCAATCCAAAAAGCTAAATAGCCAAAAATTCAAATGGTAAAATTAGAAATTATTATAAAAAAGCCAAAAAAATCAAAAAAATAAATAACCTAAAAGTTGAGGTTAAAAAACGAAACTTTTTGAGTTTTTAAGCTTTAAGCCAAAAGTTGAAAAGCCGACATTAAGCTGGTAGACGAATAGAGGCTTAGTTTTATATCAATTTGTATTTTCTTATGTCATTAGAAATACACAAATTGAGATTCTGATCAAAAAGTCGTTCATGAATTCACATTCACCAAATAGTTAATGTTTCAACTTTGTCATGAATTTTGGCATTTGTAAATGAAAATGTACATTAGAAAAATAAAATAAATAAAATTTTAAATTGTCCAAATAAAGCCTTAGTGTGTATTAAAAAATTTTATTTATTAAAAATATCACATAAATAATAACACTTCTTTTTTATAGAATAAATCCTTTAAAAATATTTATTAATTATCGGTTGTGCACAGTGCACTATTATTTTAAAATGAAGAATGTTTCCTGGACTTTTCTTATTTACATAAGGCGTGTAAAAATGACTCACCCCACTTCTCTTTACATTAGGCCTGTTTGGCAACCCTAGTTTTTTTTTTTTTTTTTAAATGAAAAAAATTAACATTATTCATTTAGCAAAAAAATAAAAAATAAAAAAAAATTAACAAGTCAATTCAAAATATTAACTTACATGATATTCTATTCAAATTCTAATCACTTTTAAAATACAATTATATCACACATTTATAACTTATTTATTATTATTACTAATTACATATAATTGTTAATATCAAAACTAACAAAATCAAATCTTTTTAAACTAGTTGTCAATCGAACTTTAGATTGGCTCGCCAAGACTGAGTCTAGTTCCTGCCAAAATTGAACTCGGCTGAGTAGCCTAATTTCCAGAAAACAGAAACCAGTCTCAGACCGGGTCAAGGACCGAGTCAGTGAGTTTGGGTTTGGACCTGACTATGAGCTTCTAGTTTCCTTGTTTAGCATCTTTAAAAAAGCTCTTTTTTGCACACACAAAAAATCAACTTTTAAATTATATTGTTTGCATCTCTAGAAACTCATTAACTTTTTTCGAATTCCTTTTTCAAAAACTAAAAGAAGATATATACATATCCTGAAGACTTTCTTTTGAATGGAATAATTATAATAGCCAAAGTTAAAATATTAACTCGACTCTTAAAAATAAAATATAAGAATCGTGTCAATATTTTAAACACTACAGCTTAAAAAAATAAAAATATTTTAGATATTTCAACAAAAAAATTTGAAAAACTACTCTAGACAATTTATCTTAAATAATTTATTTTTTTATTTTTTTAAAAGTTAAACTTTTTAGATATCCCAAATAGATATATCTAAGCTAATTTTTATATTAAACTTGAAAATGATGTGTACAAAAAAGAGAAGTTTAGCAGAGAAAATGATAGAAGAAATAATAACTTTATTAATTGAATAATTTGCATCATTGCAGGTTAAATAATTATTATTAAGTAATGACTTAGAATTAAAACAAATAATAAAAATAATTATATTAAAATAAACTAATGTCATCTGTTGATGTTGGAGTATGAATGGGTTCGACTCCACTTGAAACACCTAGAAACACTTGAAGCTCGAAGTAGTTGTTGAAGAATTGGGTTGCTGGAATCCAGTTGGTAGAAGAGGGTCGGATTGCTCGACCATCTGGTCGAGGCCCTAGCAACACTTGTTGATATGGATTACTAAAGAATCTAGTTGGCCCAAGAATGAACGAATTGCTAGATGATTCAATCGAAGTCCCAAGTAATCAAGGAACAAAATTGCTTGACGATCTAGTTGGCTCAAGAATGGCCAGATTGCTAGATGGTTCGGTCAAGGCCCCAAGCACTTGAAAAACTGGATTGCATCTGGTTAGCCAAAAGAACAGCCGGATTGCATGACGATTCGACCTAAACCCCAAGCACTTGAAGAATTAGATGAATAGATTACAAGTTGGCGGCCAAATTGTTAGATGATTCGGTCGAGGCCCAGAGTAGTTTGTTAAAAACTAAATTGCTAGACGATTTAGTTAGCGCAAGAATGGTCAAATTGCTACACAAAATGTACTAGTACAGTAAGTTGGAACTATATCATTCCCATAATCAAGAAAGGCCTATTAAAATACCATACTATAGTCCTACTGATAGTGTGTTCAGTTTCATATAAGATTGTGAACAAAAAACTTATATTTTACAAGAACCGATAAATCTAATATTCTGTATGTAAACTAAACTCTACACATCAATTCTTCTAATATATAGAATAAAAGATACATATGCATAACATTAAATAAATAATACAGTGCAAGTATTGTTTATACATATTCTCATTAAAATGGAATAACAAATTTTATTAATGAATAAAATAAATATCAAAATCTATTATATAAAAGTATGGCTTTTATTATATATCCCTATCATCAATTGGCCGAAGAACAGTCGAATTTCTACACAATCCGACCGAGGCCTCAAGCACTTGAAGAGATGGATTGCTACACTACCTAGTCATCTAGATTGTTGGACGATTCGGTCAGCCCGTCGAAAGCCAGATTGCTCGATGATCTCTTGAGACCTGAAGCCCCCCAAACACAACAAATCGAATTTCTAGATTCGATCATTCCAAAGAACGAACTAAATTTCAAGAGGATTCGATCAACTAAAACAAATAGTCAAATTATTGAATGATCCAACTATTCAAATTTCTAGACAATTCAAATAGCTTAAAGAATGATCTTACTGCAAAAAAGTTCATTCCTTTACGAAGATTAGTCTTGGGCCACATCATGGTCGACAAATGTCCGAATGCAGCTAAGAAATGACAATACATAAAAGAATGAAAGGGGGAGGCCCAAAGATGGCCAACTAGATAATCCCAACATTTAAAAAAAAAAAACTGAGGTAGCTAAGAAGACAATCCCAGGAAGAAAAAAAAATTGAGATGGCTAAAGGCAACAACATCCTGAAAATGCATTACATGGTTAGAGAAAAGTCCAATAGACGAATGGGTCAAACTCGCATAAGCAAATAGTACAATAATTATTTGATTTCCTTTGCTTGATCAATCTATGATATGACAGACTCGAAAATGGTGTGCTACTGATATGGATATATTTCTCTAAGAATGATTGACCACAATAGACTATAATTGGCTGAGCCGAGTGGTTGAGCCGAGCAAATCATGAATAGCCAAAGAAGCCGAGTCGAACCAAACTGAGCATAGCATGTATGGCCTAGCTGAATGGTCGGGTATGTCAACCCGATAAGATGGTTTTAAGTCTTCTTAAATCCTGCCTAAAGGGGTGCCGAGAATCACATCATATAATTATCTAGATGACTAAAATAAAGGCATCCTAAATATTTGCCTTATCCATTTATATAAAGAGATCGTCTAAAAGGGAGTAATGATCAAATATCATATTCATATGCTTTCTACACTTATATTTTTCTCTGATAATTATATTCTATGGGTTACAGATGATGTAACCCATAAAATCAAAATTGATTGGCTCAAGTAGAGGAGTGCTTCCAGAGTTTTATGTGATCGACAAATACTTATAAGATTAAAAGAAAAATTTTACAAGATAGTTATTAGACCAGCGATTTTATATGGGACAGAATGTTGGACTATTAAAAAAGATTACATAAATAAGATGAGTGTTACGGAAATAAGAATATTAAGGTAGATATGTGGTAAAACTAAAAAAAATAAAATTAAGAATAAAAAGATTCGTGGAATGATAGGGGTTGCACCAGTTGAGGACAAGTTAAGAGAAAATAGATTAAGGTAATTTTGATACATACAACGTAAAATAGGTGATGTAGTAGTAAGAAAAACAACAAGATCATGAGTAATAAAAATACTAGGGAAAGGGGTAAACCTAAATTGACATGAGATACAGTATTAAGAAACGATATGAACCTATTAAAACTAACTGAAGATGTAACTCTTAACGTAGTATAATGTAGTACAAAGATTCACGTAATCAACCCCAATTGATTAAGAAAAAAGCCTAGTTTGATTTGGGTTGCTTTAATTATATTCTAACTTGAGCATCGAATTGGCGTTGGCTGGCATTACTCGGTGTACCCAAATACTTTCTTTATGAGTACTTTGTAGTTAGAGATGATAAACAACCACCATTACAATACTCGATATTTATCTGATTGGTGCAAAAAATCACATCAACACCACTGTATGGGGTGAGGAGATTCTTCTTACATAATTACACTTTCATGACTTGGAGAAAGACTGGAACTAAGAGTCACTAGGATTTGTTGGAGTTTTATCCCTTTGAACTGCATGCTCAGCTCATCTACTAGGGTCATGTATTTCTTGAGGCGTTCTAATTTTACATCGTATATCCCACTGATTTGCTGAGCTACTAGTTCAAAGATTGTCTTGTTCAACACTTGTTCTGCTCTACAGACTTTAGCTGCTCTGAGTCCAAATATCAGCGACTCATATTCTGTTTCGTTGTTGGTTATTTTAAAGCAGAATCGCACGGCATGCTTGATGCAGTCCCCTTGATGCGAGACCATTATCATTTCCTGCTCTGCCCAAGTATTTCCTTGTTAATCCATCTATATTTACGATCTATGCTTTTCCTTCATCAAGTGCTTGTTCAGTCACAATTTCTTTTGGCTCTGCCTAATGTGAATTCTAATCATATGTTCGCTCACTTAGGTTCCCCTTGGGTTCCGGTTGGATTTCTATAGGATGATCAACTGGTGAATCCCACGTGAATTCTGCTACAAAATCTACCACTGCCTATCCCTTTAAGGCCGTTCGAGGCCTACGGTCGATCTCGAACTCTCCTAGTTCCACTGACAACTACATTAATCTTCAAGACGCTTCAGGTTTCTGTGGTAGCTTCCTCAAATGCTAGTCCATTAACACTATTATGGTGTGAGCCTGAAAGTATGGTCGCGGCTTCTTGAAGGATGTGATAAGGGTGAAGGCTAACTTCTCCATTTCTAGGTACCTGCTTCCCCCTAGAATGCCTTGCTTTTGTAATACACGGGCATCTACTGCACCCACTTATTCTTACGATTGCTAAGCTCACAACTGTTTAGGATATCGCTAGGTATAAGTATAGCTCTTCATGCGAATGGGGTTTAAGAGCAACGGGAGCTTTGATAAGTACAATTTCAGCTCTACAAAGGCCAACTCACAATCGGCGCTCCAGATAAAGGCATTTCTCAACACCTTGAAGAACAGTAAGCATTTTTTAGTTACCCTCAAAAGGAAATAGTTCAGAACAGCCATTCTTCCAGCTAGAGGATACATGAAACCCAATAACTTCCCAGATGAGACACTAAAAACACACTTCATGGGTTTGTGGTGGAGGATTGATTCAACTTGTCACCTCTTCTCCCCCTCTCCTTGCGAGGATTTTGAGTTATGCTATCTCGTTCTCCAAATTGTCGACCTCCCTGATTAATTTGAGGATTCAATGGTATATAGGGAGGGCGATTATTGTCTCGCTCTCCAATTTGTTGTAGTAGCTGTTGATTTTGTTGGACTAACTGGAATATCTCCTGGGTCAGGTGTTAGAGCTGCTCTTGTATGGGGTCGATTTGTTGGGTATCGCCTTACGTCTTCACCAGTTGACGTATTCTCGATTGGCTTGTCTCTTTTGCTATGGGTTTCGTTTAGATCATCCAAGATAAAGTTTACCAAGTAAAAAAAGTTGTTGATTCCCACAGGTAGCACCAATTGATGGTGTCTTCCTCTGAATCATCTTGCATATCTCTTCATCTTCTGTACCAACACCAGAATCCAATAGGATAAACATTCGTGTGGTATCAGTCAAAGCTTCTCTTACGATCAAGTCAGTATAGTAATTGCCAAGTTAAGAACGAGGGAGAATATTGATAATGATACATAAATCTCCTTGTCTCAACTCTTTAATCCGATTATTGTTCTACATGGCAGATACGCCATGTCAAATTGTTAGGTCTGTACAATTTAAATCGTATTAGGAATTTACTCACCTATGTCTTATTCGAAGTTATTCCTAGTCAGTTGACCAACAGACATAGCCATCTGATCTAGCTGACCAAATAGATTTTACCGTCCCTTGAAATGGAAGATCAAGCTCATCCTAATCATACTTGTGTCTTAGTCGGATTGGCGAGGTTTGATTATGAGGATGAAGCTTCAAATTGGCTTCTCTTATTTTCTAGTACCCATAAGTAATAATACTATTTCTAAATATTTTGAAATGAATAAGTTAGCCTTCTTCCTCACGTTCGTTGTTGTGCTCTCATTTTCGCTTAACAGTGGCCTTTTTGTCTAAATAGCACTAAACGCACTAAGGAATGCCTTTTCTATTTAGTGGAATCAGGATGCAAATCAGAAACCCTATAGAAAGAAAGTTATGGACCATGAACCCTCTTAATTGAGACAGACTGTTCGACACATACTCCCCATTTTACCGCAGAGCCCTCATGCTATCAAAGGTCTCACTCTGGTGTCCATTTTGATTATTCATGCAACTACCATGGTAACAGCTGGCGTTTTTTTGATAACAAAGTACTCGCTGGAACCCAAGTAGGTGCGCCATTAATTTAAGCTGCAGTCCTACTCTGGAAATAGAATACCCACATTAATTGAAGATATAATTCCAACATTATAACATTTTAATATATAAAAGAATGCAGACGATATTTTCTTCTGTTCAATAAGGGGTGTTGCCGCAATTGTCAGCAAAAATGAAGTGTTGGTGATAGTTTTTGAAGAAAAAAAAAAGGTTTCTGAATTTTTCAGGGGTGTTAGTATAATTTTTGGAAACAAGATTTAAGAGAGCAAAAAAACCTCAAATTAAATGTGACAGCAGTGGCAGGGGGGCAAGTGAAATATGGAGTAATTTACAGTTTTTGGTACTCCAAACTCTTATTACGCAGAACAACTATTTAATGCTCTTGGAACAATCCAAATCACTGAATGGCCCACCTTTACATATTAAATAAAATAATAATAAAAAAGTGATAAATCTCACTAAACACACAAATGATTGTAAAGTTAGAGC
Organism: Heliamphora exappendiculata; assembly: GCA_034768845.1. Classification (NCBI taxonomy): domain Eukaryota; kingdom Viridiplantae; phylum Streptophyta; class Magnoliopsida; order Ericales; family Sarraceniaceae; genus Heliamphora; species Heliamphora exappendiculata. The sequence goes on from JAOTRH010000025.1 coordinate 8,355,751, forward strand.
ATTGAATATTTGCTCACAACACTAGACTATTACATATATCACAAACTATGTCAAATGGCTAAAGTGAGCCCTGCACAACAGAATCAACACATTAACAGATTTGAGCTTTTAAAATAACAGGCCAAATTGACCAATAATTTAATTTCTCATTGCCATTATTTTTTAATAAATATACAACATTGAGTTTGCTTGCCTCGCTTCGTGAAAGAATAATATCATTCAATCATTTTTCCCCATAATATATAACCAATATTGAGCTGGACTAAGTAAACAAGTAGAATTGCAACATGTAAATTTATATCTTCTAAGGCTGTGTTTGGATCGTGATTAGTAAAGGGATTTATCAAGGGAACAAGAAATAATAGGCAAACTAAAGACTTCTTTAGTTTTTTGGCTTTAGTTTTTCTATCTTTTTCTTCATTCCAAAAACCCCTTCACAAATCCATGATTCAAACACAAGCTAAGGCTACAAAACTGTTTTAGGGATGATTGCTTCATTCTTTGGGCTTATTCCTCATCATTTTACGCTTGTTGGCATCCAAGTACTTCTTTCTTAACCGTATGGCTTTTGGTGTAACCTGCACAATCAAAACATCGATACCAATAAGCACATTTTCAAAGGAGAAATTTAATCTAAAATCAAGAAGATTTGGTTGATTAGCTTTTAAATACAACTGATGCGTCATTGAATTAGTATCGAGCTGTTGAAAGAGTTGTCAAACAAGGAGTTTGTTGTTGGCAAAATCCATTGTTATAGAATCTTTCCTTTCAGTTATCCATGGCATTGCAAAGGGCGTGGAGTTACAAATAGAAGGGTGGAAAGGAAAGACTAATTTCACTGTGCCATCCCTAGATGATTTAAAGGTGGTCGTAGGGATAGAGTTCTTGGAGCCACCCAAAGCTGTCGCCCAGCTATAATGTCCAAGACAAATGGGAAGGTATCAAGAACGATTCAAAAAACCAATCACGACCATAGTTTTCTCAAGAGAATGTAGAAAATGAAAATGAATTATATTATGAAATTAGTTAATTGGTTTAGAATATATTGCAACTCGCAAGTGTGTCTAGGGGATTTGAGGAACTTTTATCTTTTATCACATGGGAGAAGACTAAAGGTTTGGAGGGCTTACCTCAATGAGTTCATCAGAGGCAACATACCCGATCGCTTCTTCAAGAGTCATCTGTAGACAAAACATTCAAATGTTATCACCTATATATCAGATATAAAAATGAATAGGTTTGTACTCTTCACATAATCATATGTAACATGCATTCTTTTAAATTTGAAAGACATTTGACACCTTCGTAAGAATATAGGATGCATGTCCAATATGTCTAGTTGGGCAATCATACACATAGTTAGGCTAAGAAGCAAGGATGCTTTTACGAAGGAAACGTGTCGTGTCGAACACCCGTATTGGACACGACACTCCTCGAACACTCTCCAGACACTCATAAGTTTGTGCCCAACACTTTTTAAACGTGCCTTAATTACAGTGGTGACTTTAGAAATTTTTATTGACGGGATCATTCAAAAATTTAAATTCTATTTATTCTATAACATTATAATTTTTATACTAATTAATAATAAATCATCCATTATTAGCATACTACAAAATAAATTACACATATCAATTAACAAGTAGAATACATTTTTACTATAATTACATTGTTGTTTTGACAAAAAAATTTATAAATACCTGAACTTTTACAATTGTATTCGACGACATTTTATATTTTAAAATCGGTACATAACAATTGAGGTGTCAATAGTATCAAAAATATCATTTCTAATATTTAATCATTGAATCAAACCACACAAAGAACTAACTTGATATTGAACTCTATAAAACAGTTGTTAAGCTCTTGAAGCTGAAGTTGAATATTTATGATTGTAAACAATAGTTCAATACGGTAGTAGTATAATTTAATTTTTAATTTATGAAACTTTGTGTCATAACTTTTCAAGAATTATGAATATATCAATTATGTTTAGAATAAAAATACTAAGAGAAGTAATCTGGTGTAACGCGCTAAAGATAATTGTAGTGTTTTATATTATTATGGGGTCAATTATATTTTTTAAATAGGGTCAATTATACATCAACTAAAGAATTGCTATAATAATAATTTAAAATAATTATTTCATGGGGTCAATTGACCCCATACCTCAACACATAGAGTCACCCCTGCTTAATTAAAAAATTAAATTTATAATAACATACACATTTTCAACACTTGATAGACATTTCAATGACCCTTCTTCAACTCTACGAACACATTCTATATGATAAATTTCTCCATAGTAACAATATTTTGCAATATTTGAAACTCAAATTATTTCCATATTTGACAATAAATTATTTTTATATTTGGCATATAGTAAATATATAAAAATATAGATTTTTAACATGTCCTAAAAGTGTTGTATCCTGTATTTTTAAAAAATTTACGTGTCAGCGTGTTCATATTGTGTCACATGTCCATATCCATATTACTTAGTAGTCAGGTATATTTCATCCTATGTTACACGAAGTACTCCTAAATAGTCCACCACATAACTATGTAGAGCCAGACTACTACCAAGATTAGTCCAAATAAAATATAAAAAAAAAAAGAGCCCAAATAAAAAAAGGCCACATCCAAAAGGAAAAAGAAAAAAAAACTCTTAACCTCAATACCAACACTTAATTCATTCAACACAATATACATAATGACTTATAAACAAGCATGAAAGAAAACACTAATTAGGGTTACCAAAAATAAAATACTACTTGAGAAAACCCTAATTGAAGTTACCAAAAATAAAAAAATCACAATATTTTAAAAATCTCAACAAAATCAAAATAAGAATATTGCTAAAAGTTACTACATTCCTTAGTCTTAAAATATCACCGTCCTATGTCTTCTTGTTCCCCGTCACTATCCATACAGCAACAATTAATTTATGCACAAAATGTTCTATACTAGTTTGTAAACAACAGTTTATCCTTGGAAAAGAAATTTAAAAGGGCAAATTACATTGACCGCCTCTAAGGTTTCTGTCATTTTTAAGAACTTGTCCAATGGTCTTTGAAATGACACGAACCACTCTTCTCCTTCACTCATCTACTTCAAATTCTACCCTCCATAGACATCCATTGAAGGACATCAATGGAAAAAGCTGGTCATTTCTAGAACACCAAAAATTTCCTCATTCTACAAATTATATCATTTTGTTACAAGTAACTAACTTGACATTTTATCCTCCTATATTCCATGTATCTTCAACAATAAGATTCCATATCCATCTCTTTAAACGAACCACTGTGGACTGCCACCCAACTCTTTCCACCATTGAAATTAATGATAGTTCAACAAGTACTTTTAGGCAGTACCCACTAAGCATGCACCTATGCATATCTATACTCGAATCATATTGTTTGACTAAGCATACAACACCACATGCAACAAGTTTGTTCTTTTCTTTTGTTGGTTTAAGGATAAGAGAAGCACATATATTTCAGGAGGATGAAGCTTATGTTAGAAGCATCAGACTTAGCGTCATTGCTTTTCTGAGAAATTGGTGTTGTTTGAAACCCAAGGCAACCCTAACCCAACCACCACACATGCTATCCTTTCTCTCCTTCTCTCATTCCTCTCTAAAAATCCTCTTCGCACACACACTATCTACCTCCCCATCACTTCATCCTCACTCCCAATGTTGCCACCAGCATACAAACACCCATTGCACCAAGCTGAGACACCTATTAGATTGATCCATTCATCTGTCATATGTATGTATATATATATATATATATATACATACATATGACAGAGGAATGGATCAATCTGATAGGTGTCTCAGATTGATC
>JAOTRH010000025.1:8359704-8371745 GCA_034768845.1 Heliamphora exappendiculata
CGTATACGTTTGTGCGATGAAACATGGGTACTTTTAAAAAATATGTCGTAGTTGTACAGGGAACATATTGGGTACTACTACTTCGTATTGTACTGCTGCATACGTACCATATACGAAAAACACGCACCTACAATTTTTTCTTAGTTTTTGTCATACCCAAAAGATAACTAGTAAATTCTCAAGCCATAATCTACCCAAATAATATGTCCTTTCGCACAAATATGAAGATGGCTTCATAATACATTTTTCTACAATTAATATACCTTCAAAATTAAGCTAATTTGTCTATTTTGGTTTTAGAATCGTTACATATAATGATTCACTCTAAATTTCTACAAAATATATTTTTTTTTACAAACGTACTCTACTTTTTAAAATTTTTCCATATCGATGTACCCTTATTGGACCTGTGTCCGCACATGTTACCGTACCTGTACACATACTGCATTGGTGATGTATACGGAATATTTGGTCGATCGGGTTGTGATTATGTACATGGAGGTTATAAAGTGAGGGAGAATGGGGTCCAGGGTGATACCGATTGTGTGCAATGGTTGATTGTACAGTGGGCTTCTGTGGGTGTTGAGGTATTGCATCAATTGGCAGTAAGGGTTGAGACATTTTGAAGAACAGTAAGTGGGATGAGTTGAGATCTGTTTGATTGTGGGAGAGGGGAGGGGGAGAGAGATTTTATGTATTGTTCTGGGGAAGCGTAAACCTGATTGCCAGTGTTGGTGTGACAATGGTAGTGGTTGTAAGAAGGAAGTTGTGAGAGGAGAAAAGGGTGGTGGTAGGTTGGGGTTTGGTTGGTTGGTGGAAACTGAAGAGGGGGTGGGGGAGATGATCTGGCAATAGTGATTGGGCCGTTAAATGAGAAAGAGGATGTGCAGGAGAGATCAATCAGATAATGACAGTGGTGGGAATTACCTAGTGTGGTAATCCTTATCATTGTAGATGCTACTAGATAATTAGGAAATTAACTAATTGTGGAGAAAAATTAGAAGAGGCAACCATATAATGACGACATCTTCCCAACAAGTCTGGGATGTAAATGTGATGCGGAGCGTAAAGGACACAAAGGCTCATTTCTTGAGTTTTATTAATTATTGTATTTTGTTATTTTGTATTCAGCTTTTTTATAGTATTAGAGTTCTTCATTTATTAGTTTATTTATAGTATTAGGTTTCTTTATTTATCAGAGATTTAGATAAGTATTATTAAGATTTTATTTTGTTTTCTTTTCGTTTAAAATTCTAATTTATCTTTTAGTTCAGAATTTTATTTTTATTTTCTTTTAACACTACGGTTTTAGGCCTATAAATAAAATGTCCTCTTGATGTATTAGTCAGAGTTCATTAATGAAAAGTTAAGCTTAAAGTTGCGGCCTTGTGATAGAGGTTTGACCCTTTTGCATTACTCTTCTTCCATCTCTTGTCCATCCATGTCCTGCATAAAAGTGTTATTTCAAAAACTACAAGGGAAAGTCTTTGAAATTTTCAAAAACCGCGAGAAGCCGGGGTAATTCACCCAATTTAAAACAATATATTCTAGTTGTGTCCTTGGACATGAAAATTATATAAATCCAACACTTCACATCCACATACTTGCACCCACACTCAAATACGATTCTACCCAACAAACTGGCTACTGCACTTAATTCTGTCCCATCCCAGTTGTGCACCAAACTGAACTTCATTAGAAAGGAATTTGACAGTAGTGATAAATGATTTGAAACATACATGTAGAGTTCACTATTTTACATAATAGATGGAAAATTTGTTCAAGAAAGCAATAGAGAGAGTTCAAATTATTTGGTTGACAATTTAATGGACCATCTAATGATTGGTCCTGTACTGCTACTTTTTTATATCTGACGGAAGTATATGAGAACCTGCAGTTCTTATTTAAGGATATGAAAGACATCGCCAATCCATATACTAGCTATGTACTGCATGAGATTGGAGAGAACTAGGTAATTGAAAACACAGAATCAGGTAATAAGAAGTTAATTTGGAAAATACATACAAGGCGAGGAGGAGATAGCTTCACGTTCTCATCCTTGCCAGCAGCACGTACATTGGTAAGTTCCTTAGCTCGAACTGGGTTGACCTGTGACAGGGAAATCACTACAAGTCAGCCACCTTTAAAACTTTGCATAATATGAGGTGAAAAGCAACTGCTTACGTCAAGATCCGTATCTCGTGAATGTTCACCAACAATCATGCCATCATATGTCTGCAAGCCAACAAACAACAACTATGCACTTAGCACTGACACCAAAAAAAAAAAACTTTTCTTCATTTGTTTAGACCAGAACCAATTTATACTTCTTAGAGAAAGTTATTTCACAGTTATACTAAATCCAGGACAGTATCCACATTGGCTACTCGTGGAATGGCCCAACCCTTAAAACTGTGCAGAGAAATAAACTGATGACTGATTACCATTGAATAAAGACCACCATTGAGATGCAAATGAATGCAAAAACCATAATGATACCAGCCACCAACGAACTCACTGGCGACGCCACAGCTTATGCTGTGGTGTCAAGCGAACCCACTGGATGAAAAAAAATAAAAATTACTATGTATAATTTTTTTAGAAAAATCATATGTCACCACTGAAAAATAAAATTGAATCCAGTTAATTTTTTAAGAAAGTTCAAATTAATATATAAGTTTATTGAAAATATGCGACGAATATTATTATATACCATAGAATTATTGAATTTGAGTTATTAATGGCACCAGTGACAAAAATTCTTGGAGTCGTCACTTACGAACTTACTGAATAATTATGACTAAAAAATGACATGCTTTTAGGCTTATCCTTTAATGTACACCACTGAGATTTGGCAGTATAGTCTCTTCCCATATATTCGTTAATAAAAAGCCCACTACTTGGAAGGCAGATAGCATTTCTTACAACAGAAGCTAAAAATGGAGGTCCTCCAAATGCTGACACATGTAATAACCAACTGGACTGAGAAGTAAAAAGGACAAGCAGTAAGCAAAAGAACCGATCACTTTGTACAAACCTCCATTCCAGGGGTCACAAAGATAGTTCCACGAGGTTCTAAACTCAAAAGTGCATAAGAAGTGATTGTTCCATGGCCCATGGACACCTGCTCAATCAATTGAATGTTACAAAGTTAGCTCCGTGACAGAATTAACGACCCATGTAAATTCATGCTTTATTCCAAATGAATATAGTAGACCCACATGAATATGTGAGAAACATATTTTCCAAGGCCATAGGTCGTCAGAAACACAAACAAACAGAAACATGACGACTGCTAACAATATTTGCAAAATAAATATAAACCAATAGATAGCCCAAAGAACAACAGCAAAACAGTGAGAAATTTAAAATAAAGTAATCCCAACTCAATAACATGCAAGTTGACACCTATGAGTCAGCATGTAAATGGATGAACTGGAAAATATAATGAAAAATGATGTGAAAAAATAAACATTCTCCTGTGATACCAGATACCACTATACGCACTCTATGATCATCATATTTGAGCGAGAAAAAAATAAAATAAAAAAGAATACTTCAAATTGACTAGTTGAAAATCGAAAGGTTAGAGGTAGATGTACCAATACTCCTTTCCTGACATTTCCAAGAGGACCTCGATGTTTTGCATATGCTGCAAAATCATGGCATGGAAAGCATTAGAGAACCCACTTTTCTTCTTTTATTTTTTTAGAATAAGTAAAAAAGCCAGAGTAACAAAAATCTAGAAATTAGAGTTGGGGGGGTGGAGGGAGGTTGGTATAGGTTTATCATAGTAGTGAGGAGCTCCTGCGATCTGTTCCACCCTTCAGGCAAACAAAATAACATAAGGAAGAAAAATCTGAAGAAATGGTTAATGGAGGATTACTTATAATTGAAAAATGGAGTCTGAAAACCAAAGAATGAAAAACTCAGTCATTTTATTTCAAGGACCTCGGATATTGTGATTACAAAATTCCTGTCAAAAGACGGAAAGGAGCTAACCCTGAATCGGCATAGGCCAATGACATGTGATTAATGTGAATGCTAAGATGAAAACAAAAATTGAAAACGAAGGGGAAAGAAATTTTTGCATCATGCACTTACTAAGGAAAGCACGGTGCATAAAACCAGTGCCACGTGTATCACTGCTAAAAACACTCCTGTAACCAACCAGCCCCCTGAGATTACAGAACACAAGCAGTATTATTTTCTGTTTGATATATATCCTTGTTACACAGCAAAGAAATCCGTATCATGCGAGAAGGCCAAGCAAAATATATTTCAAAACTGCAATTAATATAATGAATTTTTTATTTTTATTTTTAAAAGCTTAGTATATAACTCTTTTTTATAGATAATGAAAATCGAAATAGCAGCTTTATGATATAAGTTGTGCCCCTACATTTGTCTCACATCAATGGTATCATCTGACTCCTGATGATGCATTAAGCAACACTCAAAAGAAAATATACCTCCAACTCTTATCAAATAAATGATAAATGTGAATTCAGTTAGGCAAACTCCAGTGCAATGGTAAAGGCATGGGCCGTCAAGTAAAAGAACATGGGTTTGAGTCTGGGAACAGAAACTTTTGAGTAAATAGTGCAAAGGTTACATTTATCCTTCAAACCCAGTTCGCCTAACCTTTATTGGTGGTGAGGCAAACACTGGGAAATCGGATTTTTATCAATTATTATCAATCAAAAATACAAACCAAACTAAGCCTCGTGTTGCAATCAATTGGCTTTGGCTACTTGATTACTTTTTTTGCCATTTTGCTCTATCAAGGGCATATGTTTAGTTAGATTCAATAGGTTTATATCCTTTATCAAGCAAAATACAAAAACAAAGTTTCTGAATTTGGTTGAATTTTTCTGCAAGATATTAATATTGATCCAAACTGTTTATACACGTACCCCAAACAGAGAGCAACAAGAACTTCTAAGAGTTCGAGCTTAGTAAAATGGAGTTCAGACATACATAAGTTTAATTCCACAATTATTCTAAAAAATGTGAAGACTGGTATTTTTCTCATAAAAGTGAAAATGTGAATGTGCAACACAACCGTAACCCCTGAGATACAACAAATAAACACCACCTTGCACATTTGCATGAATATTGTAGTTCAATTTGGTAGGTTCAATGCATGCCTACCATATCGGAAAGGGCAGGAATGATGGATGCTGCAACCACTAAAACGTGCATGAGTATATTCTTTTTTCATCTTTTGTGGGAAAGTAAGGCAGACCCCAACCAAATGCTAACTAGTAGATGAATTCCGGACCGACCCCTTGGGAACATACCATTCAAGCAAACAGCTAGTCCAATCGTTTGCAGCAAAATTCCAGGAAAAATGATTTTCAGTTGCCATTTTGGAATATTTCTCAGCGAAGATGGGAAACAATTTATCTTGCCAATTTGTGTAGCTTCATTTGAAAAATAGAAGGGAAACGGTATTCATGCCAAAGGTTTATTAGAGCATAAGGAACACTAAGCAATTTATTCAATAAAAATGAACAGATTTCAAGGGGATTAAGCTTTCTAATCTTGAGAGTAGATACATCATGCCTGCACTTCAAATGACCGCAACCCATCTTTTTACCCCTCTAATTTCAGTGTTAATGCTCACATCACATAAAAAATGCTGCCAAAATTCCTAAACAAATATACTTTGCAAGCATTCATATGCAATAATGAAAGAGTGCTAATTGCTAAATAAGAAAAGAGCAATACTACTGAAGTGAATCTAATGACACAAGCTCAAACGTTTCCATTACAGAACAAACAAAATATAAACAAAGGGAAAAAATAAAAGACAAAAAAAAAAAAAAAACACCAACAGACAGAAAGTTCAACACGAAAGAAATCCTCTTAGGAAGTCTCTTCTCAAGATATATACGTTTTTCCTCCAAACCATTCCAAAGCCTAAAACATAAACTTTGTTGAGGGACTTCAATGCCCAAAAATAAAAGCTCATTAATATCCACATCAATTAAATATAATTATATATGGTATTGAAGTGTTTTGTGAAGAAAAATGAGAAATAATTAAAAAGAACATTAAACGAACGAAATGGAAGTTTGCCGGAAAAGGAAAAAAAAAGTATCTTCGAACTGCAAATAGCACCGGGCTAACTGGCTACGTTGACTGAATAAAACATCAGGAGTAAGAAGGATAGATGCAAATACAAACCTCGATGGACAAGTCAAACTCATTCTAGTTCTCCCAACATTTCCTGGGACAGGTCCCATGTCAGTAACTTCAGCTCGTCTGTGAGAGAAGGCTTCCATGACTAACCCCACATGCTCATCATTTACCTGAAGTGACAAGATCATGCCTGAAGGTTCTGAACATCAAAGGGAGTAAAGCCAGCAAGTAAACATAAAGTTCTTACCTCCATTGTCACTTCTTCAATTGGCTCCAGCTTCACACCATTCTCAGTTTTATACCTGATTCAACACAAGGAATATTTCTCAACCAGGAAATTGCAAAAAATAAAAATAAAAATCCCCAGAAAAGCAGTTGCCCGGCATATCCTAAAATATAAAGAAGATTGACAACATAATTCCCCCAACACAGTCCACCTAGGAAAGGGAATGTTGCAAAACATGGTGATTTATAAATAGAGAGAAACAGAAAAAAATTTCTTGCTGTAATTTTGGTTAATGCTACCCAAATTAAATCAAAAGCTTTTCCGTTTCAACACACGCATACAAGAGACAAGGAACACGTGTGTGCGGGTGGGCGTGGAAGGGGTAAGGAAAAAGCAACATTAGTAAAGAAAGGCGTAATTGTAAGCACGAGTCATAGCAAAAAAAAAAAAACAAAAACAAAAAAATAGCAGTTAGAAAACTAGCAAAACACATTGATGTCACTTGAAATTACAGACAGATAGGAAATCTGTCCAATTCTCAAGATCATTTATATTGTTAAGTGTCTATTTGGGATAGCTTTGAAGCTTGGCTTGCAAAAGGTTTAGCTTTTTTTTTTTAAAAAGATGAATTAAAAAACGTGAGAATGTTTGGAATAATTTTTTGTAGTAGTTTTTTTGCTTTTTATTGAAATGTCTTAAATGCTCTTACTTTTAGCTTTTAAGTTGTAGTGTTTGGTATATTGGTACGGCTTTTTTTGTTTTTGTGAGTAGGGGTTGATTTTTTATGTAAGGGTATTATAATAATTTTGTTTGAAAAAAAGTTGGGCTGTTTGGGATATGTATTGGCATTTTTTTTTTTTTGATAAAGAGACAGAAAAAAAGTTAGTTTTTTTTAAAAACCAAACAGTGCAGCTTAAAAGCTGGCTTTTTGTTTGCAAAAAAGCCAGCTTAAAAGCTAGCCCAAACAGGCCCTAAGCCTAACAAAGAAACTAAAAGTTGTGTAGCCCTTGTAAGACCAAAAGGCAGCCCAAGCTGCCAGGTTATCTGGAGACTGGTGGAGTCAGATTCAATATCTAGATCAGGAGTCATAACGATTCCTACATCAGCATGTACACTACGAGAGCACACGAGTAGGCAAGTTAGCAAGTTCGCATTTATCAGCATGCATGTGCGCCAAAACATGTTCATATTTTTTTATAGTTAACAAAAAAGATAATAATACTAAATATAAGAAAAACGTACAACAAGAGGAGCACAAGAAGCCCACCAAGAAAATATACAATAAATCCATGTTAAAACAAATCACAAATTGCTTTCCAATCCCCTAGAGATTAAAAAAATGATATTCCCTTGAACTGAGGAGAAATAGAGACATTCCCCACATTAGTAAGCACTTCAACAGAAATTGCATGAATGCCATCAGGGAAAAATCCAATGACTCAGCAGCAGTGCAGCATTTAGCTTCTGGTCTGGTGGATATCATCTATAGTTGGGGGGCTTACAACCCATTTGGTTTGGGTGATTGGAGAGAAAGAAAAAGAAATCCATATCTTTCCTCCCTAATCACTTGTTTGGACTACTAAACAGGAGAGAAATAGAAATGGTTTTCTCTTAATGAGCACTTTTTGAATCACTCCAAATGAAGAGATTTGGAGAGAAAAGAGAGACAGATTTTATAATGCCAAAACTAAGCCCAAAACATAAACTTAAAGCACTCTCATTTAAGGTTAAATAGGTAAATAATACTAAATATTTTCTTTTCTTTTCTTTTCTTTTATTGAGAGTAACCAAACAAGATAGAAGAGAATGACTATCTTTTCTTCTCTTTTCTTTTCTATTTATCCAACAAAATGGAGAAAAAACATAATCTTTTGTATTCTTTTCTTTTCTCTAATAACTTAAGTAATCCTTTCTTTTCTTTTCTTTTCTTTTCTTTCCTACTTTGCCAAACAAACTGTTAAAGTTTCAGCAATCACTAAGCACTTCCAAGCAGATCATACTTTACACAACCATTAAAAGAACTCAATTAAAAGCATGCACAGTTCTGTCCACAATGCTGGCATGTAAGTTGCAAGGCACCGTTAAAAATGGCAGTGACTTTTTAAAGTTGCTGGATACAACAAAGTTTCATTTTTTTAAGAACACCTAAGAAAAGTAAATGACATTAACACAAAAGCTTCAACTCCACGTAAAATTGCAGAATGCTAATCTTCAATGTTTGAGTTCTCATTTGGTAATTCGTTTACAAGCCACTGCAGTCATAATGCAACTGCAATACAAGAGGAATTGTCAAAAATTGACACCAAGAGCACGAAGATATAAAAGAAACATAAAATAGTTTGATATTTAAAAAGTCACTGTCATTAGCAATGTCCGTGACTTCTTAAAGTTGCTGGATACAACAAAGTTCCATTTTTCATTTTCTAAGAATACCTAAGAAAAGTAAATGTCATTAACACAAAGATAAAGCATCAACTCCGCTTGAAATAGCAGAATGATAATCTTCACTGTTTGAGTTCTCATTTGGTAATTCGTTTCCAAGCCACTTTAGGCAGAACGCAACTGCAATACAAGAGGAATTACCGAAAATTGACCCCAAGAGCACATAAATATAAAAAAACAAAAACAAAAAACAGGACTCCACTTAGCTCAAAACTTAACTATGCAGGTTTGCTTCCCCTTGAAATTAAACCAACTTACAAGATTGCTCTACTTTTAACATGAACTTCTTATGTACTTCATGGCTATTACAGCTCTACTGTTCAAGTGTCGTTCCAAATTGTTTTTCCTTGTAAGGTAAAACAAAAATAACATTTACAGGAGAAGGTAGCTGACATGTGATGGCTGTATACTAAATCATACCAAAGTACAGATGAAAAAAGGGAAGAAAAACTAATTCTCAAAACTAGGTTCTGATAAAACTCACATGACTTTAGGTGGCGAGACAGATAGCTCAAATCCTTCACGCCTCATATTCTCAATTAAGATACCTGATTAACCCCATCAAGGAAATCACATTTAGCATATACCTGAGTGTGATGTTGAAAAGAGCTAGAAAGCAAGAGGAGATAATTGTATCATTAAGGACATAAAAAATATTTCTTCACTTTTTTTTCAGCTTCAGAGGAGCCTGTAGGAACTAGAATACATCAATAATGGGTTAAGGAAAAACTAACCCAGTTGAAGCTCTCCTCTGCCCTGAACTTCATATGAATCTGACAATGCTGGGATTACATTTATAGCAAGATTTGTTTCTGCTTCAGCCATTAGTCGATCACCAATTCTTCCACCAGTCAACTATAACAAATAAATCAGAAAATCGCATCACCTCATATGATGTGGACAACAAGGATGGATGCAGTAAAATCTTGGAAGCATGAAGAGGAAGCGGAAGCAAAACTGCATATCAAGAATCTACTTTACCAAAGGAGAGTATATTTAATTAAAGTTGGCAATAATAAAAACAATCTCTTTCTGTGAATGTCAAAAACTGAATATAGCATACTGTATACTTTTATCAAACAAAATACTTGTTCTTTTGAAAGCTTGGACTCGTCTAGAAAATAAAATCTGATTGTTTCACAAGAGGACTATATTGAGCAATTCAAAAATCAAATATCCAAAGCCAAAGCATTATGTAACAGACAAAGGTTCCTGAAAACAACGGGTTGAAGTGCATGAATTACTTTAAGAACATTCAAGAGGAGAAACATTGTAATAAAGATTGCAGTAATGAGTCAATTTCATGGCCCAGAAAGATTTTGTAAGAAATTCGGAAAAGATGGAATCAAATAAAGAACTTTAAGGCGTCGGATGAGCATAGCTGACAGGATTTTGGGTACAAGCATAAATATCCTTTTGCGAGAAAAAATTTCCAAGATGAACCAAAATCTAGATCATACTTCCAAATACTTCAGAAATATAAATAAATTACTGCAAACCTTGAAGTTATTCCTTCAGTGAACTGTCAAGTCAGTTCTCATAATGAAGCAAATATCCACATAACAAAGCTGAAGTACAAATAAAAATAAATAAATAGAGCAAAATCCTTTTTCACACCCCCACCCCCAAAATCTGCAGGTTGGCCTTGGAACACTTCAGCCCAACAGCCCCGTGACTTTTAAAAACACCCAGAAGTGGTTTTGGGCTAAAAGTGCACAATTAATTATGTTAATGGAAAATCCAAAAGGCTTTTATACCCTCCCATAGTAACACCATCTTCAACCACCACCACACCACCAGATTCGATCACCCCAACAACATCACAGATTGGCCAAAACAAATGCAAGGAATAAACCCATCAATCCACCCACACACGCGCGCGTGTAAATGCACATGCTATACCCATCCACATACCTATTTTTAGCAAATTTTGTACGCATATTCATATACACAAATATATACTGCCCTCACCAGAACATCGTATCTCACAACACTTGATTTCTCAAATGAGTTCAGCTGCCCCTTTCTCACTCCACTTCCTTTGCCGGACAAGCAATAATCAGAGACCCCACATCAGGAATTGCAATGAAGAATGCACTGGCTCAGTGGGGTGCAGCAAAGCTAAGACAGAGAAGAGGGAGGGAGTGGGTGGCAACCGTGGCTGGATATGGAGATGGGATTGCAGCAGTGGTGGCAAGAAGGTAGGGGGCTGCTGTTGCTTGTTTATTGGTTAGGGTTTCCGCATGGGGGTAAAAAGAATTTTTCCAAGACAAAAATGCTCTAGGATGCAATAGCGTGAAAATTTCCACGTGTATCGTAATTCATACAATATGCCATACATTTTTTGGGTCCTAAGCCCAAGATCTAACTCAAAAAAATATACTTTAAACGCCTAGGACTTCAAATAGATTATAATTCAAGAGCAAGAGCATTTCACCAGAAAATAGACTAATTTCTTCAAATGCTACAGCCAAATTATTGACTTAATGCAGCCTAATAAAAGCCTTATATACCAATTGCCAATTCCTTAGTGCCTGCAGCATTCAGCCTTAAAGGTCATACCTTCTCTTTTGTAAAAAAATGCAGTATATGTGATGCATATTGTCTCCATCTCAAATAAACAATTAACAAAAGTCAAGATTAAAATGAAAAAGAGAAAGTTTATCAGAGTGAACATTAGAGACGATGAAGAAAAAAATACTCACATGGGTGCCATCACGACCAGCCAATGGAGAGTCATTGACACCAAAAGTCATTGAAATGGTTGGAGGATCCAATTCAATAGTGGGCAGTGCATCCATTACCTGGAAGAGGTTGTCATTAAAAAAATAAAAAATTAAAAATAGATATAATTATGTGATGCTGGGATGATGGAGAAACAGTGGAGCAACATCTAAAAAATGTCATAATATAGCTAAGGAGAACAAGTAGGATGAAGAATTAAAGTATAAAAACATCGGAAGTATCTTTATTATTCTATAAAAATGGCATAAAGGGAATGACACCAACATACACGAACTCCCAAAAAAGGACATTAATAATAAAAATGTAATATCCCAGGGCAAAAAAATTAAAAATAAATAAATAAAATAAAATAAAATAAAAATAAATAATAATAATAATTGATGCTAATATATATGTATATATACTGTTAGCCCAAGTGCTTCTTTAATTGATTTTGATGATTTTCATAATTCATTTCCTATAAATAATTGTCTTTAATTGA
>JAOTRH010000025.1:8371845-8455688 GCA_034768845.1 Heliamphora exappendiculata
TGGGAGAGTGACGCCGGTGGAATCCCTACAACACCCTCGGTAGGCGGCGAATCATTCTTAAGGAAACTGCGATTGCACGACTCGGTTTGCAAATTCTATTTTATTATTTCTGTTATTTCATTCTCTGTAATTTTAGATTATTGTAAATTGTTGAAAGTTTAATAAAGATCTATTTTCTAGATCTCCGAGCATGTACTTTATTTCGGCGTTGAATTTTCTCCCAACAGTCCATTGTAAGGCAATTTTTATGATGTGTTTATTACACTTTATTAAACAAGATTTATATTCAATATTAATATCTGTAAAAAAAACACAAAAATAGATAATTGCCCTGTTTAGTAACGTTTATAAATTTTTTATTTTATGTTTATAATAGACAAGTATATTTTTGTGTATTTTTCTAGGAAACAAAGTTTAGCAAATACATATTTTTGTAAAAAAATACTTTGAAATAATAGGTGAAGGTGATGGTCGATGAGTCGCCAAAGAAGGTTTTAGATGTGGTGACGTCCATTGTGGCATAATGTGGTGATAGACAATAGGAACTGAAGTCGGCTTGGCAAAAGAGACCGAATGGTGGTAAGCTTGAGGCGCTCAAAGGTAGAAGTACTAGAAATAATCATCAACGGTCAAAAGTAATTAATGAATGAAAGTAGAAAAAGTCGTTAAAAATAATAGCTGCAGTAATGGGCTAGAAGTATTATTGGTGGTTGGAGGTGACAATAGATGGATGGAGATAGTGGTGATTAGGAAGAGTGATCGATAAAGGTAGTACTTGTGGAGAGAGTTGGCCGGTAGAAGTGGTGATTGATTAAGGGAAGGTGGTGGGCATGGAGTAAAATGTGGTAGCTGGAGGTTGCGGTAAGTGAATAAAAATGGTGGTCAAAAGTAATAGTAATAATACTAATCAACAACAATAGGTGAAGGTGTTGGTCAATTGGTAAAGTGATGGGTGGAGCTCGTGATTGGTTGGGAGATGTCGTGGTTAGATATGGTGGTTGGAGGTAATGATCGAATGTAATTGCCGATGACAGTAACAACAGGTAAAGATAGTTGAAGGTGAAAGAGAAATGAGGAGAGAAGTTAAATTATTTACGAAGCAAGTAAAAATAGATTTTTTCCTAGTTATAATAATTTAATAAATCTTAAAAGATATTTACATTTTATAAAAGAAAACAAATTATCAAACATGTTTTATTTACAATTTCAAAAAAACAATATAAAAAAATAAAAAACAATAAACATAAAACGTTACCACATGATTTGATAAATTTAATTACATAGTTAAATTTGTTTATGTAAAGGAAATTATTCAAACAATCACCAAATTAATTTCGATTGCTCCTCAACATACAAATATCATGGGTATGAAAGTTTTGAAAAACTCAATCCACGTTAAACTTGCAATTTAAATCTATTTGGGCAAACAAAAATACTCAAAGAATACCAAATTAATTTTGAAGGTTAATAAAAGTATATAATATGAATATAAAATAGATTTGAAATTTTTTATTTTATTAAGGATATTAAAATAAAATAACCTATTATAAATTAAAACATAATTGAATAGTTAATTTACCTCTAAAAATAAAAAATATTCAAAAAATAGCAAATAATTTTTTTATTTTTATCCACATATATAAAATTGGGAATTATTCACGCCTTACTGCACTTTAAATGTAATTTAATTACGACAACTATTTTTCTTCTAATAAAAATTGAAAATCAGACTATATACAACAGTTTTAAAAAAACAAAAATAAAAAAAACAAAATTGTGTTAATATAGAATTGGATTAAGGTGGCGTTTATTATTGCTAAAACTAATATCTTATAAATTATCGTTTGTACTTTGTAGCATAAATTGCAAGTGTTTGATAAATATTTAACTTGCAACTGAAATATTTAAAAAAAGTAATTATAAGTTGTAGCAGAAGGTGTAGGTGTATGAATTTTTTTTTAAATTATAGCTAAAACTAGTACTAGAAAGCTAAAAATTACTATCGGTAGCTTTGTCAAACATCCCCTAAATTGTACCATTCAAACCGGTTTGGGCTAATTTATTGGCTCTTCGGGTTAGTTTGTTTGAAGGATTTAAGTATGGGATTGGATATAATATGAGTGGGTCCACATATGTTGTGTTTGATAAGGAAATGGGGTTGGGATATAATAACCAATTGAAGGTTATATCTTGGGATATGTATTAGCTGGGAGGGTGATGAATTTTATATCTTAAGATATGTATTATTTTTCATGATTTATATTTTAAATATATAGTTTTATTGATAGTTATAAAATAAATCAAGAAAGAAATACAGTAGATTCCAACAAAGTTGATAACTTAAAAAAATACAATGTTAAGGGAAAATATAAAAATTCATCTTTATACTTTGAAAATTATATATATTATCCACTCTTATGTACTTTTAAACAAACAAAATATATATTAATTCTTAGTAATACATATCCAAAATTATATCCGTCGTATTTTATATCTACTTATATATCGTGAAGTATTCCGTAGCCATTAATTTATCTCCAGACAATCAAACAGATTCGAAGTTTTTTTTTAATCACCCCTAATTCTTTCTCCTAATTACCCTTCGACCTCGTCTCCCTCTCCTTCAAACCCCGGCTCTTTTACCTTAATAAGTTTGTTTTCAAACTTAATTAACGAAATATGAATTTTTAAACTTTGTTTCCAACCTACGTAAAAGCGTTTTTATAAAAAACGTTTTATTTGTAAATCATCTTTCCAGCCTGCCAATCCTTTGACATAAAAATATTATAAAGAAAACGTTATTAGTAAAAGCGCTTTCAGTTTAAGTTAAAAATTTCACTAAAAATGTTTTTACGTAATATGTTTTATAGGTTTTACTTAGAAAACAAGTTTACTAATAACGTTTTATAGTTTTCTAAAGAAAATGTGATTGTTAAATGCGTTTTTAGTTTAAATTATATATTTTAATTAAAACCGTTGTTAGTAAACGGGCTTTTAGGTTAACACTAACAACGACGTCGTTTCAATGAATGAGGTGTGTTAACTAAAACACGCTTTTAATGTTAGTTTAGTGTATTTGAAACTTTGTCTTCTCTTCGTTTCTCAATGTTCTCTCTCTCAATCTCTGTGCTCTCTCCCTCAGTGCTCTCTCTCTTTCTCGCTCTTTGTGCTCGGTGCTCTCGCCCTCATATTTGATTAAGGTATGTTCCCTATTCTAGGTTATCAATTTTCATCGATTAATGCTACAAAACTAGTAAGATTTTTAAACATCTACCTTTGTTTTTAGGGTTTGGATTGGTTTTGGGTTATGGGCGAGCGTTGAGGGTTTTGGGTGGAGATGTTGGCATCATCTGTGTATTTTATTGAGCTCCATTTGCATGTCATTTCTAATTGTTCATTATTATTATATTTTAGGTTTATTATATATTTTGTGTATTGTAATTGTTCAAAACTGATTTGCATAATGAATAAGGGTGCATTTTGTTTGTTTTGGTCAAGGATTCTATAAAAAAATTTATTCCTTGCTGTTGAATTCATATCACCTAGTTCATAAAATTCATTGGGGCAATATTGGTTGTCTATTCCTTTTATTATTAACTTTTTTTTCTACTTTTTTGTTCTTCTTTTGAGTTCAACTCAGATGGTGCCTCATTCCTAAATCTTGGAGTGTGTGTTTGTGAATCCATGATAGTACTTATTTTCTTATTTGTACCTTTTTTGTAACGCCCCATCTTTCGGGCATGTCGGGACATACATAAGTATAGTTAAGGAGAATATTTTAACCATTCATTTATAGTTACATATAATAAGTACTACATCATTAAGAGTTTAGAACTGTTCAAAATACATAGCGACTACAGTTTCACAAACGATTCAACAAAAATTACAATAAGCCTATGAAAACTGAACAAAATGAGCAAATGGGGTGAACTTCAAATTCTCCAATTCGCATTGTCGGAGTCGGTTGACTCCTGCCATTCACCTTGTTCTTCAAAATCTCATTCTCTTTCGGGTGTGACTTCCTCAAAAAGTTCTTCCTCCTCACGTGTGGCACGAATACCATGAGCCAAAGTCCAGAAGCAAACTCCCTAAACCTTCTAACCAAACTCACCACAAAATATTCTACAGCGCGTATCATATAACATCAAATACAATTTAAAGTCAAGGAGGCAGACAAATTTGACATTTACGACAAGGCTAGCATATATAAGAACAAATATACAGGTGCACGATACAAATGAATGCGATGCAATGCGCAACTCGACATACATCTAGAGCCATAACATAAATTCCATGCTTAGACTTTCAAAATAGACTTTATGGGAATTTGATCACCAAACCTATCATCGTCTCGTTGCGAAAAGTAAATGCTCGCCTCAACTTCATGCCTTAGTTGTTATACTCAATGGCAACGGCATGGGGGTGGGCCAATAACATCCTTATTCCTTAACCCTGGCCAACCAAAATGCGCACAAATCCCATCTTAAGGACGAGAATGCTCGTTTGGCGTCAACCCAAAGTCTAAATTATCAAAATTAAAAGGCTAGCGACGAACCCATGGTGCCTAACCCCTTTCATAATAAATAATCTCCTAATCCATTTTCAAAATTGGCAACCAGGGACTCCATAGGTTCAAGACCACATAAGGAATAAATTTCACCTAACCCATCCCATAATGATAAGTACAAAAAGAGACTCCTATAAGCCAAGATGCAAGTGTGGTAATACTCGTGGTGTGTAACATGCTTCTCATGTACGACTAATTATAGCATGGCGTCTAAGCATGGTATAGCATAAGGTACAATTCATTAAAGTATGGAGTATAAGTATACGAAGCACAAGTTATAATTCATGAGACGTAGATTCAACCTAGTAGCATGAATTCTATTAATCAATTAATCAATTTCATACACCAATTATCCAACATAATTCATTTAAGGACCATATCTTTAAGTCCCACAATATGGCATGCCACTTATACACTTAGCCAAATTAAGGTAAATGTTCAAGTGTCAAATTAAAAATCATAACAGTGTTTTGGGGTACCTAGACATGAAGTTAAGTTCTGATTTATGGACGCCAATTAGATAAGAATACTTCCTATAACTTTTATGTTTAAGACTAAGATCAAATTCTAGGGTAAATGGGTCATTTATTTCATTTAAGAGAAAATCATTTAGCACTTAATAGAGAAAAGTACATAATTTAGGCCTCTGTTGGCCTTGGTTTTGGGGTATCAAAGTAAGGCTATGGGTCTGATTTTTAGATATGTTCTAGTTTAGTGTGTCCACTACAAGTGTTATGTTTAGTGCTAAGGCTAGTTATGTGGAATAAGTTGAAGGTTTTTGCCACTTTACAAAATGGGTTCAGTCAGCAATAAAAGGTTCAGCAGAATCTGGTTTCAACAGAGAATGCATAATCATTTTGGGGAACCATACGAGAGTATCTAGGGCTAATTTTTGCTCAGTAAATAGTTTGATATGTTCTATACACTTTTCAGAAAAATCACTTTTGAATTTGGTTATTAAAAATATAGGTTTCTGGTCTTGTAAAAATATGTGACTGTTAAATATGTGACTATCAGTCACAGATTTATAATAGTGATTTTGATGAGGGTTTTGACCTATCAAAACTTCATATGCTAGGCTCCTTTTTGTTGGACAACAAAATAAACATGGTTTCTACAAGTTTTATGTTTTGACCTAAGCTCGGTTCTCATTATAACCTAGGATTTTCATGTTTGAAAATCAGGGTGGTCAAAATCTGACACTCTTTAGTAAAAATAGTGTATATTGAGTTCTACCTAATGAAATAACTTCAAATTAATTTTGTATGCAAGATAACTTCAAAATCTAGGTCTAGACAAAAAAATCACACTTAGATCAATTTTCTACAATTAGTTGTGATAAATCAAAGTTCGGGGGAAAAAGTCAAAATATCTAAAAAATCAAGCCTCTAAAGTTTTGGTGTCTTAGCACATAATAGTTAGGATTTAGTTTATTTTATTTGCATGTATATATATATATCAAAATTTTAGAACATATAAGAGTTGTTAAACTCAAAAATAGTCACATGCAAACATGTCCAATAATAAATCAAACATAAACAACATCTATTCTTTCATCACAACGCCTTTTTATTTGAGATTTTGTTTCTTATTCTTATTTGTATTATAAGAGGTGAGTTGAAGAAGATTTTTGTGTAAGAATAATAGATGGTTTTAGGGGTTTACTAACTTATTTGGTTGCTTGGTTGCTCTAAGGGCTGAAGAAAGTACAGACTTAGCTTTAGAGTATTCCTGTTTGCTCATTTTTCTTTCTTCTTCCCTCATTCTCTCTCAAACTTGTATAAACTCTCAAGAACACACACAATCCTCTCTCTCACCTCTCTCAGCCGAAAATACATAGAGGAGAAATGGGTGTTTGGTTGTATTTTATAGAGAAATTTGATAGTGGGAGTAATTATGATTATAAACCAAATTTTTTATTTTTCTAATGTTTCATTGGTTGCATGGGGTAGCTATGCTCTTTTTAAGAAATTGGGTTTCAGATTTGGCAGGTGGGAGCTCGGCTGGGGCTGTTTGGAGAGGCTCAAAAAGCTGTTTTGCATTAATCTAGGGTTTAAATTATGTTTTGGTACAATTTTGTGGAAGAAAATGCCTAAAATATTAATTTTGTGTATCTTTTTGGTGTCTTAGCCTACTAAAACCTATTATTTTAGCGTGTTTATGATTAATTTAGTGTTCCCATGAATTATCATAATTTTTCTAACAATTGATTAAATAAGTGTAAGCTTTTAAGTCAAATTAAGTTAGTTTAACAATAACTGACTTATTGACTTATTTACTGTTCTAGGGGCCTTAATTATGAGAATTTTGAAGTTTTAACCTTATATTTAATGTTATTTACTTAATTTTGGATGTCACGAGACTTCTCTGAGTATTAGGGCTTCACTTTTGAGTATTTGGTATTTTTAAGGTTTTTCGGATCGAATTATGGTTTCGGGATTGAGTTAGAGTTTCTATCCTTTTAGCGACCTGAGGTTTCGGTAGCTAACCATTGCTAATTCTACAGTTTGGATTGAGTTTTTACATGGGTCTTTACCAACTGGGTTGTTATAACTAGAGTCTGGACCAGGTTGTTACATTTTTAATAAATTAAAAAACAAGCCTCATTTTAAAGCACACCTATTTTTTCCTTTTGCTTTTAAATCCAGAAGACTTCTCCATGTGCTCTTTGACATTGTTTTCCCAAGATTAATTCGATTTTTCTTCCATCCCTCTTCGACATTGTTTTCCCAAGATGAATTCTATTTTTCTTTTCTCTCCTTCTTTTAAGTCCCATGTA
Organism: Heliamphora exappendiculata; assembly: GCA_034768845.1. NCBI lineage: Eukaryota > Viridiplantae > Streptophyta > Magnoliopsida > Ericales > Sarraceniaceae > Heliamphora > Heliamphora exappendiculata. The sequence continues at coordinate 8,379,192 of JAOTRH010000025.1, forward strand.
CCTCCTCCTTCTTTTTCTTCCTCTGAGTACTTTTTTCTTCCAATTTTTGTTCCTTTTTAAATATTTACATAATATATACATATATACATATTATTGTTAATATCCCTTGCTACGTGGTAAATAATAATCTATCAAAATAAAAAAATTTAATCCCTAATATACTTTTGAAGGTAAAACCTACCACGGTAACAAATGGTGAAACTTTATTAAATTTGAAGTTTGAGGTAACATGGTCGGTGGACTGGTCCCATTCATATCCAATGAACCAGTGCAGAAAAAACCTCCTGTCATTGACTGTTCTACTTGTTGGAATTTTTGAATTCATTTGGCTGAATTCAATTGGCATTTCTGGCTGAATTCAAGTGGCCATTGAATTCTAGAATGCAATACCATAATTCAATTGGCTATTGAATTTTGGTGTAACCCACATGACAGAAATTCTTTATAAGCCAGCATTTTTTGAAGAGGAGTAGAGACAGCAAGGCACAGAGGTAAGAGAGGAAAGTATACAGGCAGATTGCAAGTTCTGTGAGAGAGAGAGAGAGAGAAAAAGACAGACAAGCTACGTTTGTAGTCGATCCTTGGTAGTGTTCCAACGGTCGGGTTAACCATTTTATCCTGGGAGAGTGATGCCGGTGGAAAACCTACAACACCCCCGGTAAGCGGTGAATCATTCTTAAGGAAACTGCGTTTGCAATACTTGGTTTGCATATTCTGTTTATATTATTTTCTGCAATTTCGTTTATGTAAATTCTATTTATTGTAATTATTGAAAGTTAATAAAGATTTATTTTCTGGATCACCGAGCATGTTTCTTATGGCATGATATTTCTCCCAACACTACTGCCATTTCATCTTTCTTTCCTTCTCTTGCCTTAGTAAAAGATGAGGGATCCATAGACTTGCAACAGCAAATAGATCTGCACACAAGTATGGCAAGAGATTAACTGAATTAACTAAATAGTTGAATGCAATAAGTGAAGAACATAGAAGTAAACAGCAAAGCATGACAATTAAGAATGAAGCCTGCAGAGCATTGGCGTTCCAAATGTTCCAATAATAAACGTCTAAAATTAATATGGTCATTACTTTTGCAATGCATCGTAAAGCTATTCTGAACAAATACTCATTGTTCAAAATTTTAGGAAAATGAGAGACTCCAATACCAACCAGAAAACCAAAATCCAAATGTCAAACCATTCAAAATTTGATGTTTCCAAAAAACCCCACTATCAACCAGCAAACCAAAATCCGAATGTCACACCATTTAAAATTTGATGTTTTCCAAAACCAACAAGACGCATTCCTCGTCAAGAATTAAGAACGATGAAAGTGCATTAGAGTGCTTTATGCATAAGTTCTTTTGACAACTGAAAGTGAGTGCTCAACCAGCTGGACTATCTCAGGTCAGTGTCAAGCTGAGAGGTCCTCAGAAAATTCTCATTTGTTGAAAATAGATTTTTTTTTTTCCTGTTGAAATGAAGAAGACAGATTACGTTGAACCTCATTTGACCCAACTGTGAAATTCTGGCTCAGTTATCACAATTCACAACTATTAAGATAAGTGAAGATGTAGAGAGCAATAAACCAATGGAATTTTTATTAGAGATTAGCTGTTGACAAAGAGAATCATCTTTCAAAAAAAATACATGTCTGAAAAAATGCATTGTCTCAAAAAGAAGATCTTCCTCCATAGGAGAAGGTATAAGGGGCAGACCCTGTTAAGCATGTGGAATAATGGTACAAATTTCAGTTGAGGCCAGCATCTGTACCAAACAATTCCCTTGTAATCTGCTTGGGATTGTTATTCTACATGACTATATCTTTGGCAAATTGATTCATGAATCAATAACTGACTACAAGCAAAATTGTCAATCATCGTAGTTTCAGATAGTCGATCATCTTAGGTTCAGATAATTAACCATAAAGAAGACGAGAAAAATAAACAAAATGAAATGAACTTCCAATGGGATGCATGTTGTTCATTTAACAGAAAGAAGTAAAATAAGCAATAACCTCAACTCAGCACAACCAGTATTGCAAGATTCAAAGGCATGGCCTCAATTTAAGTAATCCCTGTATCTAGTACTATTACATGGATTCTTCTATTCACCCCAATGTACTCATCTCCGTTGGATATGATAAGGTCATAAGGGTAAGGATATGGAGGGTGCCCAACCCCTGTACCCAATTTGGAAACTTGGATCCTTTAAAATTTTAAGATAAGAAGAGAAACTTACATATTTTAGGGGTGGGAAACAAACTTACCACATATCATACAACAACCTTTATACAAGAACATGATTATGTCATCAAATTGGGAAGATATTTATCTTCAAGACAAAAGATAAGTGCCCAAATCTCACCAACCATAAGATTTTGTATAAAACATGACAAATTCTCTTTTGACATTAAAAGAAAATGAGCTTAAAAATCATAAAGAGAGTAACAAGAAAAAGTGGAAGGGAACCTTTTAGTTAAAACGTAATGTATATTAATTAAGATAAATAATTAACTAAAAATTAATCATAGATATTTATTTATTCTTGTCATCAAGAAGAATAAAAAAACAAAAACTTAACTAAAAAAAAGGAAATATTTAAAAATAAAATAAACCAATCACAAAAAATGTATATTACTTATTTTCAATTGTAGTGATTTTTTTTTCTTTACATTTTGATTACGAGTCATGCTAACCACAGCTCATTGGACGGTGAATAATAAGTTAGTATAGACAAAAAATTCATAATATCATTACAGTTTTAGACGTGGGGCCCATCACATTCATAAATATCAATACATTTTGCACATATGTCTATACACTTTTTACCTATTATCCACCGTTCGTTGGGCTGTGGATATCATAATCATTTGATTAATTTTAATTTTAATTTTTTATGTTTTTTGAAAATAATAAAAAAATCTTTAAAAAAACAAAAATAGAAAAAAAACTAAAAGTTTTCCCCAAACAGTGTTTCTCTCACATGCGGAGTTCCAGTTTTAAAACCGTTCACATAAAATCTCATTAATCTTTGCTCGTATACTTTTTAGCTAACACATTTTTTATTTTTATAAGTTTTTACTTATTTATGACAAGTTTTTATGTAAAAAATACAAATAATTACTCAAACTTAACTATTTAATTTATGTATATAAACAATTCATAGAGTTTTAAAGTAGCACAAAAATTCCCTCTCTCTCCTCAAAATGATTTAAAAACAAAATGGGTTGGTCTTTTAAAGAAATTGTTGTTAGCAAACACGCTTTCATATGACGAGTAGGTAGCTTATAAAGAAAGCGTGTTTAGCAAGTTTATTGAAAAGAATATAAACTTTTTATAAGAATTTTTTATATTTTTTTAGAAAATTATAGATAGGTCAATGTAAATTTACCCTAAAAATTTAAAAGGAAAGCATTTTCCTAAACAGGTTAAGTGAAATTAAATTTAAAATGAATGTATGTTTAGCAAACACGTTTTCAATGAAACTAAATTTAAACGTTAAGCGTACTTGCTAAACACACTTTAAATTAAACTAAATTTAAAATGAAAGCGTGTTTACTAAACACGCTTTCAATGAAATAAAATTTAAATAGAAAACATGTTTGCTAAACACGATTTAAATGAAAGAATGTTTACTAAGCACGCTTTCAATAAAACTAAATTTAAATAAAAAGCGAGTTTGCTAACCACAGTTTCTTTACAAATTAAACACCCTTTATTTGAAACCAATTAAAAACGTGTTTGTTAAAAATGTTTTATGTATTAAATCGAAAAACGCGTTTGCTAAAAACTTTTTTATGTCGCTATTTTCCATTCTGCAACATTATGTGGAGGTTAAGGCTTACAGTGTATTTAGTAAAAATATTTTATAATAAAATATGGTTACTAAACACACTTTTACGTAAGTTAAAAATAAAATTTAAATTTTTTTAATCCGGTAATTAAGTTTAAAAAATTACAGGTAAAAGAGCCTTCAAACCCCCTCCAGCTCGTCATCACTCCCAACATCTTCGCTGCCATCGAATCCACTCGCAACTAGCTCGCCAAAACCGGACCTTCCACGCCGCTCGACTCCGGCTGCCGGCCGGACGAGCGTCGTCGCTGGCTTCTAGATCCAAACCGCCGTAACCACTATTGACGCGTCCACTAATTGTTGCTACTTCGCCATCTTGGTCGCTGCAGAATTGTCAATTAATGAATTCAGGCCTGAAAGTACTCGCGCCAATTCTTGCATTTCAGTAAATTGTGGAGGTAAAGTGTACTTGAAAGAACTATATGAACATTAAGAGATTTAGGACATATTGTCTTACTAATGTTTTTAGCTTGTTTTTGTGTCAATAACGATTAATTAACAAGAAAAGAGATGCAAGTGTTGTCCGTTTAAATTAGGTATTGCAGAATCATTTGGAAAAGGTGAGGGGAGGCAATTTACCTTGAGCCTGCTAATGCTATGTTCATTCTGGTAATTTCTCAAGAGAATGGTAACATCTTTTCTCCGGTACAAGAATGGACTGCACCAGTTGGACTGATTTTGGGTACAAATTGGGTCATGATTCGAGCCGTTCATTTTATTGTTATCACAAGATGACTAGAAAAATATAAACCGAGAATGGACAACCATGGTTATTTTGTTTTTTTAACAAAAATATGATTTGATCGTGCACTTAAAAAAATAACGGTGAGTTGATGACAATGCCATTTTTTTAAAACAAAAATATGATTTCATCAATAAAATCTGATCTGAGTTGATTTTTTTCATGGATAATTTACATGTTGAGAATAGTAACATAAATGGTTTTAAGTCATAGTATGTTTTGGACTCAAAATAGGTATGATTGGATTGGCCTAGTCCTCTTAGTCAGTTAGTCCCCTTGGTGACTTTAGAGCAGGTCTGGTGCACCCGATGAGGGTTGCAGTAAGGTAGGAGAAGGAATCAGCTCTTTTCATGCAGAGCCAAAAGGGAAGCTGAGGGGCAAATGAAGGGGATGGGCCGGAACTTCAACCTGTCGGGCCGCGATAACGCCCAAAAGAGAGAAGTTCAGGCCGAACCGATTAGAAACTGACGAGTACGAGGTCGGCCTTGATGTCGCATTAAATGTGCCGTTATAGCATTAAATGCGATATGACCGAGACGAGATAGCGTTAAATGCTATTGAAAAGGTATATATCAATCATTAAATGCGCCGCCTCCCCGGGGGACACATTTAATGCAAGACCTCGGCCATAAGGATGGGCCGAGCTCTGAACATTTATTATGATGTGATTAAAGTTCTTCTGCCGCTGGCACGAATACAATGGCGGGGTGATGGAGACGTTTTGCAGGGGGTGAATTAGAGAATGATGATTAAGGTTGAAGAGAGAGAATGTGGAGGCTCCGCTATAAAAGGGAAGGGATAAAAGCTCAAAAAGGCAGGTACATGATTTTAGAAGGAAAAATCCCTATGAAATTACCTTGAGTGATTTTCCTCAAATGAAAAACAGCATCTAACTTTATAATCGGAGTGGCCTCTGGCGATTGGCCGCCGGTTAGCTCACGTTTGTTCACTTTTGTAGGTGTTGGTAAATTGACGGATTCGATTGGGCTGGGCTCAACCCATTAAACAAATATAATTTACGAGTCATCCCCATACATGTTCCCATTTCTCAATTACCTCCCCTTATTATGAGTCATGCCTAGAAAATTATTACCGGTTTCACATTTGTACATGTTCCCATTTCTCAATTACCCCCCTTATTATGAGTCCTGCCTAGAAAATTATTGCCGGTTTCACATTTGTCCTGTACTCCTCACTGCATTGGTTGATTTTGTATAGATTACTTTACCAATGTCTAACTAAGTCGTATGAAGTCAAAACCTTAACTGAATTCTTAGCTTTAAATGACATGGGATTGGTTGATGTTCATTATATGAAGCCTACAATTTTTACAACTCCTATCTACTGTTATGCCACTATAAATCTAGTTATGTCCGTGTATCTATGTGCATTGTGTGTGTCTGTGTATCGATATCACCCTTTAATTTGAGGTTTGGGGGCCATTTCTTGGTGGAATGGTAAAGGTTGAGGCTGCGAAGTGTGATCATGAGGTATTGCCTATATAATGTTCAAGGTTTGATCTGTATCCATTTTTCCATTCTAATTTTCTTACATTTGTAGGAGCAAAACTTGATATTGGTCACCTTTTTAGTTATTAGCTTGTAATTTGATGTATGTTGGTTTAAGCGTGTGAGAAAAAAATCCTATTGAACTACATTCTAGGAAGCATAAGCACCCCTCCAAGGTTGCTGTTTTTGTTTTCAACACATCAAACATTGACATTTTGTTGCTGCATGATAGATGTTTCCTATTGGCTATAGTTATTTATTTTTATTTTTGGAAAAAAATGGACACACTTTGGACGTAGGGGTCAATTGGACATAAGAAAGATTTAGAAAGAAAAAGTGTTTTGACTATGATAATGGTAACTTCCTACCATTGTTTTTGGGGTGGTTTGATGGGGAATATAAAATATCTCCTTATGGATTATTTGTGTTTGATCTTAGAGGATATTTGAATTCTACAAGTTTTAATTATTTAAAATTTTAGTTTAAAATTTAATTATTTTAGATTTGTTTGGATAAGATTGGTTTGTTTTGATAAGATTTATTTAGTTATGATTAGTTTAGATAAAATTAGTTATTTTTATTTTTATCTTTATATCTTGTTATCTCTATAGTTTATTTAAAGGCTTTAAGCTTGTATTTTGGATCATTGAATGATTAAAGTGTGTATTTCAGTTTAACTCTTGGTGTGGATTCGTAGGTTCCTTTAGTGCGGATTCCTAATGGAATTGTTCGCGGCTGTCTTGCATCAACTTGATATATGTGCGCGTTAAAAATATGATGGCACAATCAGAACGAAACAAATTGGTTCAAGTATAATGACCTCGAACAGAATATGGACCGACCTCCTCGCCGCCGAACTCACTCAAGGCTGTTAGCGTTGTGGCCGAACTCTTGCAAAGCAAAGAATATCGTTAGTGCTTTTTGGCCTGGTTTGACCGGGAAGCACTCCGACGCTCAAGTTAGATTTATCTCTGAGAGGTCTCTAATCAAGAACTGAGTTCAGAATTGCGTACCTGTAGGTCGAGAGTGCTTTTCTTTATATAAGGATCAAGAACCAAGGAGGCTGAATCCTATTAGAATTCTATCTTTTATCCGTTTTAGGATTTTGCCTCATCCTGAAGCAATTCCCGAACAACTTGTATAAGGATTGGATTCCTTTTGCGTTACCTGTTTTATTTGGGGTCGACTTGGGCTTGTGTATTGTAGGCTGCCCCTTTATGGGGTGGTTCGAACTCACCATGGACTGAACAGATAGTGGGTTGGTCCCTTTGAGCGCAGTGTTGATCCTGTTGGCTTTGGGCTGGGCTTCAAGCCCATAAATTCGTCCACCTTCAACTACCCCCCAGCTCTGGTTATCGCTTGGCCGAGCAACCTAGTGAAGGCTCAGAGCTTTTTTACTTTTCTATTTTATTCAGCGAACGTCTTCTTGTGGACCGCATTTTTCGGGATCCTGGATTTGGTGTTGACGTTTTCAGGGGGTGCTTCCTTGCACGGCGGTTTTAACTCGATTCTTCGGGGAGTAGTTCGGGAGTTGGAATCCCTTAATATCCCATCATGAATGACAGCTTGCCTCGAGTCCCGTTTTTGCTGACGTGGCTTGCTCTGATTGGGTTTTTGAAGAGGCACGCATCGTTCAAGGGAATACCGCACGTAATAACTATGTACGGCACATTAATGTGCCTGCTTTTTCAAATGCGACAGGTATAAAAGCCCCTTTAGGACACATTTCTCCCTTTCCACCATTATTGAACTTTCCCCAGAATTCCTCTATGTGCTAGACCTCTGCGATTTTCGACGAGCAAGATCTTCAGTCTCCGACGAAGCACTTTTCCAGAATCCAGTTACTAGGACCCATCTCCAGAGACTTGTAAGCACCCTTTCTTCCTTTTCGCTGCTCTTTTTCACTGCTTTGAGGCTAGTTTGCCCTTTCTCTCCCTCTTTTTTTTATTTTTCTCAAAAAATGGGCAAACTGAGAAAATTGGTATCAACACCGGCGGTTATGGAGGCTTTCTGGCGCCGGTACCAAATTCCAGACGATGTTGGCCTTACTCTAGCTAATGCCGGAGACTCGCGCAAAGTGAATTGGGAAAAGCTCCCCCTCCTGCTGGTTGCCATAGTGGAGGGGGGAGTTCGGTTCCCTCTCCACCCATTGCTTTGTCGAGTTCTTCGGCACTATCGAGTTAGCCTCATGCAAGTCTCCTCTAACGTGTTTAGAGTAGTCATGGGGGTAGTAGAGCTGAACCGTATCTTGGGTACCAACCTCGGTATCTGGGATATTGGTTACTGCTATAGCATGGTCAAACATTCTTCGGGGTCATATTACCTCAAGACTAAGAGGGTAGCCAAAAAGCTGGTGATCGAACTATCGGAAATCGGTAAAGACGTGGACGATGACTTCGTCTATGTGATTGGGAACTTCGAGTTCGGTCTTAGAGAGGTGCAGGACATCTTCACTGTCCCCAAGAAGGACAGTCTTGGCCCTGGTAGCTTCGCTTGCCAACTGTTTGTTTTTATGTCTTACATAGAACCGGCCTTGGTTTTCTTTTTTGATGCCCCTATTCTTTTGTTTTCTGTTCGGTGCAGGTGAGATTGCCAACAGTCGAGCTTGGGGCCCTCTTCCAGGAGTTCACTTCGACGACCTTGCCAAAGTTTGGGCTTATAAGGGATTACCCGAGTAAAGAGGTCTAGGCCGAGCAGCTCATATATTGTTGAACTACATCCCCACCTATCGCAGCTTCATCAGGCCGAGCACAGGTGGTGTTCGGATAGCGGGTCTTGCCTCAGCTCCGGTGGAAGTTCCCGAAGCAATTGTCCTACCCTTCACTAGGGCAGAGAGGAAGGTCACCGTTGTCCAGCCCCCTCTCATTCCTAACCGACCTGAGTTGTCCTCGCCAGGTTATACTATCTCTATTTCCTCATCTTCTTCTTTTGCTAACTCTGTTGATCTTGCTCGTATAGCTGACATGGCCAAGAGAAAGACCGTCGCCGCCGACCTCACGCAATTGATGACGGTGAAAGGCTCTAAGAAAAAGGTGTCCGTCAGTACAGTCGCCCGAGCGGAGGAACTTTGGCGGGAGAAGGCCACTAACCTCGCCGCCGAACTCTCGATGCCCACATCCGGGCAAGCTTCAGTGGAGCCTCAGCCTCCGTTGAAGAGACTGAAGAAGACTGGGGAACCAAGACCCAGTGCTACTACAAGGAAGGCCCCTGCAAGGGATAAGGGAAAAAAGGTGGTTGACCCACCAACAGAAGCTGCCTCGTGGTCCCTCAAATTGAAGAAGGAGATTTGCTTTATTACCATCGAGGACAAAGCTAGGTCCCCTGAGACATCCCTGGGGACTCCGCAAAGCCCTCCTCTTCCCTTCAAACATGGAGGAGATAAGAAAATTTGATTTTGAAAAGCTTTGCGATTCTGCTGTTCGGCATGCCATCCAAGTAACTTTTTCCCTTTTTTGTCACTTTATGTTTACTGCACTTCTATTTCTTTTGTAACCCTTTTTTCTTTCTTTCGCCCTTGCTTTTCTTTTCAGAGCCTTCAACGAACTGTGGTCTCTTTGGAGAGGGTGGAGCAGAGAGAGGAAGAGCTGACCACCATGTACCAGCGGAACCACAGCTATCTCCAGACCATCGGGAAGATGGAGGTCGAGCTCGTGATCGGGGCTTGGTTGTGGACACTGCTCGAGCCAGAGTATCCAAACTAGAAGTAGAGAAGACCTCCCTGAAGTGCCAACTGAAAGAGAAAGAGGAGGAGCTGGTAGCTAAGGAAGCCAAAGCTCGGAAGGCGAAGGCTGAAGAAGAGGTTGACAAGGCCTATGCTGAAGGGGTGGTCGAAGCCACACAGAATTACAAGGGCCAAATCCCTATGTTGCAAGATATAATCTTTGCAGCAGCCTAGGAGGAGGCTCTGAAGGCAACCAGGATGGACTCCTCCTCCCCACTCTTTACTGATGTCCCTCTCCCGAGTAAGCGGGTAAAAGAAGAAAAAGAAGACGAAGTAGTAGAGGTGGAGGGCATCCCAGTTGCCACTAGTGCTGAAGATCCATCACCTCTGGTCGAACAAGCTCATCCCATAGTGACCGAGGAAGTGGGGGCCCTTGTGCAAATCATTGAAGAATTTCTTGAGGAGCCCTAGCTTCTTTCTCTATTTATTTTTGTACTACCCCTCTGGGGCTTTTTGGTTGTAGCTTCGAGGGTTCCAGCTCCTCTTTTATTTAATGAAAGAACAGGCCTTGTTTTAGCCTCGTGCTTGTATTAGTTTTAAAAGCCCTTCACACTTGGAGCCATTTTGGATGAACTTTTATACTAAAAGCCCAATTAGTTCGGATAAACTTCGAACTTAGCCATTCTATGATTTTTATCCCAAGTATGGGATCAACATCCATACTAGGGGCTAAATTAGTTCGGATGAATTTCGAACTTAGCCCTTCTTAGACTCTTCATCCCAAGTGTGGTATTGACATCCATACTAGGGGTTAAATTAGTTTGGATGAGCTTCGAACTTATCCCTTCTTCAACTTTTCATTTCAAGTATGGAATCAACATCCATACTATGGGCTAAATTAGTTCGGATAAACTTCGAACTTAGCATTCCTTAGGCTCTTCATTCCAAGTATGGGATCAACATCCATACTATGGGCTAAATTAGTTCGGATGAACTTCGAACTTAGCCTTCCATAGGCTTTTCAACCCAAGTGTGAGATCGATATCTATACTAGGGGTTAAATTAGTTCGGATGAACTTCAAACTTAGCCTTTCTTAGGTTTTTCATCACAAGTATGGGATTAACATCCATAGTAAGGGCTAAATTAGTTCGGATGAATTTCGAACTTAGCCTTCCTTAGGGTTTTCATCCCAAGTATGGGATTAACATCCATTCTAGGGGCTAAATTAGTTCGGATGGATTTCGAACTTAGCCTTCCTTAGGCTTTTCATCCCAAGTATGGGATCAGCATTCATACTAGGGGTTAAATTAGTTCGGATGAACTTCGAACGTACTGACAGAGGATATATACTGTACTCGAGGTGCCCCCAAGTTTTTATCAGGAAGATCATTTGGTAAAAACTTTAAAAGGAAAAAGCTCTTGCATTTACTTCGGTGTTTTATTGTAAAAATGGAAAGTTATAGAAAACTGTAAGTTGAAAAATAAAACTTGCGGAGGTTATTTGCCTTCCATGGCCTGGGAGCGGCCCTACCACTCATGTGTTATAGATAGTATGCTCTAGTGCCAGCTTTAGAAGTAACCCTGTATGGGACTTCCTAGTTAGGGCCTAGCTTCCCATGAACTCGGTCCTTCATGTGACCTGGGACTTTTCTTAAAATTAGATCTCCTTCGCCGAACTTATGATGTTTCACCCTTTTGTTATATCCTTTGGCAAGAGTTTGCTGGTAGGCTTTTAATTTAATGGCTGCCATTACTCTCTGTTCTTCGGCAAGGTCTAGATCCATAGCCAATGCTCTTGCATTTACTTCGGGAGTGCTAACCTCTGTTCGGATTGTGTACAATTCGACTTCCAATGGTATAACTGCCTCTACTCTATAAGTTGAGGAAAAAGGGGATTTCACCTATAGACCTCCTCGGGGTTGTTCGATACGTTAATAGGATTGAAGGGAGTTCTTTGACCCATCTTCCTTTAGTAGCAGCAAATCTCTTCTAGAGTCCATCAATGATGGTCTTGTTCGTGGCTTCCGCTTGTCCGTTACTCTGTGGGTATGCTGGGATAGAAAAATAATTTTTGATTCCCAGACCCACACAGAAGTTCTTAAATACGAAATTGTCAAACTCAGTTCCATTGTCAGAGATGATTGCTCAGGGGATGCCAAACCGAGTAACGATATTTTTTCATGTGAACTTTTTCACGTCGACGTCTTTGATATTGGCCAAGGGTTCAGCCTCTACCCATTTAGTAAAGTAGTTCATAGCTACAAGTAGGTATTTTCTGCTACCTGTGGCCCTTGTGAAGGAACCCACTATGTCATACCCCCATTGTGCAAAGGCCATGGGCTAGTAAGTGGAGAGAGATCTTCGGCTAGGACGTGTATGCTCGAACTATACTTCTGACATTTCTCACACTTATGGGCATACTACTCTGCATCCTTTTGCATATAAGGCCACCGATAGCCTTGAGAAATTGCTCGGTGGGCTAAAGACCTCCCTCAAGTGTGGCTGCCACATATTCCTTCATGAATCTTAAACAACAGATCCTGGACCTTGTTTGGGTGAACACAGAATAGGTAGGGCCCCGTGAAGAATTTCTTGTAAAGATCTCCCGAACTAGAGACCTAGAACCTAGCTGCCTTCTTTCTTATCATCCGAGCTTAATTTTGATCGGGTGAGAGCTCATCTTTCTCCAGGTAGTCTTTTATGCGATCCATCCAACTGGGTCCTAACTCTGAATAGTAGACCTGCTCCTTTTCGGGGCTAACTATGCTTGTTGAAGGACTTCCATAGAAATCACTCTTTTTTCCTCAGAACTTCTAGCTGATGCAAGGCATGCCAGATAGTCAGCATAGCTATTTTCTTTGGATGAAAGTTAGATGATCTCGCAGCATGGGATGTCCCTGGCTAGTTGCTGTGCCAGTCGAACATGTGCCTGCATTCTGTCATCCCTGGCTGTGTTTTCCCCCTTAAACTGATTCACGACCAGCCGTGAGTCACAAAATATCTTGACTTTCTGAGCCTTCAGTTCCTTGACATCCTGGAGTCCAGCTAAAAGGGCTTCGTATTCGGCTTCTCTATGAGGACTCCATGAGGGCTATATAATATAATCCCTGCCCCAGCGCCTTTGTGGCATAATGAACCATCCACATACAGCCTCCATGTAGTATCTGAATCTCTGTCTTTTGAAGCTGCTTGCTCGGTGAGTTGTCCCACAATATTAGCCAAACTCTCTTCTTGGCTGAATTCGACAATGAATTCAGCCAAGACTTAGCCCGTTATGGCTATCCTTGAGTTGAACGAGATATCGTGCTTCCCAAGTTCAACAGCCCACCTTGCAACCCTTCTTGAAAAATTTGCTTTTCGAAATAATGCCTGGAGAGGGTGTTCGGTGATTAACTTGATCGAATGAGCTCTGAAGTAGTGGATTAACTTACGGGATGCGATGACAAGGGCCAAGGCCAGCTTCTCTAAGGGCAGATATCTTGTTTCTGGATCAAGAAGCACCTTATTCACATAGTAGATTGGCATTTGGATTTTGTCCTCTACCTTCAAAAGCACAACACTGATAGCTCGGCTTGATACTGCAAGGTATAAAAATAGTGTTTTGTTGCTGTTCAGCACTGTTAATAATGGTGGGGAAGAAAGATAATGTTTCATCTCGGTAAGGTCTTTCTCACCTTCTTCATCCCAAATGAACTGGTTGGCCCTCTTCATTGCTTTGAAGAATGGATAGCACCGATCAGATGCTCGGCTAAAGAACCGATTGAGTGCTGCAACCATCCCTGTCAACTTCTGGACCTCTTTTAAGTTTTGCGGGCTCTTTAAATTTTGGATGGCCGAGATTTGTTTGAGGTTTACCTCTATTCCCCTATGAGTCACTAAGAAGCCTAGGAACTTCACAGAGCTTACTCCAAAGGCGTACTTGGAAGCATTGAGCCTTAGCTTGTAAGTTTTGGGCATTTCAAAGGTCTTCCTCAGGTCGTTCAGGTGTTTGTTTGGACGTTTGGTCTTTACTACCATGTCGTCGATGTAAACTTTCATAGTTTTGCTGATCAAATCCCCAAACATCTTGGTGGTAAGTCTTTGATAAGTAGCTCCTGCATTTTTGAGTCCGAATGGTATCACCCGATGGCAATAAATACCCCGAGGAGTGATAAAGGCTGTTTTTTCCATGTTCGAGGGGTGCATGGCTATTTGGTGATACCCCTTATATGCATCTAAGGAACTCATCCTCTCATATCCTACCGTTGAGTCAACAAGCTAATCTATTCGGGGCAGAGGGAAGCAATCTTTGGGGCATGCCTTGTTTAGGTCAGTGAAGTCAACACATACTAGCCATTTTCCATCATTCTTCTTGACTACTACGGTGCTTGCCAACCAGGTCAGATAATGGATCTCCTTGATTGCTTCTGCCTCTTTCAGTCGTTGAACCTTTTCTACCACTGCTCCTGCATGATGCGGCACAGACTTCCTGAGCTTCTGTATTACTGGCTTCCTTTGGGGATCCACATTTAGTTGGTGATTGATTACTGTGGGATTTATTCCCGACATCTCGTAGGGCGTCCATGCAAATACCTCTCAGTTTTCTCTCAGAAAATTCATTAGTTCGCCTTTTTTTTGTTCGGTCATACTTGTTTCGAGCAAGAAGAACTGATTTGGATTCTCCGGAGAGATACTGATCTTCTGCAGGTCCTCAACCACCTTTTGTTCGGCTATAATCGTAGATTGTAGGGCCGTCATCCACCTTTATGGTCTTTACCTCTAGGTACTGTTCTTGGGTCTTCATTGTTGCTAGGAAGCATTGCCTTGCCGTGTGCTGATCTCCTTTGATTTCAACTACCTTCTTTCCCATTTGGAACTTAAGGGACTGGTGGAAGGTTGAGAGCACTGCTCTCAAACTATGAATCCATGTCCTACCTACTATAACATTATAAGTAGAAGGTTGATTAACAACTAGGAATTCAGTGTTTACCGTTGCGGGCTCTGTTTTCACTGGTATAGTTATCTTTCCCGCTGGTCACATTGGGTATGTGCCAATGCCTATCAATAGAGTTATGCACCTTTTGAGTGCTAAGTCTTTTATCCACAGTTTCTGAAATAGGCTATAATACATAATGTCTACTGAACTCCCCTGATCTACTAATACTCGCATTACATCATAGTTGGCAATGCGTAATGTTAGCACCAAGGCATCATTGTGGGGTTGGTGTATTCCCTTGAGGTCTTCGTCTGAGAAGTTAATTTCTTTTGTCTGGCTCTGGTTGGAGTCCTCTTATGTTTTTTGACGTTTGCCCTCGTCCACCTTCATAGTGTGGGCCATAGTCCTAGCTTGGTGCCGAACAACTGCTCGGGTGATTGGCTCAGCAGTGCTATGAATCATTTTTACCACACTGAGAGGAGTATCTCTTTGTTCGGGCCTCTGGTCCTGTACCTGGTTTCTTCCTTCCCGAGCAGTTTTCTCGATGTCAATGAATTCCAGCAGGTGCCTTCCCTGTACCAAGTCCTCCAAGTGCTTTTTGAAAGTTCGACATTCTCCAGTCAGGTGACCGTGATCTCGGTGGTAGTGACACTTCCGCTTTTGATCTCGTCTGCTCAGATCCCCGATCAACTTCAGTGGCCACTAGAAATAAGGCTTGTCTTTAATCTGGTCCAAGAGTTTATGCAGGGATTCTTTGAATACTGTTTGTAGGGCCTGGTAGGCTATTGATTCATTTTTCTCTTAGGATTCCTTTCTGGTCTTCTGGTTTTGCCGTCCTTTATCCTTTATCTCGGGCTGCTTGACTGATGCTACACTTTGTTCGACTTGACTTATATCTTTATCAACCTTTGCATGTTGCTCAATTTTTACCATCAACTCGGACATAGTGGAGACAGTCTTCTTGGTGAGGGATTGTGTCAAACGACTTTAAGGAGGCAGCCTTATTTTGAAGGATGCCACGGCTAGTTATTTGCTGCAATCTTCTATTTCGTTGTAGGTTTCCCAATAACGTTGAGCGTATTCCTGAATTTTCTCTCTATCATTCTTTTGTAGGGACAGCAGTGTGCCAAAACTCTTCGGTTGTTTACTATTGGTGATGAACCGGACAATAAAAGATTCAGCTAATTGCTGTTAATTGACTATAGAGCGGGGTGGCAACTTATGGAACCAACTAAGGGCTGTTTCTCCTAAACTGGATGGAAACATGCGGCACATGAGTGCATTATTCCTGCTCCAGAGTGCCATTGCTTATCTGTACTGTCGAATATGGCTCACTGGGTCTGTCTTTCCATCGTACATCTCAAACTTTACCGGAGAAAACTTACGCGGTGGATCTGTATTCTCAATGACCTCGGCTAATGGTGATACCGAGATCTGTTCAAGGGCCCTTCTTGCTACGTCTTGGGCTATTCGGCCACCACTATGCTGCATTCTGGAATCCATTCTTCTTTCGAACCACAATCACAAGTCATGGTTAGGGTTTAGTTCGGCCCGAGCTACTCTTTGATGGCTTGGCAGAACTAATTCAGCTTTAATAGTGTCAGTTTGCCTAGAACTCCTTAGGCTCTTCTTGGGTTCCTTGCGCCACCGCCTATGAGGGTGACTCAAGCTGTAGGACTCTTGGTTTTGCTCGGTCTCCTCTTGTTCAGGACTTTCTCTTTGCCTCGCGCGTGGTTCCCTTTGGGTTTCCTACCTCTGGATCATTCGCTTGAGCTCATCAATTTTCCTATCACGTTGTTCTATTCTTTTCTTGATGTTGTTGATGATCCTATCTCGCCTGGCTAGCCTCTCCTCCAGTCTTCCTCTTTCTCTTAAAGATGGAGGAGAAGGTCGTTCTCCTTTAGAACTAGTGGTAGAGTAACGCAAACGCCTCCCGTTATGTGAGGCATCATCCCTTCGCCTTTGAATCTCGGAAGGGATTCTGGGGGCCCTTGGTCTCTCTGGAATGATCGGTATAGATCTCTGAGGGATTTCTCCTTACCCTCTAGCATGGCTTTTAGTGAATCCAGTAGGAGTTTGGCTCATGGTTCTGTTGGTTCGAGATCGTCGTTCCCACTGACGGCGCCAAATTGTATGCGTTAAAAATAGGATGGCACAATCAGAACTAAACAAATTGGTTTAAGTATGATAACCCCGAACAGAATATGGACCGACCTCCTCGCCGCCGAACTCATTGGAGGCTGTTAGCGCTGTGGCCGAACTCCTGCAAGGCTAAGAACACCGTTATTGCTTTCCGGCTTGGTTTGACTAACACTCTGACGCTCAAGTTAGGTTTCTTTTTGAGAGGTCTCTAATCAAGAATTGGGTTCAGAATTGCGTACTTGTGTACTTTCTTTTATATAGAGATTAAGAACCAGAGAGGCTGAATCCTCTTAGGATTTACCTCTTATTCGTTTTAGGATTTTGCCTAATCCTGAAGCAATTCTAGTTACTTCAGAATGCTAGGCCCTATCTTCCCAAGCAACTTGTATAAGGATTGGATTCCTTTTGATTTACCTTGTTTTATCTGGGCTGACTTGGGCCTAACTTGGGCCTGTGTATTGTGAATTGTCCTTTTTTAGGGTAGTTCAAATTCACCATGGGTTGAACATATAGTGGATAAATCCCTATGAGCGCACTGTTGGCTTTGAACTGGATTTTAAGTTTATAAATTCGTTCGCCTTCATAATCATATCAAACTATGATACAAATATGGTGTGGATTCCATTTTTAATTCTAAATTTTTTTAGGTGCAGATTCTAAATTCTTCTAGGTGCCGATTCATCAAAAAAAAAAAAAAAAAAAAGTTAGCAAATTCCTTAAAGATTTTTTGCAATCAATCTGCATTAATTTGGTATCAACGCAAATGTTCATATTCTTTTAATTTGATTTTTTATTTTTGCTTTTTACCCCACGATATGGTAAAAAAAGACCAGTTTTTTAGTTTTATTATTTTTTTATTTTACTGGTTTCTTTTGTCTGAAAAAAAGAAGAGACCATTTTCTTCCCCAAAAACCTAACCCGCCATTGTAGCATCAAAGAAGCTTTCCTTGCCGACAACCACCAGCTCGACCACTAGCCGTTCGACGACCCACCTATCTGTTATAGACAATCGGCGACCTCGCAGATATGTTCGATGACCACCAACCTCATCCATTTTTGGCTCATCCACAAAACTCATCTCCCAGCGACCGCCATCTACACAAAACACAGATCTTCCATTTTCGGGCTTCTCTTCTTCGCAGAAAACCCTAGCCTCACTTGTGCCGCCATCACTCCAACCAGATCCAAAACCAGTAGATCCGGGGCCATCGACCTTCCTCGCTAACGACCTCTCAACGACTTCTCAAAACCCTAGCCTCACCATTTGCTCTGAACTACAAACCAGATCTGCCATTTTCGCACCAAATCTTCCATGTTCGGCTCTTCCTCATCGCAGCTACCCTAGTCTCACCCATTCATCATCACCATCCCCATTCTGCAACCCTAGTTGCCATTCTAGCAACTTCACGACCATCGGCCTTCCTCGTTGAAGTTCCTCCGTCTCCATCCCAAAACCCTGGCCACCAGTATCAATCCTTACCAATCTCTCCACGAGAGGCGACAATCACCATCGCCTCAATCGACGACCACCATAGCCAAGTCGATGGCCACCATCAACAACTCACCCTAGTCCTAGCCGCCACCATTTTGCGCACCTCCAATGACATTGAGTCCTCACCTTTGGCATTTGACATCAACACAAACCTTCTTCGACAGAAGACCAAGAGTCGCGACCAACAGCTGGTAACCAACAATTGACATGTTTGAGGCTTAACTTTGGTTATGGAAAAGGTAAATAGTTTTTCCTTTGCAAAATTGCATTTAATGTTTTTAGTTTGTTGAGAATTTATAAATTTTGTTAAAGGTCCATTCTTTTTTGTTCTAATTATTCCCTTTTCCTTGAGTCACTATGAATTACCGTGATCCACATTTCTGTTTTTTCTCAACATAAAACCATGAGATCCTTTTCCTATGCTCATACTTTGCGCCAAACATGGAATCATCCTCTGGATAGATCTCAAGATAGGTATCCTAATCATGTCTTAGGATAGATATCCTACTCTCAAGATAGATATCCTATTCCTTCTACTCAAGATATCCTGTTTGCTTTGCCTAGGTATTTGTTGTCCTCTCTGTTTGTTGTCCCCGGCCTAGTTACCAATAATTTTTATACAGTTGCATATTGCGGAGAAAAAGAGAAAAATGGCCATTGATGAAATTTTCCTATAAATATCATTTCTGAGTCTTACATTTCAAAATAAAAACTTGTGATTGAGCCACATCCACAGTCTCATAAGGGAACTTGGGACAATAATTCTAAATTTTTAGTATCAACGAGGTGTTTAGTACCAATCAATATGGGTGGTTTATACGTGGAACATGTTTATTGTGACATCCTACCCTTATTTGGTGGCGCTATTCTTCTGGGTCAACCCTGGATGTGTGATGTGAGGGCAAATAAAAGACCGGAAAATTGTTACCGCATTTGGTCTAATGGTACACCTATTTTGCTCATATCTCTAAAGCTTAAAATTTGAAGATAAAGAACCGTAACCCAAGTCAAACTTCTCCGGTGCCAACTTGTTCGAATTTATCCCCACTTGAAACAAAAAACGAGTTTAGTAGCATGTTCATATTTGTCCATTAGTAAATGTAACTGACCTACTAGATGTTACTAATGTGTCGAATAATTGTCCAGATATGACGCCAAAAGACTTACTTGAGCATTTACCTCTAGGGAAACTTGTTGAGTTGAACTGTCAAGATGATGAATTCTTATCATTTGATTCCGTATGTGATCATTGTTTTGTTCCTCCATTTCTTGATTCTTCCCCTAAATCAGTGAGCATTGATCTATCACTAATCCTGTCTATTCCCGTTGTTTCCCCACCTATCCAAACTCCTCTTATTGATGGAGAACCAATAGATTAAAATGAGAATTGGAATTAGAGATTAGAAAAACATAAATTAGGGAGGGAAGACAGAGAGGGGAGGGAGAAATCACATAATAATCACTCAATCCTAATTTTTATTAATCAAAGTCAGCTTAATACATTTAAAGACCACCTTATTTATAAGCCCAAACCTTAATTAAAAATATGAACTTAAACCCTCAATTAAAGGAAACAAAATCATATAATATCCTAATTAACTGGAAAGGAAATACAATAATATCTAAATAATATAATATCTTACTACTATTAGGAAAATGAATAAAATCTCAGAGTATAATGTCATATATTATCCGCGTCATTCCCCTCTATTGAGAAAAAGAACTCGCCATCGAGTTCAGCTAGAAGTACTGAATGCGTCTACGCTAAATAATCATGTAATGTGAGTAGGTCAACTGCCTTGTTGGGGCTAATAAATCTTGAACGTGAGCCCGTTGACACAATCTACAAAATAAGGCTTGATAACGCACATAAAATCTTTAAAACCCACAACATCAATTTGGTCGAATTTAACGAAAGAAGTTGGAGGTGGAGAAGATAAAAGAACCGACTCATACGGAAGATAGGTCGGGGTGATGGAGGCATTGGTGGTAAAGGAATGTCGTGCACGAGCGGAGCAGGAGGAAGAGGATCAGCAGCATTCTCGGACTCAAGATTGCCAAGAGAGGCCGGGTTTTGTATGGGCGGCATGGGAACATCTGGGGTTGCCAAGTATCGGGAGGTAGAGGAGGAACATGACCATGCGACTCAAAAGTCGGACTTGAAGGTAATGGCTCGAGGGCCATGGGGGAACATGGGAGCTCAGTAGTTTGGCTATTAAACCTGAATGTAATGATGTTAGTAGCCGCATGATGGACAACACGAAACTTGTTTATTTAGGGATGACCAAGGAATACATGCGTACCTGTTATGGGAAGCACATAACACCAAATGGTATCAAAATAAACGCCCATCTCGATATGAACCAAACATCTTTGGCTGAAAAAAAAAAAGTTTTATCCGCTCAAAACAAATGATATGGCTATCTATGGGTGTAGTGTAGGCATAAGGTTTAGGCGGCAGACACTTTTTTCGGATATTGCAGTCATGGGATAACTTGCATCAATGAGAATCTTACAAACTCGATTGGCGCACTGAAGAAATGTATGAAAATTATTAGTTCGCGGCCACTTTATTATGGGTGAGAGGTGTAAGAAGAAAGTAAAGGAAAAGTGACTCATTGTTTCTTTTTAACTCTTTTGTTTGACCCTTTTTTTCACTCCTTGTTTTTTGACTCTTTTTTCTTGGACCCGCTTTTGTTGTTGGTGACTCTTTTTTTTTTGCACTCTGGATTTTTATTCCTTTTTTGGTTTTTTTTCTTTTTTTTTGTGTTTTTGCAAAAAAAAAATCCCATAGCCCAAAGCCGTGCTTATAGGAGTTCTCGTTGTTGTGCAGAGGTGGTTGCAACAATTTTTTTGGTTGAGGGGAGTTGGCAAAAAAATCATGTGGCATGAGAAATCGTTTTCGACTGAGGGCGAAAATTTTGTGCGATAACAGGCAATGTTGAGAAAGATTCAGTGGTTTGACGGAAAGTGAAGGTGGAGACATTATAGGGAAGAGATTAGAAAGAAATTTTTTCTTTTGGGCTAGTTATGGGCTTGGGTTGGATTTGGGGAAAAAATGTCTAGACTAAATGTGGGCTTAGTTGGGTCAAGTTTGGGTCGTTGGGTTAAATTTGTTTGAGCTGGTTTATGGGTTAAGGATTTGGATGTTTTTTAAAAAAAGGTTGGGTTGGAAGGCGAAATAAAAAAGAAGCTGAAGAGTCTTTTCTCTCTCTCTCTCTCTCTCTCTCCTCTAATGGGTTAGGTCTCTTTGAGAGAACAACAGAACAGGGGGGACGCTAGAGTTTACATGGGAGGGGGTAGTTTCTAGGGTTTCTGGTGGCGATGCGGGGTGTCAATTGTCGATGACAGCGTTAGCGTTGATGTAGCCATGGGGGAGAATGGCGGTGATGACCGGTGGCGGAGGAGTTGATGATTTGGGGTGGCAACGGCGAAGGATGATGTTGGAAGCGACGATGTGACTCGTGGTGGCGATCTTGGAAGGCGTTGACGGTAGCGGCATGTGTTGGGGGTCTCTGGGGCAGCGGCGACGAATGAAATTGGCGGTGGCGATGTAAGGAGACGGAGGCTAGTGACGGTGTTGTACAATGACAGTGGCGCTAGACTTAGGTGATGGATCGATTTGATTCTGATACCAAATAATGCAGAACCAATATATTAGAATGAGAATATGAATTATGAGTTAGAAGAACAAAAGAAATTAGGGAGAGAAGACAGAGAAGGTAGGGAGAAATCACACAATAATCACTCAATTTTAATTTTTATTAATCAAAGTTTGCTAAATACATTGAAAGACCACCTTATTTATAAGTTTAAATCCTAATTAAAAATATAAACTTGAATTATTAACTAAATAAAATTAAATCATATAATATCGTAATTAATTAAAAAAAATAAAATAATATGTAAATAATATAATATCTTACTACTATAAAGAAAATGAATAAAATCCAAGAATGCAATATCATATATTGTCCGCATCACATATCCTGCCCATAACTTGGACCTTCATGCAACTTTACTTGAATTCTCATTAAATATGGATACTAATATTAATTTTCTTTTGAAGAATTTAATTCCTTTTGGAGACACATTGGAGACTTTTATATTACTCACAAGTGTGCAAAAAAGGTGTTTTGTCATTGGAGGTTCCTAGATTTTTAGCTCCTAATTACACTTCTAACTTGTCGGAGTTGAGTTGTTCTTCGCAGAGGACAAATAATGGGGAACAAAAAAATCTCCTTATGGATTATTTGTGTTTAATCCTGGTGGATATTTAAATCATTTAATTTTTATTATTTAGAATTTTAGTTTAAATTTTAATTATTTTAGATTTGTTTCAATAGGATTGGTTTGTTTTGATAAGATTTGTTTAGTTAAGATTAGTTTAGATAAGATTGGTTATTTTTATTTTTATCCTTATCTCGTGCTATCTCTATGGTCTACTTAAAGGTCTTAAGCTTGTATTTTGGATTATTGAATGATTAAAGAAAATATTTTCTTTAGAATTGATGTGGATTCCAATTCAATTATAAGTGCGGATTTCTAGGTTCCTTTAGATGCGGATTCTTAAGGGGGTTGTTTGCAATCGTGGTGCATGGGGTTGTTTGCAATCGTCCTGCATCATGCACCGTATGAAGCTCAAATGAAAGTTGTTGATATCTTGGGCGCTAGTCATCACAATGTATGTATGTGAATATTTAATACTTGTAAAAGTAAGGCATCTAAGGTTTTTCATTCCCTCTTCTTTTCTGATATATTGATGCAAAAACGTATATTTTCTTTTTGTTATTTTCATGTACTAAATAGGAATCTATTTGTCATGTAAAAAGGAATGTTTCTTATGTTTTCCATATATTAGTCCAACTTCATCGTTAATCTCATCCAACTTAGTAGGTTAGTCCTTTTCCCTGTCCTGACCTAAATTTTGAACATTGCCATGTCGTGACCAAATGTTGGAATGGCTATTTGGTGAATCTATTTTGTTTTCCATTTGTCTTCGTGTCCCATTTATTGTAAGTTTTGACCAATTTTTCTTTGGTCAGCATTTGTTGTTCTCTTCTTCTCTTTTTGTATGATTAATTCTTGTTCTGGGAGTAAGATTTAAGTGATCTGGACTAGTCATTTTTTTCTTGAATTATTTATAGTTTATTTACAATTTTTTATTTTTCCCCCGTCTTGGTATTCCTGTTTACAGTTGTTGTACTCTGCACATATCAATCCCAATCCTTAACATATTACATTTTCTTGATGGTTTTCATGGTCTTCTTATATTTAGTCACGTTGAGATATATATTAACTTTTTCTATTTCAAAATTCTTTCAGCTATGCGTCACTGGCTGGACTGTACATGACTGTTAATGCCTGCTGGTTATGTTTGTATCATAATGCCCATGTTCCTCCAGTGGATAATTGTTACAAATTCAAAAGATGGCAAATCTAGTGATAAAGATTTGTTTGTCTCTTTTTCGTTTTCATGATCCTTTCCTCCGATTGTCTTCCATTCGTTTGATCTCTTCAGTTCAGACACTTGAAGAATCTGTCAGAGCAGCAGTTGAATCCAAAACATACCAGCAAATTCCTGGCCTTCTCATTGCCTTGAAAGAGTCTTGCCAAAATCCCAATCCATTCTCATTCCTCTCAGCCTTCCCTCTGCACATCAGAAGCCAAATCATTGATGAAATTTTACAGTCTTTTATCCACATCAGACCCCGTTCTCACCCTCAAGTTGCCTATTCCCGCCTCCTCTCCTACACCCTGCAAAACCCTAATCCCCTGCCTCTTGCTCTTGCCATTGTGCAACGCACACTACGCGCTGGCTGTATCCCTGTTCCCCAGACTCATCTTCTACTTTCCACTGCATGGATTAACCGAAGGCATCAATCTCAATCCGTCTCAAGCATACTATTGGAGATGCAATCAATTGGTTATCGCCCTGATAATGGCACTTGCAATTACCTTATTTCATCACTCTGTGCTGTTGATCAGTTGACAGAGGCAGTTAAAGTCTTGACCAGCATGGGCGGAGCGGGATGTGTTCCTGATTCACAAAGTTATGATGCTGTAATTGGTGCAATGTGTGCAGCCAGAAGGACCAAAGTTATGGCAGAGAAGATGAAAGAAATGGTGGCAAAAATTGGATTGGCACCAACGCAGGAAATGTTGGTGAAAGTGGTTGGGACATTGCGGGCAAGCAAAAAGATTTCGATAGCAGTTGACCTGATTGAGTTTTTGGAGAAGGCAGGGTTGCCTGTGGCTTTTGAAAGCTATGAGTTAGTGGTTGAAGCTTGCTTGGAGTGCAGTGAGTTTGTTTTGGCAGGGAAGGTTGTAATGAGGATGACGGGAAGAGGGTTTATACCTTATATCAGGGCAAGGCAGAAGGTGTTTGAGGGGTTGGCTAGTGTTGGTGAGCAGGAGCTTGCCTCAGCTGTGAGACAGAAGTTCATAGAATTGAAATCTTAGCTTCTTGGGTATCATTTGCGTGGTGTTGTGGTTATAAAAAGAACATAAGGTTACCAATAGGTCTTTGACCCAACGGTATGGATGTCACTCTCCTAAATGGGAGGTGAAGGTGCGGGAGTGGGTATATGCCCCCACAACCACAATAAGGTCACTGTTTTTGCAGGATGTGGAATGTCATGTCCTTTGTTCAGCTATCAATTTTCATTGTTTCTAAATATCACAACCAAAGAGGAGTTGGGATCAGCATTCCATGGTTAAATAGTGTAAGAGAATTATAATCTTGTTGAAGTTTTCTATTCTGTAACATAAATCAATTTTCTGGAAATAGTGTTTTTGTTCTTTGATTACTATTTTAGCATGTATTTTATAAACCCATTGCATTTGTCAAACTCATTCCATTTTTCTAGTTTGCTTAATGCAAATTTCACATGCAGGGTAGCTCATTCACACTTAAAATCAACATACTAAGGTAATTAAGCCAACGCTCAACAATAAGTGCATAAAAGCTAAATTTCATGATTGAGAATAATTCAGGCCTTAACAGAGTAGCTAGCTTCCATGGTGATGCCACAAGTACCCTTCTCATCAGTATCGTCGTGTTTGATCCTCATGTAACCTGATTCACCCCAGTCAACACCCCATGAGTTCTTCACAATCCAGTATTTCTTCCCACTATCTTCTCCAAAACCGACTGCTGCTACTCCCTGATTTCCATGGACCCGACTGCAGAAAATGCCCACCCACTTCTATAGTGAAAGGTAAGGGTATATTACGAATAGGTAAAGTGTCGACACCTTTTTCCAGTGCTTTACTTGTTTTGGCCGAATTGTCCAAAGTGTCAACACCTTTTTCTTCTAAGGGTTGACACCTTTTAATAGAGCATTTTGAGTTTGTTTCAAGAAAGGCTAAAGTGTTGACACCTACAGCAGAAGTGTCGACGCCTTTTCATAGAGAGCATCAAACTAGTTCCATTAACAACAAAGTGTCGACACCTTTTCAAATAGTATAGACACCTTTTAACAGAACCAGTGGAGTACTTCAAAAGTGTCGACTACTTTTCAAATAGTGTCGACACTTTCTGGGCAAATTTCAAATTTCACACTGGAAGGGTTTTCAATGGTAAAATCTTGGCATTTTTCCTCCCTCCAATGGACACTACTCATTAAAGGGCCTATATAAAAGATAAATGCTTCAGATTTGATCATCAATACACTCATTCAAAGCATTCTATCAGAGCATTCAAGTCTTTATCTCTCTCAAGCCCTAGAAAATTTATTTCTTTGAACTTTACTATTCGTAATTACTCAAAAGTGAAAAATCTCAAGGGAAATATTGAGGAGTGGATGTAAGCTTAAATTGAAGCCGAACCACTATAAATTTTATGTTTATTCTTTCTTCCCTTCTCTTTCTAGTTCATCTATTATCTGTTGCATATGGCATAGCACTAAACACTTGCTTTCATTTTATTAGAATATAATCTTTTAGTCTACTCTTCTTAGAATTTCTTTTAATAAGTTATTTTAGTGTTAAAGAATTTTTTAAACCCAATCCACCTCCTTTCGTGTTGCCTATCTGGGTAAAAATTGGTATTATATCTTGGGCTCTTCTTTCTGACTTAGCTGTCTAAGAGCAATCTAATGGAAACATTATTGGAGCTGTTCAATCTGAAGGTCAATCAACCAATAGACGACCTTTATCCAATGGAATGAAGTTATAACTATTGGAAGGTCAGAATGAAAATTTACGTTCAGGTCGTAGACTATAAGTTATGGAGAGTCATTGTAAATTGACTTAAAGACCGACAAAAGGGATAGATGAAACCTTTGTTCTCGAAGATGAGAATGAATAGACTGATAAAGACATTCGGGAAGTTCAAAAGAACTCCATAGTCATGAAACTAATTTATTGTGCCCTAGACTCAAATGAGTTTAATAGAATCTCTTCTTGAGAGACCGTAAAGGATATTTGGGATAAACTAGGAGTCACATATGAAGGAACTAGTCAGGTTAAAGAATCTAAAATAAGCAGGCTAGTTCATAACTATGAATTGGTTAAAATGAAACATGATGAATCTATTTTCGAAATATTCACTAGATTTACAGATATATAAATGGCCTAAAGTCTCTTGGCAAAACATATACTAATGTTCAATTGGTAAGAAAGATTCTCAGGCATTTGCCAAAGAGTTGGGAACCAAAGGTGATTGCTTTCCAAGAAGTTAAGGATCTCACAGAACTTAGCTTGGAGGAACTTCTAGGTTCACTCATGACTCATGAAATGAATCTTAAGATGGATGACGATGAAGAAGGCAAAAAGAAGGGAGTCACATTCAAATCATTTATACAAAATCATGGGGATGAAGAAAGTAACACAAGTGATAAAGACGGTGATATTACAATGATCACTAGGAAGTTTAAGAGGTTCCTAAGAAACAAGAAGCAAGGTGCAAGGAGATTCCACAAGAAGGAAGGATACAAAGGAGAAAGTAGTGAGAAATGTGAAATCATTTGCTATTTGCTATAAGTTTAAGAAACCATGACGTATGAAAACAGAATGTACACAAACCAAGAAGCACTACAAGAAAGGAAACAAGAAAGCCATGGATGCAACTTGAGGTGAAAGCAACGATAGTAGTTCGAAAGATGATGCAAACAAAAATGAAATCGCAAATCCATGTCCAATGGCAAAGAAAGATGATGAGGTATGTCATAATCACTTCTCTGTTGAAGAATTACAAAATGCTTTCGAAGAATTACGCGATGAACATAGAAAAGTGGGTGCAAAAAATGTGATTCTTAATAAGATGGTTTCCTCTCTTTTAAATGAAGCTGAAAATTTGAAAAATGAAAGTGATATCTTAAACAAGATCTCAAAGGTTTTAGAAAATGAAAACAAAGCCTTGAAAGAAAAGGTTAAAGATTTGGTTGCCACCCTTTCTAAGTTCGCTCAAGGAAAATAGAATTTGAATGTACTTCTTGGAAATCAAAGATGTTTATTTGATGGAGCTGGAATTGGCTATCAACCCAAAATGAAGCAAAAACTTTTCAGTAATATATTTGCTAAAGCTTCTTCTAGCAGTTCTCAAATTATTTGCTTCTATTGTAAAGGGAAAGGACACACCTTAAACATTTGCTTTATCAAAAGAAATGTCGATGTTAAGAAAGTTTGGGTACCTAAAGGAACCGATGAGATTAGAACTAACAATCATGGACCCATGAAGGTTTGGGTACCAACAATCAACTTTTGAATTTTGTTTTTGTAGGTATGTCTCAAATTTAAATCCAAAGAAGGAAAGTGGGACCTCGATAGCGCTTGTTCAAGGCACATGACCTGAGACAAGTCTATGTTTGCATCACTTGCACCTAAAGATGGAGGGTTTGCAACATGTGGAGAGAATAGCAAGGGAAAAATCATTAGGATTGGTAATATTGGTAAAAATCCCACTCCTAGTAAAAATGTTTTACTTGTTGATGGTTTAAAGCACATCCTTCCTAGTAGTAACCAACTTTGCAATAACGAAAGTAAAGTTATTTTTGATAATATTCAATGCATCATTGAAAGCATCAATGACAACAAGATTTTGTTTGTAGGCCAAAGACATGAAAATGTTTATACATTCAACTTAAATGATTTGTTGTTTGTTGATACAAAATGTCTTTCGGCTATAAGTGACAATAGTTGTTTATAGCATAGAAGACTTAGACATACTCACATGGACATGATTTTAAAACTTTCAGAAAGGGAGTTAGTTATTGGTCTACCTAAATTTAAATTTGGAAAGGATAGACTTTGTGATGCATGTCAACAAGGAAACAAATTAGAATTCATTTTCATTCAAAAAATGTGATTTCAACTTCTAAGCTGCTACACCTAGTACACATGGATTTATTTGGGCCTATAAGGACTTTGAGTCTTGGAGGTAAAACGGTATGCTCTTGTGGTTAATAATTTCTCTATATATTCTTGGGTGATGCTCTTAGCTCATAAGAATGATGTTTTTTATGCCTTCTCGAAACTTTGTAGAAAAGTTCAAAATGAAAAGGAATTTCTTATCTCAAGCATAAGAAGTGACCATGGTAGAGAATTTAATAATGTTGTTTTTGAAATATCTTGTGACGAACATGGTTAAATCATAACTTTTCGGCTCCGAAAACTTCTCAACAAAATGGTGTAGTTGAGAGAAAAAATATGACTCTTGAAGAAATAGCTAGAATTATGCATTGTGAAAACAATCTACCGGGGTATTTTTGGGTTGAAACAGTCAACACCGCTTGTTATATTCTAATTCATGCTATGATAAGTCTTAAAAAAACCCCATATGCTTTTGGTTGCTAATGCTTTGTCTTTAACAAAAACAAGGATAACCCTCCTCTTTTTTTCCATCTCTTTTCTATCTTTGCTCCTCTTTGAAGGCCCTAATGTTTTTGATTTCTCACTTCTGTCTTTTTGTTGATGACAAAGGGGGAGAAGCAACAGGACCCCAGAAACACTTGTATTGCTTTTTTTGACTTTTAAATCTTGCTGTCTCGTATGCACATCCTAGTTCAAAACAAATTCTTATAGAATTTGTTGAGAATGAATGCTCTTTTTTCCCTTGAACTTTGGCAATGAATAGTGTTTTTTTAAACTAATTGCTTTGGTATTGATATGATGAAATCACTCAGATATATGTTTTGATTGTGTTATATACTTGTTCTTGAGCACTCTTGATCTCTTTTGTTGGTTGATAACAGAATGCACATCTTAATGGGAGCTCTTGCATCCCTTGTGTTGTTGATATGAATTTTCTCACTCTCTTGCAAGTTTTATTTTTTTTAAAGAAGGGTTTGCCATCATCAAGAAAAGGGAGATTGTTAGTCCCAAAGTTTTATAAATTAGTGATTTTGATGATAGCAATATTTTCCTCAAGTGATAATTCCTCATTAAGATTGTTCTATGTTTTTTGGTGATTATTTTTTATTGAGAATTCTTTTTAATAAACCTTAATATCAAAAGTATTTGATATCCTTCGAGCTCAATCTTTAAAATAAACCAAGTTTTGTTTTCAAAACAAGTGTTTAAAACAGTTGGAATATCTCTTTGGCTAAACAAAGAGTGTCGACACAAATAGGTGAAGTGCCGACACATTTTTCCACTGCTTTACTCGTTTCGGTTGGATTGGCCAAAGTATCGACACCTTTCTTCCAAGGGTCGACACCTTTTAACAGAGCATTTTGTGTTTGTTTCAGGAATGGCTAAAGTGTCGACACCTAAGTAACAATGTCGTGTTTGTTTTAGGAATGACTAAAATGTCGACACCTAAAGCAAAGTGGCGACACTTTTCACAGTGAGGATTGAACCAATCCCTTGGAGGACAAAGTGTCGACACATTTTCAAATAGTGTCGACACCTTTTGATAGAACCACCTCTTCACATAGAGCATCAAACCATTTCTTTGGAGGGCATAGTGTCGACATCTTTTCAAATAGTGTACCTTTTGACATAACCAGCGGAGCACCTCAAAAGTGTTGACATCTTTTCAAATAGTGTCGACACCTTCTGGGTAGCTTTCAAATTTTGAACTGTAAGGATTTTCAGCAGCAACATCTAGACATTTATTGCCTTCACCTATCTCCAACGGACACTAATCATCAAAAGTCCTATATAAAAGATAAATGGTTCATATTTAAACATCAAGACACTCATTCGAAGCACTCTACCAGAGCATTCAAGTCTCTATCTCTCTCATGCCCTAGAAAATTTATTTCTTTGTACTTCACTGTTCTTAATTACTCAAAAGGAGTGATTTTGTGTTAATACTCTCACATTTTAAATTCTCATTCTTTTTGTAAGAAGGGTATATTGTCTTTGCATTGATTGAGAGTGTGAGAGGTACACTCAGGTGATTACACAAGGAAGACTAAATAGGAGGATTACTTGAAAAAGTCTTCCTGTGGGTTTTGACCGGATTGTAAATGTTTGGATGCACCTGTGAAGTATTAAATTTTAAAGCTATTTGAAGGATATTGAAAAATCTCAAGGAGAATATTGAGGAGAGTGGACGTGAGCTTGGATTCAAGTTGAATCACTATAAATCTTGCGTGTGTTCTTTCTTTCCTTCTCTTCCTAGGTCACTATAAATCTTGCTTGTGTTCTTTCTTTCCTTCTCTTCCTAGGTCATCTATTATCTGTTGCACATTCCATAGCACTAAACACTTGCTTTCATTTTCTTCGAATATCATCTTTTAGTCTACTCTTTTGAGAATTTCTTTTAATCAGTTATTTTATTGTTAAAGATTTAAAAAAAAAAACCCAATTCACCCCCCTTGGGTTGCCTTCTTGGGTATAACATGCTACTTGTTATTCGGATTTGGTGCCTCACAGGGACAAACACAAGATTTTAACTAAAGGGAGATGAATGTATAATAATAAATCTTCCATGGGGAGGGAAAACTTATACAATTTTCAATTATTTCGGACTAATATTATTATAATAATAGAATATCTCGAAATTTGGAGTGGCGGTTGCCCTAGGCAGTGCCCCATGGTCCGTCCTTGGTGCCCTCGGGGGGGATGTCATAAAATCTTGTGGTACGAGTTTTAGCATTGTAATTGAGCGATGTTTACTATGAGAACTTTCTCTAGAAATATAAGCACCTTATCAGAGGAGAAGAAGATATAGTTTAGTTAGTGTTATTTCTTCCTCACAAAAAAAATTTAAGTACAGGGTTATATAACCCTGTTGTTCAGAGAAGTGCATGGAAAACACTTTACCCCAACGATTAGTCGCCATGTGGCCTGTGTAGATGGATTTGAACTCATCCTTTGTCATGTCTGCTAATTTGTTGTCGATGAGTTTGAATGAGAAATTTTGGGAATTGAACTTGTCAATGTACTGAACGCTAGGTTGGTGAACTCCAAAACAGTGTTTTCCTTCACCCTTGCTCTTGTACTCCCGGCCATGGTTTTCCTTCCATTCTTCATGCCTCTTCCTCATGGGCTCTAGGTCATTCTTTGGAGGCTTCCGTCTGTTGGAACTCATGCATAGAATCCACAAAACCAGAAGACTCAAGCAAACACTCCTCAAGACAAAAGGAGGATCACCCATGGCTGGCTTAAATGCAGATGGAAGAATGAGAGATAATGTCTTATAATGATCACGAGTGAAGACGTCTCCACTATGTTTATGCAGAATTACCGTCTAATTAATTAGGTCAGAACCAAATCCCAATTCTCATTTTTTATCATAATGCATTTCTCTGAGGTATTTCATTTGTGGGTTATCAAGGATTCAAGGCATGTCTTTTATGTATCTTTCACCAACTGCTGCTTTCAGTGTTTCGTTCAACTTCTTTTTCATCAGTGATTTATACATTTTGGTATATTGGTATCAGTTCTATGATCAATGCTATGCGAACTTAAGTGGGACCAGTACGGCCAGAAACTATGCCTGCTTAGGTTAAGCTATAAGAAATTGCACCAAAACTTCCAAATCCTAATGTCTCAACCCGGCAATGCCCATACAAATGTTATGAACTCAAGACCTGGTTTGAGAGAAAAAATAGGTGTTTGAACACAGGACCTTTTGTTGTAAAAATATTTGAAAATTCCAAACAACAGGCTCTGCTCAATTGATGACAATTTCATTTGAACCCTTCTGCTCTAGACGTGTTGTTGGTTCTGATGGCATGGCCATACTAGTAGTTGTTTTTTTTTTCTTTGCAATTGTGTACGTGATTGTTGAGCTGTCTATTTATGAACGCAGGATCATGACTTGAGTCGATGTCAAGTGCTATACGTCCTGGCATCGTAGCATAAGCCAAAAAAATGTCTTTTCATGAAAAAAGTGGGGTAAGACTACTCCAAAAGTTTAACTACTTATCAACTACTTTCGGGCTGTTTAGTAATTTTCATGATCTTTTGATCACTAGATGTTGAGAAAAAAAGGTTTTTTTACCACTGACAAGTTTGAATTAAAGAATATAAATAATTAAATAAACCAGACAAAGGGAAAATAACAATCCTAATGGATACAAATATTTACGTGACAAACCCTCCAAATGAAAAGGAAAAAAATCACGGGACAGCAAAGGAAAAAACAAATTCATAAGAGTTAATTAATGATTAGTCCTATTTAAGAAATATATACAAGGATTGGTCCTATTGTAAAGATTCATAAGGATGTAGTCCCATTTTTAAAATTTAAAATTTGATTATGACATATTTGTTTTTATTTATGGGAAGAGTCCGATTGCAATGACTTTGGAGAGCTTTCAAATACACACTTTTTTTCTGAGTACACTGACTGGTATAATTAATTTATGCATTGTGTATTGCATCATAATGCCCATGTTCCTCCAGTAGATTATCGTCCCAAATTTAATAGATGGTGACTGCAAGGACAGTTTTGTTTGTCTCTTTTTTGTTTTCATGATCCTTTCCTCTGATTTTCTTCCATTCATTTGATCTCTTCATTTCAGACATTTAAAGAATCTGTCAGAGGAGCAGTTGAAGCCAAAGCATACCAGGAAAGTCCTGGGCTTCTTATTGCCTTGAAAGAGTCTTGCCAAAACCCAGTCCATTTTCATTCCTCTCCGCCTTCCCTCTGCACCTCAGAGGCCAAATCATTGATGAAATTTTACAATCTTTTATGCACATCAGACCCCGTTCTTGACCTCAATTTGCCTATTCCTGCCTCCTCTCCTACACCCTGCAAAACCCTAATCCCCTCTTGCTTTATGCTCAATGCATTCTACACGCCGGTTGCATCCCTATTCCCCAGACTCACCTTCCACTTTCCAGTGCAATGTGAACATACAACTTCATGGTCTAAAATAATTTGTCATATGAAATCTCATGCATGATGTAAAACTAGCACGTGCATGTCTAATTTCATCATGTCAAGATTTATATGCTCTTGCAACCCATGTAAGCATGCTAAGTATTACAATTTTAAACGTCTAACATGTTATAATGCAACACTTAACCACATTATCCTCAACAATATTATTTCACAACTATGTACACATAAATAATTAACATAGCATGATAAAAACACGACAATAAACACTTTAAAGATCATCTTAAAATTTCAATAAACTAAGAAAACACACTTTAAAGATCATCTTAAAATTTCAATAAACTAAGAAAACACAGTAAAAATAACAGGTTCAGCCTCAGCAACTAGGAGTATAAAAATAACAAAACTTTACTAAAAATTCTAAAAATTTGCAGGTAGTTAATTTAAAATGTTCTCTACAATTTTCATGAAAAAAACTTTTCTTAAATTCTCCTCTAAAATTGAGTTTTTGATGAAATAAAAAAGTGTAACAGATCTGGTCTACTTTAAAATCTAAAGACAAATTCTGTGACCGACTTTCCAAAAATCCAAATAGTGCCTTTATCAATATTTTTAATTTTTTGTGATTTTTGTAGAAACATATATGGATGTTAGGAAACTTTGAGTAATTGACTGTGCTAAAAAAAGTACTTAGTATTTAGGAAAATAATTTTTAACTACAGAGTGTCCATATCTGACACAGGACAAATATCATAACTTCTTCTATACTTGAGTTTTCTGAGTGATTCTAGTGGGATTAAAAAGATAAGATAAAAATTTAATTTTTTTCACTGTTTTCATGCAAAAAACAATTTTCTACAAAAAATAGCACCATTTTAAAGTTGACTGTTCATAACAGTATTTTGGTGGAATTTTAGAAATATGAAAAACTTGAAATCAAGTTCCATAAAAATTCGTGCATGCAAAGGATATCTATATTAGACTATAAAAAAAATTAGAGATGAATGGGATAAGGTTTGACTTAAAAATAAATTTGTACAAAATATGAAATCTCTGTAGAATTTTACGAGACTGAACAAGAAAAAGTCACATGCATAGCTCTTTGGGCCCTTAATTCTTACATGCAGGGCACTACTCATATATATGATTTATATAAGAGTTATAGACTATTTCCAAAAATCAAAACTCGAAATAAAAAGAGTTTTGGAAGGAGAAAAGAAGGGGCGGATTTGGTTCATGCCATCATCTCATAGCAAAAAGACACGCATGCACCTACTTTGAGTATTTGGGGCCAAAGAAATGCAAGAAATGAAAAATACAAGCATATAAAGTTGATTTCTACCTTGAATATATTCTGAAGTGATGAAGGAAAATGAAAGGGATTGATGAAGAACTTCTAGGAAGCACCACAAGACAAGACAACAATAAGATCTTCTCTTCTCTTCTTCTTCTTTTCTTCTTCTCTTCCCTTCTCTTTCTCTCACACCTTCTCTCTCTATATTGCTCCTATGTATTTCGGCCAAGGGAGGGAAAGAATGGCTGATTTATGCTTGACGGGTGGGTGGATGGAACGATGAAAGGAAAGAAAGATGTCCCTATGCATGGGCATGCAATTTCCATGAAATGACCTTAGATGACTTTGGTGGCATGGGAGAATGGGGTGGCTAGCCAAGATATTTGTGGCGCTAATCATTGCTGATCTGTGTATAAAAAGGGTCCATGAGGGTATAATACATTGCTAAAAAAATGCTTAAAATAAGCTTAAGTTATAAAATTAGTCACTTTTTCAATATAATTGTATTTAATTGGTAAAATTATGATTGGCATATTATATCTATAGTTTAAAAAGATTATTTTAATATTTGAATATATACACATAAATGCCATGTGCCAAAATAAGTTTTTTTTTGCAAGAATTTCTAAAATGAGTTTTCTAATTAAAAACTAGTATACATAGTTTTTGTTAATTAAATTAAGCTATATAAACATATTATTGTCAATCAAATTAGATTTATAAAATTTTATTTTTGGCAATTAAGAAAATGTGTAAGGCCTTGTTTATTTGTGAGGAATGATGGTTTGAAGGAGAGTTGGGACAAGTGGCAAAAGAATCATGAAAAGGCTTTGCATGGATGGAATATTTGGAGTGTAAAACACTCAAAATTGGGTTTTTCACTAGGGTGGCTGGACAAAGCATGTGTGGGTCAAGATTTTGCTGAATTTTCAAATAAAATGTGTATATATATAGGGGTCCATGCATGTATATATACACACACCACCTTACAACAAAATAAGTTTAAAATGGAATACGACCACTTTTTTTTTCAATTGTAATAGATTAATAAAAATATAATTGGCACCATTTAATTATAATTTAAAAATATTATTACAAGATCAAAATATATAATTAAAGGTGGCATGGTTCAAATTAAGACAATTGGCAAGAAATTAAAAATTTGGCGCATAAGCACTTTGGATTTTGGTACACATAGTTTCTAATAATTAAAACAAATAATGTAAGGATAATATTTTTAATTAAATTATATTTATAAAATCTGAATTTAATAATAAAATAAAGATAGGCCTTGATTGGCTCAAAAGAAGAATCTGGGTTCGCAAAAGGGCTTTTTGTTGAGTGTTTGGGCTTATTTTCAAGAATTGGGTTAAGAGTTCAAAGTTTAAGCTTAAGGCATGGATGGTTGGCCCAAATATAGTTTTGCGCTAGTTAGG
Source organism: Heliamphora exappendiculata (assembly GCA_034768845.1). Classification (NCBI taxonomy): domain Eukaryota; kingdom Viridiplantae; phylum Streptophyta; class Magnoliopsida; order Ericales; family Sarraceniaceae; genus Heliamphora; species Heliamphora exappendiculata. Next base: position 8,415,478 of record JAOTRH010000025.1, read on the forward strand.
GTGTTCTCAAAGTTTTCGAAAAAGGGTTCAGTCAAAATCCGATTAAAAAACAAAACACGTAAGAGAACATAGACATGCTATTATTTTAAATACAGCAAACATCTAAGCACATAAACATGTAGCGCATAGTTATTTATTTATTATTATTATATTAACTTTGCTGTTTTATTTATCTTATTTTTTTAATTCAAATTACCGGGTCGTTACGATCTATTCTTTCTAAAATAAAATTTATATTCGAAATTTTCGTAGCGCATCTTCCTTATGAAAAGAGCTGTTGGTGAATAGCGTTCTCCTGCTCCCAAGTTGATTCCTCGATGCCTCGGTATTACCATAGAACTTAGACGAGTGGTATAGTCTTCTCTCGTAGAAGCTTTTCTTGTCGACCTAAGATTTGTACAGACATTCCTTCGTATATCACGTATTTGCCTAATGTTACTTCTTTTCAATTGAGGATGTAGGAGGGGTTGCGTTCGTACTTCCGTGAAATACATCGTGAACTCTTGCGATTTGCAGGGGTTTGGCTAATCACCAATCTTCCGTGACACTTCTATTTCTTCGAATCGTGTAACCTCATAATCATTCATTCTGACTCATCTTGAATTGGTAAGTGTCCTTCTCAACCTAATCTTTCGTTTCCCTATATGCTCTTGATGAGCTAATGACCTACTCTATCGCGAGAGTAATTTTGTGGACCTTTCTATACACTTGAGATCCTTACTAAGCAAATAGACTTGAATGTTTGAATTGAAGTACGTTTGACTGACGTAACTTCATGGCAATTATCTAGTTGACTACCTATCATGTTATATTTTTCTTTTGAAATTTAAGTTTAACAAGTCAATCTAATTGTGAAAATTTTTCTTGAATTACATGTATGTTCTTGTAAACCCAAATCTATTTTTGTTTCACCTTAAAAAAACAAATTCTGTTTGGAAGACTGGTGGGTAATGATAATCATTGGGGCTTAGAAATTTCACGGAGAATACGGGACTACTTGCATATTTTCAAAAGAATTACCCGGTGTACCTTTGAACCACGAAGCATATCTCTTCTTTGTATTATAGCGCAAGACTTCTTCAAATATCCACATTATCACATCGCATTACGTTTAACGAGCTTTGAAGATCAAAATCGTCGACTTCAAAATCTTTTGGAAGCCTCATTCTCAAAGAAAAGGGATGAATTTCTACATTCGTGCATTAAATATCGTCACATAACCGCATAACAAGGACTGGTGGCCTATTAGATGACCTAAGAGGATTGAACTATTTTGGAATCAGTTTGCGACCTGTTACAAGTCAGAGGAGAAAATATAAAGAAGACGACCTTTTAAGATACGCGACGGGTCTTGGCAATAGAAACCTCAATGAATAGATCTATCCTACCCATGATCTAGAAGTTGGAAACCACAGTTTTGCACCAACAAGTTGATGACATTACTTGTACAAGAAAGTTCAATCTTCTCACAAACCGTAGGAGCCTCGAGTCCAACGTTGTAGCTGTCCCACTCATCCGAAAGACCGAGGGACGAGAGCTTATATCGTCACTAGAAAATAAAAGACAGGAGGCCACCTGCAAGTTCAAAATTCAACCTGCTATGCAGAGATGATGAAACACGTTCACATGCATCGATGATCACGCTGACCTTACTCTGCAAGGCGTTACAGGTATATGAACACGGGTTTTGCCCATAGCTGCTTGACAGAGAATTTGTGTACAACAACGAACGCTTGAAGTCTGAAGGATGAACTTTTGTACCGGACACCAACGGATTACATAATTAGATAACTTCCACCAATGATACTTCTCTGTCACATTCGTTTTACCCCTAGGCTGATGGGCTACCAGGCAAATGATCCAGGTGTTAGAAGAAATGTTCAGGTCCTACGTGTCAACCCCTTCCAAGAAAGTTGGAAGAAACACCAAGCACATAACAAGGTCGCGTATGACAACAACTACCAAGTAAGCATCGTAGTGACGACTAAAAAAGCGCTCTACGGACATCAAGTAGATCACCGTTCCATTGTACCAAAATTTAGAAGGCCAACCTTTAGGAATTGATTTGGTCCACGAGACAATGAAGGAGATGAGGATAATCGAATAATAGCACATCACCGCACAGAGTCGACAGAAGAGTTCTGCAGACCAGAGATGCTGGCCGTTAGAATTCTACAAGGGGGACCACGTCTTTCTAAAGGTCCAACCAGGGCAGGTAACCACCCATTTTTGGCAAAGAATCTATCACCACGATGCATCGAGCCATTCGATGCTCAATCGATCTCAAGCATACTACTGGAGATGCAATCAATTGGTTATCGCCCTGATAGTGGCACTTGCAATTACCTTATTTCATCACTCTGCACTGTTGATCAGTTGACAGATGCAGTTAAAATCTTGAACGGCATGAGTGGAGCGGGATGTGTTCCTGATTCAAAAAGTTTATGACGCTGTTATTTGTGCAATGTGTGCCGTCAGAAGGACCACATTTATGTTAGAGAAGGTGAGGAAATGGTGGCAAAAATTGGGTTGGCGCAAAGGCAGGAAATGCTGGTGAAAGTGGTTTCGACATTGCGGGCAAGCAAAGAGATTTGGAAAGCAGTTGACCTGATTGAAGTTTTGGAGAAGGCAGGGTTTCCTGTGGCCTTTAAGCTATGAGTTAGTGGTTGAAGCGTACATGGAGTGCAGTGATTTTGTTTTGGCATGGAAGGTTGTAATGAGGATGATGAAAAGAGGGTTTATACCTTATATTAGGGCAAGGCAGAAGGTGGTTTATGGGCTGGCTAGTGTTGGTGAACAGGAGCTTGCCTCAGCTGTGAGGCAGAAGTTTGTAGAATTGAAACCTTAGCTTTTTTCATATCATTTGTGCGGTGTGGTGGTTATAAAAAGAACATAAGGTCATTGGTTTTGCAGGCTGTGGAATGCCATGTCCTTTGTTAACCCATCAATGCTCGTTATTTCTAAATATCACCACCAAAGAGGAGTTGGGATCAACATTCCATGACTAAACAGTGTAGATTGTATCTTGGAACTTTTCTATTCTGTAAGATAAATGACTTTTCGGGGATTGTGCATCAAATTATGATATGAATATATGATATCTATCTGGGAAATAGTAGTTTTTGTTCTTTCATTGCTAGTGAAGCACATATTTCATAATCTCATTGTGTTCTGTCTGAATCATCTCATTTTGCTAGTTTGCTTAATGTAAATTTCACATGCATGGTAGCTTATTCATACTTAAAATTAACATACTAAGGTAATTAAGGCTATTAAGCCCTTGCTTACCTATAAGTGCATAAAACTAAATTTCATCAAGGATAGTTCAGTCCCTAACAGGGTAGCTGGCCTCCATGGCAATGCCACAAGTACACATCTTGTCAGTAGCACCACGTTTGATCCTTATGTACCCTGATTCACCCCAGTCACTGCCCCATGAGTTCTTCACAACCCAGTAGTTCTGCCCATTATCTGTTCCATAGCCAACTACTGTTACCCCATGATTGAGGCTCGTCCCACAGTTCTCGTCCGAGAACACCCCTCCAGAGTAGAGCTGGAATGCATAGCCACCGGCATCAATTGCCACTGAAATAGGTTGTTTTGCTGCTGCAGCTTGTAGGCTTGCCTCGTTGTTTGCAGGTATCTCCACATAGCTAGTTATTGTTGCTGCATGATTAGAAGCTTTGGCTTTGTCACAATTGCCATTTTTTCCTACATAAGGGTACTCTGTCTCAGTTGTGATGCCACCATTCTTTTTAATGAAGGCAAATGCTTTTGCCATGTATCCACCATTACAACCTTTGTTCCCAGTTTCCACGTCACAGTCCACAAGCTCTTGTTCTGACAGGGATACCAATTTACCGGTTTTGATCTGGGTAATGCCTTCCACGGCCGCGACCGTTGAAAATGCCCAACAACTTCCTGCAATGAAAGGTAAGGATATATTATGCATATCTCTCTACCTCTCCCTCTCCCACTCCTCTCTCTCTCTCTCTCTCTCTCACACACACACACACACACACACACACACACACGTGCGCGCACACGCTCATTTGCAACATTCTAGGTTATGACTGAATCTTATAATCTTGTTTTTCATGGCAACTAAGTGTTCTTCACTTCTTCTCTAACCTTATGCCATAACATCTTAGTAAAAATCATCTAATTGTATCAGATACAATGACTGAAGAATGTTTTCTAATGACTAAGAATTTTTCAAGTGGCCTATTTTGGACACCAATTACAAAAGATTCTGGATGTGAATTCCATCTTTAGAAGGCTCTATTGTTCTTTGTAGTAGTGCTGCAAATCCTCTTCTAGGTATTGCCTTTATGGCTTTATGTTTTCTAGTTAGCTTCCTTGAAATCTAAACAGGGTATACTGAAGAGAAAAATAAATGTCGCAAGTTAGTCTTCTTTCTCAAAATAGATTCATAAACAATCGGTCCCATTGTTCTGTAAAAAGCATGAAATTGAAAAGGCTTGTGGTTATTTTGGTTTAATGAAAGTGTAATGACAATACCATTAGTAAAACTTGTGTCAACTAGTGCTACTTGTTATTATGGTTTGGTTCCTCGCAAGGACAGACTCTAGATTTTAGCTAAGGAGAGATATAAGTAAAAAAAATTTAGGAGGGGAAACTTAATATAACTTTAAAATATTTGGGACTAATACAACTGTAATAATGGAGTTTTTCTGAAACTTTGGGGCATTAGTCGCCCTGGACAGCACCCCATGGTCCGTACTTGGTGCCTTGCAATCATCTGTTGGGATCAATAGAACTTGAGTGTAATAACTCCTCCTAGTGATAGCATTTCTCCAGTGGTCAATGTGAAAAGAGTTGGATGTGAATTGTAACTCCAAATAGAAACTTTGGGCCTTGGGGGGAGAAGTAAAATCTCATTGTCTGAGCTTTAACATTGTAAATGATCGATGTTTTCTACAAGATTCTTCTCTAGAAATCTAAATACCTTATCGGAGGAGAAGACAACATTGTTTAGTTAGTATTCATTCTTCGTCAAAAAGAACTTCAAGTGCAGAGTTATATAGTCCTGTTGTTCAGATAGAAACATGGAAAACACTTACCACATTGGCCTTGATCTTTGACTGGAGTCACAGCGCCTTCCTCTCTCCAGTCCACACTGTCCCGTGAAGACTCACATTTCTCGTATCCAAAGCTCTGTCCATTGCCCGAATTATTAGTAGTCCCGTAACCTGTGTAGACGGACTTGAACTCCTCATTTGTCATGTCTGCAAACTTGTTGTCGCTGAGTTTGAACGAGAAGTTTTGGGAATTGAACTGGTCAATGAACTGAACATTCGATTGGTAAGTTTCAAAACGGCGTTTCCATTCACCTTTCTTCTTGTACTCGCGGCCATGTGTTTTCAACCACTCGTTGTACCGCTTTGTCATGGGGTCGGAGTCATTATTTGGAGGCTTCTGTCCCTCAGAACATGTGCATAGAATCCACAAAACCAGAAGAGTCAAGCAAGCAATCTTCGAGACAAAAGGAGCCCCCATGGCAGGCTTAAAATGCAAATGGGAGTATGAGAAATGATTGCTTAAAATGATCATGAGTGAAGATTCACTCCAGGAGATTTATGCAGAATCACCGGCTAATTTGGTCAGTATCAATTTTCATTTTTCATCATAAAAAGAATTTCTCTGAAGTATTTGCTTTTGTGGTTTAACATGTCTCCTTTCTTGCCTTCTGCACTTAAGATTTCATTTTTCATCATAAAAAGCATTTGTCTGAAGTATTTCCTTTTGTGGTTTAACATGTCTCTTTTCATGCCTTCTGCACTTACAAAATTTCATCAAGGCAGGTCTTCTCTGCATCTTTCTTCCAACTGCTGCTTTCCGTGTTTTGTTCAACGTATTTTTTCATCATTGATTTATACATATTGGTATTGATATCAGTTCGAGGACTAATGCCCCACAACCTAAACATGCCTAGTTCACAGCTAATTTTGGTCAGTTAACTAAATACCGGCAGAAACCATACATTATTTACATTAGCAATTGCACCAAAACTTCCTACTACTATGTGTCAGCCAGGCAATGCCCATGCAAATGCTATGACCTTAGAACCTGGCTTTAGAGAAATGAAACAGATTAATTAGTAGATTGTGTCTCACTCATATATATACGTTTACTATTAAAAAAACAAGTGGGTTTTTGAACACAGCACCTTTTTGTTGGAAAATTATTTGAAAATTCAAAACAACAAACTCTGATCAATTGATGACAATTTCACTTGAACTCTTATGATCTAGGTGTGATGTTGGTTCTGATGATAGGGCTATTTACTAGTTTGGACTTTTCTTTGCAGTTGTCAATGAGTTTAGTGAGCTATTAACTTATGAAAGTAGGATCATGACCTGACTCGATGACAAGTGCTATATTCTCCCGGGAATGCACGGGTTAGTGCCAAGATATTTAAACCTCTCCACGAAAAAAAGTGAGGGTAAGGCCGGTCCAATTCAACTACATTTTTTGTAAGTTTGGTAATTTCTTGTATCAAATGCAACCCGCATAACCCGCTAGGATAATCCACTAGTTTAGGATCTTCATTGGGATTAACTGTAAACTTGGAGATCTAGTCTTTGACTCTGTCGGAAGTGCCGATACCCGTGGTTTGCAAGTAATTATTGGTATTCGGAGATTTACCCTCAGCCTCAGGTGTGGTCCCAAAGGCCCTACCTTGAGGGTCCCCCATTAGAAAAATTAACCTTGAGGGTCCCCCATTAGAAAAATTAAAAAATAAATGCACCATCCACATTGCATTTGGTATGGATGTTAAGAGCTGGTTGGGATGTATGTTGAAAATTTGAAACTCTCAAGAGTAATCTACACGGCAATAATGCAGAGTTGTGTTTGTTGGAAACTAGTTTCCTCTGAGGAAGGAAGTCCATTCCATTTGAACTACCCAAAGTCCCCTCCATGAGGACCATGATAAAAGGGTAAATAGAGTGCTTCACAGGGTTTTGGTTCAAGTAGAAGAATAAAAACAGAGACCTATGGAGGGGCCCAAGATATTCATGACAGGGGTACTTTCTGTTTAATTTTTTTTTTTCCAAATTTGATCCGAGTCTTTTTACTTCATAGATTTCTCGTAACCAGACGAAGTAGAAAAGTAAATTCTTTAAGCTAGAATACAAAAAATACAAAAATAAAAAATAAAAAAAATCTATATTTGAGCTTTTTTAGTTTTTGCAAAAAAGTCATTCGTTCCAAATTGTGCAAGGGCCTGCTTGCCCTAGAGGAATTCAAGCTGGGACTTTCTAACTCATAATTCCACTGAAGACTTCAGTTCCCATGATCCTGTCTTGGAACAAATTGAAAATCTTCATTCCATTTCACTACAACATGGGATGGGAATGCTAATTGTATATGTCGTACTCAGAATATAACATGCACAACTTTGAGGCCTAGTTAGGACAAACTTTAGAATTTTGTTTATTTTCGCGTTTTTTGATTTGTTAATTTTTTTATTTATTTCTTTTTACTTTTTCGGATTATCTCGGTAAGAGAAATCAAAAAGGTAATTTTTTTTATTAAAAGTCCACTAAAAATGACAATAAGCAAAAAAATAGTGTTTAGTTTATTTTGACTAGTTTTTGTCTTCTTTTTTTTTTGCGTACTTTGAATATTTCTTTTTTGATTCATCTTTACGAGATGAATTCATATAATATAAAATTTTGATATATAGAATGACAAATTTCTTTACTATAGACTAAAGTAAGGGTTAATTAATTATTAGTCTCTTTTACAAGATGTATAGAAGATCTAGTCCTACTACTAATTTTCGTAAAATTTAGACTTATTTTTAAAATACGATAATTTACTTTGCATTACTAATACTTAATGCATTAGGAAATTCTAGCCACCTCTCTAATGGTATGGAACCATGACCGTCTCTCCAATAGTACGGAACTTTAACAGCCTCTCCAGCAGAAAACTCTAGTCACCTTCCGTCATCGACTATCACTGACTAACTCTTCTTTAACATCCGCGTTGTACTCTCTCTCTCTCTCTCTCGCATAATTGCTATTTTTTATCCTCTCTTTCTTTCTCTCGTTCAGTTGTGTTTTTGCTTTGATTAATGCATCCAGAACCAAACCCGAGCAAGCCGAAAACTGCCATGGGATTACGATCATTCTTCAGGAAAAAGAAGCACGGTTCTCTCTCTGTCTCACAGTCTTTGGCCCAATTTTCGATGACTTCACGGTCGTTGTCTCTCAACTTCGTTTTCTAATTTAACTGAGAAATTTTTCAGTACAAGATGAAGACGGCTTAGCCCTTCTTCTTCTTCTTTTTCTTCTTTTCAAGAATTTAACTGAGAATTTCTCAATACAAAAAATTTAACTAAGTAATTTCTCAATACAAGACGAGCATGGCGAAGAGAAGAAGTTTGTCATCAATGAAGAGAAGAAGAAGATGAAGACGACGCTAGAAAAGGAACTAACGGCGTCGGCATCGGCGTCGCAGAAGGAGTGTTGTCGGCGGGGGTTAGGGTTTTGATGTTAGTTGTTGCTTAAATGGAATTTAGGAGTATATTAGGTATAACAACATAAATGGGACCTAATTTTAAAAAATTTCTAGGATAGGATTAATCTTTCTACAAATATTACATATGGACCCATACTTAAGAACCCCATAAAGTAAGTTAAATAAAATAGGGTGATTCTTGGTTAAGTCCTATTTTACTAATTTTATTAGGTATAAATACCGTTATAAAACCAGTTTCATCTTAAATTCAATTTTATGGTTTCCTTCTCAAAATGCCCTCATTTGTAGTCAAATCAAAATAAAAAAATTATATATATATCCTCCAATTAGCCGTCAGCGCACTAAACAAATCAAAATTCGTATTATACCTTCGGACCTCGCCGTCCTGGTCGTGAAACCACCGAACTCCTTCTATCATCTCTTCCATACCTTGGAGCAAAGTCGTGATTCGTCACTTGGAAAAAACCCCATATTGTCAACACTTTCCAAACTTCTTGATGACCTCCTTCCACCTGACCAGGTTTTCATTATGCTGCTGAGGTTGATGACCGAAAAACTAAAATGGGTCTCGCATTTGCCGTCGGATGTATGATCTAATTGTATCATTTGATTAAATCTTAATATGCATCATTTAATGAAACCTTAATGTATATCATTTTCTGTGTTTTAAACCAAGTGAGACACATTAAAAAAATAGTGTTTAGTTTATTTTGACTAGTTTTTGTCTTTATAATTTTTTTCTTCGTATTTTGACTGTTTCTTTTTTGATTTATCTTGACAAGATGAACTCATATAATATAAAATTTTGATGTATAGAACGAAAAATTTCTTTATTGAAGACTAAAATAAGGGTTAATTAATTATTAGTCTCTTTTACAAGATGTATATAAGATTTAGTCTTACAACTAATTTTCTTAAAGTTTCAGACTTATTTTTAAATTTATTTCTAGAATATGATAATTTTACTTTGCATTACTAATACTTAATGCATCAAGAAACCCTTGCCATCTCTGTAATGGTACGGAACCCTGACCGTCTCTCCAATAGTACGGAACTTTAACTGTCTCTCCAACAGAAAACTCTAGTCACCTTCCATCGTCGACCATCACCGACTAACTCTTCTTTAACATCCGCGTTGTACTCTCTCTCTCTCTCTCTCTCTCTCTCTCTCTCATAATTGCTATTTTTTATCCTCTCTTTATTTCTCTCGTTCAGTTGTGTTTTTGCTTTGATTAATGCATCCAGAACCAAACGTGAGCAAGCTGAAAACTGCCATGGGATTACGATCATTCTTCAGGAAAAAGAAGTGCGGTTCTCTCTCCGTCTCATAGTCTTTGGCCCAATCTTCAATGACTTCACGGTTGTTGTCTCTCAACTTCGTTTTCTAATTTAACTGAGAACTTTTTCAGTATAAGATGAAGACGGCTTAGCCCTTCTTCTTCTTCTTCTTTTTCTTCTTCTTTTTCTTCTTATCAAGAATTTAACTGAGAATTTCTCAATACGAAAAATTTAACTAAGCAATTTCTCAATACAAGACGAACATGGCGAAGAGAAGAAGTTTGTCATCAGTGAAGAGAAGAAGAAGATGAAGACGATGCCAGAAAAGGAACTAACGGCGTCGGCATCGGCGTCAGAGAAGGAGGCTGTCGTTGGCGTGGGATTAGGGTTTTGATGTTGGTTGTTGCTTAAATGGAATTTAGGAGAATATTAGGTATAACAACATAAATGAGACCTAATTTTAAAAAAAAATTGGGATAGGATTAATCCCTCTACAAATATTACATATAGGGCGCATACTTAAGAACCCCATAAAGTAAGTTAAATAAAATAGGGTGATTCATGGTTAAGTCCTATTTTACTAATTTTATTAGGTATAAATCCCATTATAAAACCAGTTTCATCTTAAATTCAATTTTATGGTTTCCTTCTCAAAATGCCCTCATTTGTAGTCAAATCAAAATAAAAAGATTATATATATATATCCTCCAATTAGCCGTCAACGCACTAAACAAATCAAAATTCGTATTGTACCTTTGGACCTCACCGTCCTGGTCGTGAAACCACCGAACTCCTTCTATCATCTCTTCCATACCTTGGAGCAAAGCCATGATTCGTCATTTGGAAGAAACCCCACATTGTCAACACTTTCCAGACTTCTCGACGACCTCCTTCCACCGGACCAGGTTTTCATTATGCTGCCGAGGTTGATGACCGAAAAACTAAAATGGGTCTCGCATTTGCCGTCGGATGTATGATCTAATTGTATCATTTGATTAAATCTTAATATGCATTATTTAATGAAACCTTAATGTATATCATTTTCTGTGTTTTAAACCAAGTGAGACACATTAAAAAAATGAGACATTAAAAATTTAAAAGGGGGAAACAATCATATTAAAAATCAGGACATCTTAATGTGTATCATTTCAATTTTCAGTTGATGTTTCAAAAACTATTAATATCTATTAGTTCAACAAATTGTTCCATGTATATCATTTTTAAAAATGATATTGTGCTATGTGTATCATTTCTTGTACAAAAATAAAGCGACCATTTAATTAACGTGTATCATATTTTACAATTTTAGCATAGATGACGAAAAATAAAATGTTTACAACCATTCATGTGTAACATCAAATGATACAAGTACATCAAGTGTCTCATTATCTGTTGTTTTCATGACAAAATATTGCACGCGATTTTTTTTAAAAACTGTCTCATTTTAGGAAAATAATACACATGTATCAACAATATTTCAGGATATTGTTCTATGCGTATCATTTTTAAAACTGATATTGTGACATGTGTATCATTTTTTGTTAAAAAAATGAAGTGGTCATTCAATTAACGTGTATTACTTTCTACAATTTAGCAAATGTGACGAAAAATGATATAAAATGAATTAACCAAAATATTATTAATGTGTATCATTTTCTGTTACAGAAAATAAAGTGGCCAGTTAATTAAAATATATAATTTTTTGCAATTTTATCAAAGATGACAAAAAATAACATAAAATGGATTAACCAAACATTATTGCTAAAAATAAAGTCACCAAACTTTGTTATAACATATTTTGTTATCAATTATGGTGATTCCATGATTGTTGATAATTACCATTTAATAAAACAGATTTTTTTGTAATTTTTTTTATTTTAATTATAAAGTAATTAAACTTAAAAAGGTGTAGAAAAGTCTATTTTTATTGAATATTTAAAAAAAAGAATTTTATGGAATACATAATTTTTAAAAAGAATTTATCTTCAACCACCTTCTTAAAATAGGACCCACCTCTAATTTATGCAATAAAATAAATGAATACGTAATTATTCTAATATTGAGTCTGCATCAACGGGCAATTTTTACTTTTTTTACTAAAATCAAGATTGCAACATTTGAAAACCCAAACTTTAATTTGAATTGTGGTTCAAAATTTGGAACCGAGATCTCTAATAATAATAAAAAAGGGAAGAAGATTACTCTCACACTTGGACACTCAGGTACTAATCATCACTCAGAGTTTGGGGTAACTTCTTTTGTATAAATGACAATTTTTTTGAAGAACAATGGAGATATAAATGGAGATATAATGAGGTCAGGAATGGTTGAAAAGAAAATGCTGGAAGAACATGAGGGACCAAAACATCTCACTATGTTCATAAATTTCATAATATGAGCTTTAGCCAATCTATATCTATATCTATATTACATTTTACAACACATGTGACATTTATCCTTATATGTCATATTTAAAGGTTAAAATTTATTTCATCCAATAATTAAAATTGTGTATATTCTCTCACTCACAGTAACAATTCTCTTTTCTCTTTATTTTAAATTTAACTTTTTTCTTTCTAATAGAAAAAATTAGCAGGAGTCATATATTTTTAATGTACATATACATAAATGACCAAAAAAAATATAGTTAAATTTTTTTTATATTTCTCTATTAAAATTAAGAGTGAGCCTAACTACAATTATTAGTGATGATAGGAAATGATAGTGAGCCTACTGAAAATTGTTTAATATGTTGTTACCTTTAATAGTTGAGAAATTTATAAAATTAAATTATGTAAGTTTAGGAAGTTCAGTGAGCCTACTAAAAATTGTTCAATATGATGTTGCCTTAAATGATTGAGAAATTTATAAAATTAAACTGTTTTTAAAGTCCTTTAAACATGTATAATTACTAGGTATAACTCGTGCCTAAAGCACTCTCAATATAATTTGAATCAATCAAAATTAATTATTTATTCCAAACACTCTTAACAAAAAAATTAAAGGTAAATTACACTAACCTCCCATGAGATTTATCAAAATATTAACTACCTCCTATGTGATTTCAGAAATGCCACTAACCTCCAATCTGGTTTAGTTTTTGCATCAAATTAATCTAATCGTCAATATTTTCGTTAATTTTAACAGAAACACTGTTTAAAAATTAAAAAAAAAATTTATTTTTTAATTATTTTTTGTATTTGAAACATTTTATTATTATAATTAGAAAATATTTTTTATTTTATTTTTTATTTTTTTATTAAAAAACAGTAACAGAAAAAAACTGTTTTCTAATTATTTTTTGTGTTTAAAACATTTTATTATTATAATTAGAAAATAATTTTTATTTTATTTTTATTTTTTCTAAAAAACAATAACACTGTTTTTTTAATAAAAAATAAAAATAAAATAAAAAATATTTTCTAATTATAATAATAAAATATTTCAAATACAAAAAATAATTAGAAAATAATTTTTTATTATTTTTTTAATTTTTAGATAGTGTTTTCCGTTAAAGTTAACAGAAATATTAACAGTTATACTAATTTGATACAAAAACTAAACCAGAAGGGAGACTAGTGACATTTCTGAAATCACATGGGAGGTAGTTGATATTTTAGTAAATTTCAGGGGAGGTCAGTATAATTTACCCAAAAATTAATTAACAAAAAATTAATTATCTTTAAATATCAGAAAGCTAATTATTAAAAAAAATAAATTTAAAATGAAAAAAAAATAAAAAAATAATTGATTTTAATAATTAGTGTTATGATTTTCTTCCATCATTCCACATGCTTAATAAAGAAAGGGCATACATATTTTTTGAATAGGCATAGAGGGAAAATAAGTTTTATGAATTCATTTCATCATTCTATAGCTAAATAAAAAAAAGTTTTTAAGGAGCGAAATGTAATTTTTTATATCTTAAGTGTTTTAACTGTATTTGATTAATACCTTAAGAGAAGTGTTGCCATTTTAACCTTAATTTTAAAAATGATGATTATTGTAGGGAAGATGCAACAAATGTTTATAGAAAAAAATTAAAGATGAAGTAGTTAGAAAATTACTTAAAGAGGAGAGATCAATCCACATAGAAAACCAAAAATTGTGCAGAGCACAAAACCAAATTATAAAAAGAAAGCAAATAATGTATTAAGTGTGAGAGAAAAAAAAATAAAATAGTCCTTTTTCAAGAGGTTTTTAAAAGTTGTTACAATTGCCATTAATACCACACTATTCAAGTTATTTCAATTTCACTTTCTAAAAATTCAATTAATTCTCTCCAACAACTCCATTGATCTCCGGTGCAATTCACTGAATGAGAAATTTTAGTTTAGGCAAAATATTTCCAAAAGGTTTATATTTTACATTATTTTCTTATTTCCAACATTATAGTATATAAACTTTTTTTTAATTTGATTATATGAGGCATATCCTACTTCATTTGTAGGCCTAATAATTAATATATAGATTATTTTTCTTAATATAAATTATTTTAAAGCTAATTTATAATAGTATATGTTGGAATTTTTAAATTCAATTGGTCATGAAATTTCAGAATTCAATAGCAGAATTCAATTGCAATTGAATTGTCCATTTAATTGGCAATTGAATTTTGAAAATCAATACCATTAATTGGATATTGATTCTTTTATAACCCCTTCAAGAAAGAAAGTTTATATAAAGTCAGAGGCTTTTCTGATTTTTCTAGAGACAGAAAAGATAGAGATAAGGTGAAAAGGTAAAGTGAAGAAATGAGATACAGATTACAACAGTAAGTTGTGAGAGAGAGAAACATATACGAGATACGTTCGTGGCCGATCTTTGGTGGTGTTCTAACGGTCGGGTTAACCGTTTTATCCTAGGAGAGAGACGCCGGTAGAAAACCTACAACACCCTCAGTAGGTAGTGAATCATTCTTAAGAAAACTGCGCTTGCATGACTCAGTTTACATATTCTATTCATATTATTTCTGTAATTTCGTTTCTGTAAATTCGGTTTATTATAATTGTTAAAAATTAATAAAAATATATTTTTTGAATCACTGAACATGTATATTGTGGCGTGATATTCTCCCAACAGAATATACTATAAAAGGCTTTATAGATTTGAAGGTTTTATTATTTTGGGGGTATTACTGTTAAGCATGCATCAAAGAATTCGTGATGTACTGGAATTGTGGTAACCAATTCATCAGCAAATGCTGCAGCTGCAAAAGCCATTGTAGCAGCTGTAACTGTAACGTTGCCTACTATTCAGTTAGTAAGATGCAGTTGTAACACATTAGACTTAGACCTAGTAATAACTTATTTGCTTATTTATTTATTATGAAATAAATAAAAATAGAAATAAACAAGTTCGTTTGGCTTTTTTAGCTTTTAAGTGAATCGTAGTAGTTGAACTGCGAACTCCTCCCGTGGCATAGGATTATGTGTATTTTTTTTATATTCAAATTTTTTGTATATTTTGTTCGTCGAAGAACAAAGAACAAAGAACAAAGATGAAGAAGAAATATGCAGACAGCAGTAGTGGCGGCGCAAGGCGCTGCCAAGCTTGGCACGGCGGTGCGTCGCACGGCGGCGGTGGCAGGCACGGTGACGGCAGTGTGGGTGAGGCAGTGCGACGGCGGTGTTGTTGCAGTTGAGTTGTAATGGCTGTGCATGATTGTTAGTGCGCTGTTATGTATGTAAGAGGATTGTAAGGAATCATGGGCCATGGCAGTCAACTATGTCTCACATCCACATCCTCCTGGTAAAAGCGATCTACGCTTTCCCTCCGCTTAGGATTGCTGGCACATATTTGGATGAAGTACAGGAACTCTTTTGACACAAAAAATTATAACTTGACCATAAAAGTCGTGATATTTTGTATTTATTTATTTTATATTTAAATGCGTGTGTGGGTTTTTTTATTTGGTTATTGTTTATTGTTTAGTTTAATTAATTCATTGTTTGATTTTTTTTTGTAACAGCAAAAATCAAATTAAATTTTCTTAGAATATTTTTTTAATAAAAATTTTGGAATTTTATATTTTTACTCAAAAACACATTTAAGATGGATTTAAAAATTTGATATCTTAAAAAAGTGATGGCTAATTTTAAATTTTAAATTTATTAAAAAATTTAATTTAAATAAATTATTTTTTCAAAAATTATTTTAAATGTGTAACTTAAAAATAAAATAAAATTCTTAAATTTTTATTTAAAATTAATATTTTTCATAAAATAAAAAGAATTTAATTTTTTTATTTATTGCACATATAACACGTAAATGTGGTTAAAACTGAAATTCTTTGTAACATGTGTTTTTTGAAAATTAAAAATTTATTAAAATTATACAATTTTTTATAAACTTAAAAAATATTTTAAAAACTAAGTTGGTGAAAAAATTTATTTACAGATAAATTCTATGATCTCTATCACTGTTTGTAGGTGATATAATTAATTTTGTGTGTTGACATTACGCGCATTTTTCTTCATAAAACAGAATTAATGACGGTATCACTAGTATGAACTTATTTTAGGAATAATTTTGAATAATTGTTAGCGTGAATCGCTTCTCCATTTGAAGGGTTAATTGCAAAACGATTGATTCTGAATTAAGTGATGATTTACACTTAATTATAAATAATAGTATCTTTTTCATCTGAGCTATTGCTATTATTTGTATGACTGAAGTTACGTCATCTATTTAATTTTACTTAGCACGATCTATTGCCTAGATAGTAAAATTAATAGGAATTGGCCTATCTGGACAAATGCTAAATAGTAGATGATCTTTCCATAAAAGCATGCTATTTATCGTGTATCAAGTTGCTACCGAGTTCTTTTTAAAAATAGTGGAGGGAACCAAATTTTAAAATAAATTTACTCATCATAATTAATGATATTTAATTATGTGATTCTCATAATAAAGTGGTTTACAATCCTCTCGCGACTATTCTTAAAGAAAACAAACTTACATGTCTTAATTATGAATCATGCTATTTGGGGATCGGTGATTGCCCAGTACCTATTAAATGATTATGAATCTCAAAGAGATGTTTGGGGATCAAAATCGAGTAGCTAGACAGGTGGCCATGTGTGGCACCGGGATTTTGGGTTTGGCTCAAAACTAAAATAGAAAATTCAAGAGTTATTTAAAAAAAAAAATCTTTTAACACTTTAGAAATCAAAATATTTTGAAAACTCTTTTTTATGAAAAAATAGAGTCGTCACTTGATTTTTGAGAAAAATCAAGAAAAACAAAAATGAACCACACTGATCTTTAAAACGTTTAACTAAAAAAAATAAGGTTTTGGGGCCTAAGGTACAAATCATGAAAGGTGTGAGGCATCCCATTCACCCAACTGTGAGGTTAGCCTTTATTAATCATCATTGATTTTTTAATTATATTTCTCAAATACATGCAAATATAAAAAATTGAGGCAAATGAAGAACAATCAAAATCAAATAATAAAAATACATAGCATAGGTATATGGAATGCCAAACAAAGCATAAAAAGAAATCCTAAATCATAAGGCATGCAAACTCTAGCTAAAAGATACATGGATCAAACCGCATGTAATATATAAAGTATAAAATCATTTAAGTGATACTAGCAAACCCTAATCATGTCAAAATTAAACTAAGCATAACATAGATTTAAACGAAAGAGAAATAAACCTAAAGATTTCTAAGCTTTAAACATGCTGATTTATACTACAAATTACATATTGGATGCTTCAATCATGGAAAGGCAGAATACTGTAAAGACACAATTAAGCTACTGGAACAGAATTAAGTTATTAGAAATAAAACAAAGTTGGCGAACGTAACATACAGATGTTACGATCGCAAGAGCTGAAGGCCAAAAGGTTGCGGTCGTGAGGATCAGAATCACACCCGCAAGCGTGCCAGTGCATATTTGCCATGACCGCAACTTATGGACGTTGCGACCGCAAAGACTTTGAGCACTTTTTTAATGGACATTGTGTTGGAGTGCTAGTGTGGAATATAAGTAGAATATAATTGAGACTATTTTAATTAAATTACAGTGAAAGTAAACCAAATTCTCTGAAATTAAGCATGCTTTTGATTCAATAACCCAAAATTAATAGTCATACATATACGGATAAATTAATTAAACTTAGCAATATCAAAACTAAAAAATAAGCATGCTCTCAATTCTACTAATCAAAATTGTCAATTAAATATGTGATGATTAAACCTAGTGATGGCAGCACTAAAGCAACAACATGCAATTTGGCAATTGAAATTCAAATTTAAAACCTAACCTCCCCACAGGGGTAGAAAATGCGAGGAGAGAAATGCCAATGTTCCAATAGAATACCTGAAATGCGACTATCAAGAGGAGTCCTCAAGTCGTGGAATGTAGAATTGTCAGCCCAATCCTCGAGAAACAGTCCAACTCTAGTATCTAAGTCAAAATTGAGCAGTAGTATGGATCAGAGTATGAGTCGGGAGTACAGAAGAGTGTCGATGTACTTGAATTGTATCCTCCCAAAATCGTACCAAAGGTACGTTTATTTAGAACATGCCAACCAATGAGGTGCTGCCACGTTCAAAATCCAGACTGGGCTCACAAGGATTGTGTTCGCTACCTTCAAAGGTTGCAACCATGATGATAAAGGTAGCGACCATAACAAAGAGGGTTTTCAAGAGTTTCACATTGCGGTCACAACATCAACATAACGGTCGTGAGGTTCAAAGGTTGCAAGTGAATTACTTAGGCCAGTGAACAACTAGGTCGTAAGGTTTGAAGATTGCGGTCTCAAGCCTTATTGACTACACGCTTTCATAAGTGTGGTAAAAGAGTTCGTGAGTACCACTTGATCTTGTCCTGCACCACACGAGGCATAAGAGGTAAATACTCGACTCTATTGAGAAGGTATCTTAATTATTGACTAAAATCGGCCATTTTTGCATATAGTATCTTAGAACCCAGTAAGATTATTTATTTTGTTCCGTGTATGCTTTGTTTGAGTTTGTTAGGATTGTTTGTTCGGCTTAGGTTAGTTTCTTTTTTTTTGGGTTTGGCCCGAGTTTTCTGTTATCCTTGTTGTTTAGGTTAGTTTTTTCTTCGGGTTCTTACTTGGGTTTTTTTCTTCGCCTGGTTTGGCTGTCATGCTGTTAGTTTTCTTCACGGGGTCATGCCTGTGTTTTGGTTCGAAATCTTTAGGATAGTTTCTTTCTCTTTCGGGAGTTTTCCAAGTTGTTGGTTTTATACCCCCGTTATTGTTTAAGCTGGCTTTCTTTGAACCATTGTCTAGGATCTTGTCTTATAGACCCGCGTGAGCCAGATTTGTTTACCTACCGGAGTGCTGCCCGTTTTTAGGTCAAACCGGTCCCTTTGGCTTAGAACTGTTTTCTTGCTAGAGTGCTACCAGTTTCTTCGTTTAGATTCTTCGGATAAACCTTCCTGCTAGAATTTGATTGATCTCCTTCTTAGTCATCATCTTGGTTTTCGGGTATCCAGTTGTTATGCTGCCAGTATGAGCCCGATAGGGGCATTGCTTTAGTTTATGTGATTATCTGCTTGTGGTTTGCTATTTTGGGTATCTGAGATGTTTGCTACCTATCGTCAGGATTCTTTTCTGTGAAGTGTCTGATACTGGTGACTCTGCTTTTGGGATCCAAATTTTCTTCGAGTTTAGATAATTGAGCCATAAAGATTATAGTCAGCATGTGTCTGGGATAGATTAGTAACATGCAGACTCTACAGGATATCTGAATAAGCAGCTGAATCATTTGAAATGGCAGAGAACGAGATGAATCTGATAGCCCTGATGAGGGCAATCACAGATATACAGAGGGACGTGGAGCAACAAACCTAGGCTCAGAACCAGTGCTAAGCATATAATCGGGCAATTCAGGCCTATTTTCCATGTGTAAATGGACATCCAGAGGATACGAATGAAAATGGTGAAGATTTTTGAGATGATAACCAGTGACAAGACGCACCACAGGTTGCTGTGCCACCTCGGGTTCCCCACTCGATTTTAGTAGAAGAAAACACCGCTCAATCTAGAGAGTCTGCGTTGGTAGAAAAGATTGGCCGCATGGAAAAGGTTTTGAGGAAGGCAAAAGGGGTGTAGGAGTATATGCTAGATGCGTGGGGATTATGCTTGTTCCCAGACGTAGGTAGTGTCTCGGCGTAGTAGGAGGATTATTCATCAACCGGATCGGTATATGTTCTTGAGAGAGTCTTTTAACAAGATCTTAGCAAAATTGGATACTAAATCTTGTAACTACAATGAAGCACTTCAGGACAAAGATGCAGATCTTTGGCAAAAAGTTATGAATTCAGAGATAGAATCTATGTATTCCAATTAGGTCTGGCAACTTGTAGAACCAGCCAAAGGAATAAAACCCATTGGAAGCAAGTGGATCTATAAGAGGAAGAGAGGAGCAGATGGCAAGGTTGAAACCTTTAAAGTTAGGCTTGTTGCAAAAGGGTTCACTCAGAAAAAAGAGATCGATTATGAGAAAATTTTTTTGCGGGTAGCTATTCTTAAGTCTATCCAGATTCTCTTATCCATTTTTACTCATTTCGATTACGAAATTTGGCAAATAGATGTCAAGACAACTTTCCTTAACGGAAGTCTTGACGAGTGTATTTATATAGTACAACCAGACGATTTCGTAGCAGAGGGTTAAGAGCACATGTTGTGCAAGCTTAATAGATCTATTTATGGACTTAAGCAGGCATCAAGGTCTTGGAATACTCGGTTTGATCAAGCCATAAAGTCTTATAATTTTGATTAGAGTCCAGATGAGTCATGTGTGTGATGGAAGCGTGACGGAAGCGTGGTAGTCTTTTTAGTACTTTATGTAGATGATATCTTGCTCATCAAAAACGATGTGGGGGTGTTATTTTCGGTAAAAGTATAGTTATCTGGACAGTTCGATATGAAGGATTTGGGAGAAACCAGTCACATCCTAGGGATAAAGCTTGTGTGAGATCGAAAACAAAAAATATTGGGCTTCTCACAAGCAAAGTATATTGATGATATCCTTACTCGTTTTAACATGTATGATTCCAAGAAAATGTTTATTTTTTTCAGGCATGGAATCACTCTATCCAAGAATTAGTATCCTAAGACACCTGATGAGATAAAGAATATGAAGGCGGTTCCTTATACTTCGACAGTAGGAAACTTAATGTATGCTATGTTTTGCATTAGACCCGATATCTGCTTTGCTATTAGCATGGTTAGTAGATATCAGTCTAACCCAGGGCAGAAGCATTGGACTACAGTAAAGATTATAATCAGTACCTGAAAAGAGCTAAGAATTATAAATTGGTTTACCAGGCAAACAGTTTAGTACCTTTTGAATACACAGACTCGGATTTTCAGTCAGACAAAGATTTTTATAAGTCTATCTTAGGATATGTGTTTACCTTAGGAGATCGAGCTATAAGTTAGAGGAGTATCAAGCAGTCCTATATTGCTGATTCTACCATGGAGGCCGAGTACGTGGCAACTTCTGAAGCAGCCAAGGAGGTTGGTTAGCTCAGGAACTTTCTGTTGGATCTAGACGTGGTCCTTTTAGTTCAGCCGGCTATTACACTTTATTGTAATAATAGCGAAGCGGTTGCAAACTCGAAAGAACCAAAAGTCCACAAGAAAGGAAAGCACATTGAGCGTAAGTATCACTCGATACGAGAAATTGTACAGAGGGATGATGTTGCTGTCACCAAGATTGCATCAGGAAACAACCTTACAGATCATTTTACAAAGAGCTTACATGCTAAAACTTTTGATAGTCATGTAGAGGGCATGGGAATAAGATGTATGGCAGTATGATTTTGAGTATAAGTGGGAGATTGATAGAGTTGTATACTGAAAATCATAAATTTTATTTGGTTTTAGTATTTAATTTTATTTTTTAATAAAATTAATTTTTTATTTTATGAGAATTTTAATGAGCAATGTATGCAATATCATTTCTTTAATGTTATGCATGGATGTCATTTATTCTATACAATATTTAATCTGGTATGTAGAGTACGGCTTGCACATAGAAGATCAGATTTTAGGTTTTTGCAGAATATAAGTATTTGTTCATAGTTTAGATGAAAATAGACATACCATCGGTACGATTGTAGCACAGAGTTTTAGTAGACCTGTTTTGGTTACAGGGTTCTTGCATAATAGTGTTGTCTATTGTTTTGACTCTCTGTACACTTTCTGTGTATTGAACGGGACACATTGGGGTAATTAATTTTATACTGACTATATAAATTAATTAACACCATAAAGTTTTTATGAGAGTGTTTATGTTCTTAATCCTGAAATAATTAATTATTTGCGTATATTTAATACTCGTTATTTTGATTCATTAGAGGGTGCGATCTTTTATGGATCTATATTCCTGGTGAGATGGATAGTTGTATTAATTATATGGTGAATATTAATTATTGATGGAATTCACGTCTCGATTGATCGGAATTGATGATATCCCCTTAAGGAAGCTTATAAGTTTTGACTGGGCCAAACCCTGTAGGTGGATTTGATTATCCGGGTGTCAAATAAGTTAAGTGGAAGGGTTTAAGAAATTTAAAGATGCTGATTAAATTAAATTGTCAATAATTAAATTTAATTGGCGGGTATCGAGAATCTTAACGTGGGGAGATAAGTTAAGCATTTAATAATAATAGTTCAATGCAAGATGGTTTTGAGATTATGGCTTAGAGTGTAGTTACAGTTCTTTAGTGGTGTGAATTGTAATTTAGTGTTTTATGAAAATTACAAAAACAGCTGCAAGGCTTTCATAATTACAGATATCGCAGTGAGGTTTTCATAATTGCGAAAATCACAGAATACGTATTGGGTTACACTAGAAGTCTATGTCATAATTACTTAATAGGTTCCTACTGCAGCCTTATAAATATGCGGGTAGGCTGAGCCAAATTCATAACTCGTCTTCAAGACTAAGGTTGATCAGGTTCTGCCGGTATCAGTTCTCGAAGGATCGTAGCTCACACTACGTTCGGGAATCACATCAGAGAATATAGTAGAAGGTCTGACTGGAGCTTCAACTCGGAATCAAAAGTTCGTAGTTAGAGAATCGACCAAAAAGGTATTCATCTAAATTAACTGTGGTGGTATGGGTTTTATTTTGATCGTTCGACATCAAATTTTTTTATCTAGAGCCATTTTGGCGATTGCCCGTCCAGTTATTTTTATTGAAAAATCGTTTACAAAAATAATAATTTTGGCAATTTTTCCTCAAACAGGAGGGTGGATCTTGGGACCAAGCTTCTCTGTGTCGAATCACCCTACGATAGCTTAGCGTATAGTCGAGCAGGTCTGGGGCCAAGCGGGTATCTCGAATGTTGAAGCAGCGCTGCACTTCTCCGAACCTAGCTTGCCTTTTCTTCTGCTTAGCCAAAGAGGCCACTGCGAAAAGAAATGAAAAAGCCATGTGAAGAACAGATATAAAAAGTAAAAAGGACAGATGCAAAAAGACAAAGGAGCTAACATATAGAAGAAATAAGGGGAGCCGAATCGACCTGGCTCCTTGGAACCCTTTGGATGGAGTAGCCAACAAGTCCAACGTGGTTAGTTTGAAACTCGAAGTCCCTTCCCACCAGCATGAAATCATTGTCGTGCTTATCTGAGTCTGGGAGGTCGTGCACCATTTGCTGGGCAACACTCTTCTAGCGGAGGTAATATGTATGGTCATTGCGGGCTATGGTATAGCTATGGAATATCTCAGGAATGTCGAGATTCAAACCATATCGACGGTTTATCTCGACCACCCCCATCACTATCCTAATAAAGTTTATAGAGACCTGTCGGGGTGTGAGGCGACAAATAGGTAGCATTTCCCTAAGCAAGGGATCGATAGGGAATCGGACTCCGACCTCCACGATGGAGGCAATAGGAAATGCCACCTCGTTTCCCATGGGGAGGAAAGGAGATTTGGGGATGTCCGGGTCACAATAGCGAAGGGTGACTGAAGGGGATATTCGATACCTGACCCTAAAGGCGGCTAGAGCGGATGGGGTAGTCACCTCCTTGATGAACTTCCCCTTCTTCTTCGCCATCGCTCAGAGAGAGGAGCAGGTAATGATAAAAAAAAAAGAAAGAAAGAAGGGAGTGAAGGTCAAGTGGCCAGAACCCCTGAAACTATGAGGAAGGGCATCTACCAAGAAAGAAAGCAAAGGCGAAAGAAAAACCTAGAGCCCTAAAACCAAGAAAGGTGTGATAGGAAGGGAAAAATGCAAAAAGGTAAAAAAATAGACTTACAGAACCAGGAGGGAGGCGCCGATGAAGATTTGTTTCTGTGTGCAATGAAGTTCAACGGAAGAGTTGCACGATGGCAACGGTGAATGTGGAAACCGGTGGGGCAAGAAATTTGCGTGAACTGGGGAAGAACAAGAAGTTTAAGAGAAAAGCTAAAGTTGCAGAAGGGGAAAAATGAGGCCAAATGCATTTATAGGCGTTGGCCTCTCTCGGGGACCCAAAGCATCAACAGTCACCTTGGGCAGGTGAAACGACGCCTGTCCGCCCTCGAAAAAATGCGAAACGCCTTAGTACGGGCCAATCGCGCTCTGGCACGTGGCAGGCATGAATGACATCTTAAGTGCATTAAAAGAATTGGTGGCGACATAATTAATGAAGCCGAAGTAACAGCTAGGAGGTTAATCAGCTCCCTTTATGCGGAGAAAAAGGGAAGCTAAGGGACAAATGAAGGGAGATGGGCCGAAACCCAAACTTGGACCCGTTAAATACTTGATAAAGGCCCAAAGAAGGGAAGCCCATTGAAGAAAGGCTAGTTTGGCCCATATGAGGGTTTACGTTGAGGCCGACCTGACTGTTCTAACGACAGTGCAAGGATCGATCTTCAATATCGCATTAAATGCTCTGATGTCGCATTAAATGCGATATGACTGAGGCAAAAGCGATATTAAATGCCATTAGATCGAGTGTCTCTCACCCCTCGAGTGCCCTGCAACTTCGAGGGGAGCATTTAATATGGGGAGCACGGCCCGAAGGACAGGTTGAGACGAAATCATTTATGACGATGTGACTATGGGGGATCTGTAGTCACTACTGACACAGCAACAGGGGAGGTGGAGCCATTTTGAAGGGACGTTTGACAGATAAAGTCATCATGAGAATTGAGGAGAGAGATTGGATCCTCAACACTACAAAAAGAAAATGTTGATAAGGCTTAAAGGTATGCTTTTTTCTTGGAACAAAAGGAATTCGAAACCTCGTAAATTTGGTTTTTTTCAAGCATATATCTTCAAAATATTGTCTAATTTGATCATCGGAGTGACCCCTGGCAAGACGCCGCCGGGTAGTTCACGTTTGTTCATCTTTGTAGGTGTCAGTCCACAGGCAAGTGCGGTCGATCCGGGTTCAACTCATTAAACAAATGCAATATACGGAGCAGCCCTGTACAGAATCTTAACGTGGAAGAGAATAAATATACATTTAATAACAGGAGTTCGAATAATTCGGTTTTGAGATTAAGGCCCCGAGTGCAATTATAATTATTTAGTTGAATGAATTATAATTTATGATTTTATGAAATTATGTCTGAGTTGAGGGTGGGTTTCATAATTATATTAGGAGCTCATGTCTTATTTACTCCATAAGTCCTTACTATAGTCTATATAAACTTAGTTATAAACCCTGGCTAACACAATTAATTGATCCAGTTTTCAAAATTAGGGGGTTTACATTTTTTGTGAAAACCTAAGTGTAGCCAATTAGGGTTCAAAAAATAAAGCTCACAATTTAATCGTGTTCTTGACGTTCGGGAATACAGCAGAAGGCTTGATTGGAGAAAAGATTGTCTGTCAATAATTGCGTTCATCCAAAGATTAAAGTTTGTTGCTGAAAGCGAAATCAAATTATATAGGTTTCGAAGGTATAATTCTTTTCTATCTTTGGGAGTTATACCGGGTTATTATTCTGATTGTTCGATATCAAATTTTTTTTAGTTTGGAGCTTGTTTTGGCACTTATGATTCATATACTCGATTTTATTGATGATTTTACTCAATTTTATTGGTTCTATCCCATAAAACTCAAGTCTAAAGTTTTTTTCTACATTTTGCCAATTTGAAGTATTGGTTGAAAATTTGTTTTCCAGCAAGCTTAAAATTCTAAAGTACTGAATGTGAGGGTAAATATGTTAATAGCTTGTTCACTCAATTTTGAGCTACTTATGGAATTCTTCATCAGTTCGCTTGTCCTCATTCTCTCCAACAAAATGGGGTTGTCAATAGAAAGCGTCGAATGCATATTCATCTTATACCACTTCCAAGTTCTGTTTCTAATGTTCATCTAATGCAAACCAAATCTAAATCTGGCATCTCTAAAAGAAAGCTTTGTTTGCCTCTCTTTTTTATTCTAATCTTTATGAACTTATTAATTTTACTATTGGTGCCAAATCTGAACATTGGAGGAAAGCTATGGCCGATGATTTGTTAGCCTTGCAAAGATAAGGAGCTTGGGTCCATTTCTAGATACAAGACATGACTTATGGCTAAGGCTGTCATCAACAACCTCAACTTGATTAGGCTAAAACCTTCAGCCCAGTTATTAAGCTTACTATTGTTAGGCTGATTCTTGCCCTTGCAGCTCAGTATCACTGTCCATTGCAACGATTTGATGTTAGCAATGCCTTCCTCCATCGCATTTTAAAGGAAGAACTCTATATCGCCTAGTCTTTATTGATTTTCTTTTCCCCAAACATGTTTGTAAACTTATAAATTACTTTATGGTTTCAAACAAGCTCCTCGAGCCTAGTTTGAACGATTTACAACTTTTCTTCAACAAATTAGCTTTACTCATTCACTTGTTTATTTCTTGTTGTTCACATTTCATCAGAAGTCTTAAGTGGTTGTTCTTCTTTATGTGGATGACATCATCCTCATTGGCAATAATCTCTCTCTTCTTTACTCCATTGTCTCTCAACTTCATTCTGAATTTGAGATCAAGAACCTTGGCAAATTGTCTTATTTTCTAGGCCTTTAAATTTATGCACTTCTTATGGTTTCGTCGTCAATCGAATCAAGTACACACTTGATCTATTGAAAAAAACACATATGCTTAATTGCAAGCCTTGTAAAAGTCCTTGTTGTTCCAACATTAAACTTAGTAAACATGAAGGCAATCTCTTACCTGATCCTATTGACTTTTGAAGCATCATCGGTGCTCTACAATATCTCACCTTCATGCTACCATAAATTTCCTTTTGTCATTGTTAAAAGAATCTTACGGTATCTTAAAGGCACTACTGACTATGGGATTCAGTTTGTACTTGGCAGCCTTGCACTTTCTGCACATAGTGATGCTGACTGGGTTGGGGATCTAAATGACATAAAATCTACTTTTGGTTTTTGTATTTTCCTTGGTTCCAATCCTCTTATTTGGAGTGCCAAAAAAACCATTGCGGCTATATCCTCCACTGAGACTAAGTACAGGTCCTTAGCTGCTGCTGTTGCAAAATTGTCATGGCTAC
The DNA here is from genome assembly GCA_034768845.1 of Heliamphora exappendiculata. NCBI lineage: Eukaryota > Viridiplantae > Streptophyta > Magnoliopsida > Ericales > Sarraceniaceae > Heliamphora > Heliamphora exappendiculata. The sequence goes on from JAOTRH010000025.1 coordinate 8,442,756, forward strand.
GCATGTTTCTCAAAGACTTGAGAATTTTTCTTTTAGTTGCTCCTTGCCTTTGGTGTGTTAGTGTTTCTGCACTTGCTCTCGCCTCTAATCTTGTATTTCATGCTTATACGAAACATATTGAAGTTAATTTCTATTTTTTTCGAGAAAAGTACTTAAGAAAGATTTACTTGTTCGATTTATCACCAGTGAAGATCAAATTGCTCTGATATTTAAACAAATGGCTTATCCTCTCTTCGTTTCAACAAGTCCAAGTTCAAATTGATGGCTACTTTGAACTCCATCAATTTTAGGGGGATATTAAGCATACATCAAAGAATTCATCGTGCACTGCAATTGTGATAACCAATTCACCACCGAATGCTGCAGCTGCAAAAGCCAATGTAGCAGTAAGGATAAATATGTTGTGTTGACTGCACTTTAGCTGTATGTGATGAATACAGAAAATAGGAAAGAGATCCTTTCTTCCCTTCTTTCTCTCTAGCTTGTCGTTTTTTTATTTTTTTCTTACTTTTCTCCAAAAGGAAAAACTTTCATTTAGGTGGTTGCCTAATTCGCCTAATAGATGGGCCACGTCTGCATCCCAATCAGACATTGATGCTTCATATCGTTCAAATTTTGTAGTTCTCAGTATGTAGATCATTCATGCAATAAATTAAGTTTATTAGATTCTTTAAACACCTAAAGAAATAAATTAAAACTGAAACGATATAAACGACATTGTTTATTTTTAAAAAAAAAAAGAGATTTGGTTAGACACTTAATAATATTTTGACGAACTTAATTTTTTGCATAGATGATATAAACTTTGGGAGTTATAAGTGAATGATTTTAATCATCAAAATGTAATTGAGATAGACCACATTGGCTCAAAATAAACGAAAATAGCAAAGAACTTAACACTCATAGGAAGAATGCAAGGAGTAGTAGCAGAGGATTCATTATCAAACAACATTACTTGTACTACTGGAGTACATCTTAAATTTATTAATTTTATTTAGTCTCAAGGTCATCTGAAAATAGAAAAATAGAAAAAATGCTAATGAGTGCTCTTTGGATAGTCAATAAGAGATAGAAAGTGCACTAAAATTTGTGAAATTGTATTAATATTTATGAAAACAGTAAATTTTACCTTAAAAAATGTAATGATATTGTGACTTTTTGTCCCCCTAGACTCTTACTAATAGCCCTTGGAACTCTCATTTGAAAGACCTTCAAGAAAAAAAAATAAATCAAATGATCCACACAAAGCAAAATCTGAAACAACCTTAGGGCCGGATTGATAATTTAATCATTTTGATTTTTTGACTAAAAATGTAAAAAAGCTAATATAGCACGTTTTGACAAAAATACAAAAAGCTAAAAGGCAAAAGTTAAATCAAAACACTAAGCCAATGTTTGGGTTAGTTTTTTTTTTTTTTTTTAAATCTTTTTTCTTCAAAACTTCTTAAAAAGCCTACTTGTTTAGTCTCTTACTGTAATCAATTGACTTTTTTTACATTTACTGTTTTACAAAAAATCAAAAAAATCAAAAAACATAAAGTTTACATAAAAAGTTAAGCTAAACACAAGCTAATTCCTAAAATACGTTTTTCATACTCCCACCCATTCTAAAAGATAATAATACTCCTATTTGATTACTTTTGACTACTAATGTCAACTATATATAATTGTTATTATTAATTATATGAAAAGACAATTCTGCCCAATTAGAACAAAAAATTTAAAATTTTTTTTTACCCAATCAACGAATTTAAGAAAAAAAACTTACTTAAAAACTAATTTATAAAATAATTTATTTTGAGCTGAATTTAACTTCTTGGCTAAAAACTCAAAAAAATAAAAATAAATAAAAACTATCTTTTAAACTAATTGTCAACCAAGCCCTTAATCTTATATTATTAACTAGCTAGGTTTCCTTCCCTAATCCCCTTATTTTGGTTGCAGCTTTGAAAGCATGGGGAGTACTTTAATTTCAATCCATATCACTTTAATTTCAACCCATATCACTTTAATTATTCATGTTATAAGAAACCTTATTTTCATCATAGGTGATCATGATTAGTGCTTCCCAAGTACCTCAATTAACAAATAACATTAAATTCAAATCTGGGGCTGTGATATTGGAAGGTGCCAAGAAACAGTGGTGGGGAGAGAGGAAAGGGTACACTTCTTTATTTGGGGGGTAAATAGAGGAAAAAGAAAATATGCCCTACATGTGGGTATGGTTTGGGGACAAAGCAAAGAGGGGCTAGGGCATGCAAACAATTCACATGGCAAGTCCCTCTCTCTCCCCAGCTCATCCCCCAAGGCCAAATCCCACAACCCCACCCTACATGGAAAATTATTATTAGGTACTACCAAAATATTCTGTAGTATTATTTATATAATATTTTTAATAAATAAAAATATTTAGTACATGTTAAAGAAGTCACTTTTTATCTCTCAACACTTATTTGTAAATAACAAATTTTGCGTTTGAGAATTATGACAAAGAAATTATAGAAACAAATTTAATTTTATTGATTTCGTAAAATGAATTATATTCTCTAACGAAATTTCTAAATCAAATAAACAAATTCTCAATTTGTTAACTCTTTAAATGTTGGCTCTAAAACTTGACAACGGGTTCTTAAATCAAATGATAAAATCTCTTTTAAGTTTTAAGAAAAATTGTATAACACGTATCAATTTGTGATGTGTTAAAATTTACATACCTACATCAATAATAGTGAGTTAATATTATTGCATAATTAAAAATATGTCACATAAATAATATTGCATAATTGTTCGTACCAGGAAATAATTACTCCAACACAGCCTATAGAGACACACCCATGTACACATACATGGTATATACGTAAGATTTATATGGCAAGTGATGTAGTGGTAGTAGTATGAGATGGACATCCAATCAGAGGGTGATGACCCATTTGATTTTATGGTGGATGAGATGATTTGGCCGATCCAACGGCGAGGAATAAGTTGGGAAGAGAATGTTTGCATAGGGAAGAGCGCAGGGGATAGAATGTTTCTACTGTTTGTAAATTATGGGACTATTATTATTTGTATTATTATTTGTTTGATCTAAAGGGAAGTTCACGATAAAAGGTTGGATTGCTGGCTAAGACTTAAAGTACGAGAATTTGTATTTTTAAAATTTTTAAGTTTAAATTTTTTTTAAATATTATTAATTATTTGGAGTTAAGTTTATAATCTCTGTTTTAATTAGACCATGCAAGTGGACGATAAAATTAATTTTTAAAAAAATTGCTAAGATGCGAAACATAAATAAATAAATAAAAAGAAAAGGGTCACAAGGGCACGTGGTCTTTGATGCCTCTTACTTATTAAACTACTGTGACTTCCCACTGATACCGTTGAGACCCCAACTTCCCCCCCCCCCCCTCCCTCCCAGCTGTAGATAGCTGTCCCATTCTTCCCCATGTGATCCCACTCGGGGAAAGTTCTCCTCCATACCTCACCTTTCGGAACTCCTTAATACTATATTTTGAAAGTTCGGGATGAGCTCACAACGATAATTTAAATTATTCATTTAGTAAATTTCATAAAATAGGTTATTTATTAAAAACTCAGCTTGATCGAATACTGATAGATGTTATATTTTGTAAGTTTGTGCTGATCTTAGATTAATGATTTGAACAATTTGTCTTAAAAATCTCGCAGAGAAGAGTATTTATCCAAAAATATAGTTCGATCGGATATCGATAGATGTTATAATTTGTTAGTTTGTGCCGAGTTCAATGATAATTTCAACTATTCATGTCGTAGATCTGGAATAAAAGATTATTTTTTTAAAAATTCAATTTGATCGATTATTGATAGATATTTTATTTTTGTTGATTTGTATTGAGCTCATAACAATGATTCGAACCATTTATCTCAGAGATTTTGTAGATGAGACTATTTATGTTGAAATTAAATATCGATTGATACATGAATAAATTAATGACTATTTATGCTAATAATGATTCGAACTATTCATTTCAGAGATCTTGTAGAGGAGGCTATTTATGTTGAAATTAGATATCGACGGATACATGAACAAATTAATGACTATCTATGCTAAAATTAGATATTGATTAATACATGAACAAATTATGTTTGTTTTACATTATGAGCCGTTTAAATTTAAAATTTCATTTTAAAACAAAAATTGTGAATTTTGTAAACTAAACCAAGTTTGTTCACGTAAGTACCAATGTCCCATCAACTGAATTTTCAATTAAAATTTTTTTTTTTGAAAAAGTTGTGAAGAGTTTAATTGATAAGATTTACTATTTTTCATCCAGTATTAAATTTTTTAACGAGTAAAATTTATCAACGTAAAAATTTTAACGTGTAAGGTTTTTTTGAGACAAAAATACCCTAAAACAGATAAATTTATTTGTATATTTTCAAAACATGTATAAATAGCACAAATAAATTTATCTATTTTTTTATTAAAAATACATGTAAAGAATATATATAAATTTCTTTGTCTTATTGAAAACACGTATAAAGAATACAGATAAATTTATTTGTGTCGACACATATAAATTTATCTATTTTTTATTAAAAGCACGCATAAAGAATACGGATAAATTTATCTGTAATTTTTTAAAATATGTATAAAAAATACAGATAGATAAATTTATCTGTTATTAAATAGATGAATATCCAACAGATGAATTTATATGTTTGTTATGCAAAATAAATAAATATATTTATTTTGAAGATAATTTTAAGAGAAATTGCTCAATTAGACTTTGCACATTAAAATTTTTGTTAATAGATTTTGCACGGTAAAATTTATTTTTTAACTTTTAACTGAAAATTGTTTTTTTTATTTATTAAGACGTACAAAATGAATTGTTCAAATTATTATAGTAGGGTCAGTTTAAACCTACAAAATAAAATTTTAGGAGATATAGAGAAAAGAGAGTATGGAAGGTAGCTCATCCCTATCCCACCATGCATGAGGGAGAGCTTTTTTAATAGACTCAGAAGAGGGAGCTCCAGCTGGAGAGAGAGAGAGAGAGAGAGAGAGAGAGAGAGAGAGAGAGAGAGAGGAGATATGATGGTTGATGATGATGTCCTTGTGGCTATCTTGCCTTCTAACACTGCTTCTCATTGGAGTATATATAACAACTTTTGTTCTATAGAATGTAGTTTGGTTCTTTTGGTGTGCTGATTTGTTATTGCTTGGCTTAAGGGAATTAATTAGAATGGCACACTTGCCTCCAAAAGCGCCAAACATGACACCAAATTGGCCTGATCAATTTCCTCACCAAAGAATGGCTTCCATTGAGCATTTAGCATCAACCACCACTGCCGCCCAGAACCACTCGTGGGTCGACGAATTCTATGACTTCTCGACGGCAAAGCGCAGTTGCCACCGGCGGTCGATAAGCGACTCGATTGCCTTCGTTGAGCCGCCAATGGTGGAAGAGTGCCGTAGATCAGCAGCAATAGGGTCCAGAACCCACACCGAATTCGACCGGTTCGACGACGAGCAGCTGATCATGTCGATGTTCGCCGACGAGATCGTCGCGGCGGCGGCTCCGACCATGTCCTTGAGCACTTCCTCGCCGTCCGATCATAATAGCAACAATGAAGATGACAAACAAGCAGTGCCACTGGATCAGCCGCAGCTAAAGAGTGAGCCTGAGGAGGTGCAAAGTTCATGCAAATCAGAATCACAACAAGCTGCAGAGAATTCAACTGACAAGATTTTTGATCCTAAAAGGGTCAAGAGGTAACAATGCAATTACATCTCATGTATCTAAATTTCAAGTTTTTGGTTTTTTTATTTTTTTATTTTTTTTTTATTTTTTGTGCTAAAACTTTAATGTTATATACAATTAATTCAATTAAGAGTTGTTGAAGTAATGTTAATTATAATGACCATTTTATTCACTAAATTTGTTTATCATCATGTAGCATTATTACATTTGTTTAATAGAACAATGCAACTAAAATCACATGATTCTCTGCTAAAAAATTCCAGTATCCCTGCACTGTCAGCCTCTATGAGGGGCCACCACGTGCATTTCTTATTAGACGGACACAATATTTTAATTTAAGAGGATGAATAATTTTAAAAAAATTTCACGGGCAAATATCTTATTTTAAAGACATTCTTAGAGGATGAATTATATAATTAATTTGAATATAAAACTATTAGAGAAATTGAATTGATTCAAAACTGGGCTACAATTGTCCCCATTCGTGTGGGTGACCGGGTGACCGGCCGTTATACATTTTTCGGACAAAAAATGGATAGCACTAGTTGACTGCATTCTATTTTTAAGCCATGTTTGATTACTAGTATAAAAATAGTGAGATTGGTAATGAGGTCACGTTATTCTTATACGATTTGTTTGTCTTAGAGAATGAACTATGTAATAATATACTTATTTTACACAAAATTAATAAATTAAGAATGAAATTAATTTTTCAATCCACATATTTTTATCTTCAAATAAAAGTAGTTTATATGTGCAAGGGTATAAAAGTAATTTAGATCCTAACCCCATAGTCAAAATTTAATAGAGAAAATGCTAACGGCCGTGAAGAGTGAGCGGTGAATAATAACGAACTCTTAATATTAAAAATTTAAATTTCTAAAATTATTATTTGTTATCCAACAAACAGTAATTAACAAGACAATTTTAATAATATACCCTCCAAAGTATTAGGAATCCTACCTATTTGGGGTATTGACAATCCCTATGGTACTAACAATTCCAATCTCATTCATCAAACAAACAACTCTACTGCGGGAACCACGGAAATTAGTCAATCTCACTATTGTCTTATTTTTTAATCAAACATGGCTATGTGACCAAAAAAATATTTTTTAATAATTTTTTTTTCTTAAAATCATATTACTGTTTATTTATTTATAAACAAATGTAATCTAATTAATTACTGAGCTAACAGAGCTACTGATATCTACTTAATATGATTTTTTGCACAAATAATCTATTTAGTAAATTTCACGTAATAAACGAATTTAATCATAAAAATTAAGGCTCAAATTGTACTATGCTTTGATCGCATAACGCACATTCCAAATTCTATGTTTGAGCTAGCTTAATTAAGAGTTTTTTTGGTCTTGTTTTATTTTATTTTATTTTCTGGTCAATTTTTTTTCTTATTTTTTTTATTCAATCCTCCATAACAAGACAAATGTTAGAATGATGCCTGTTTTAATTAAAGTTTAAAAAGGTTTATTAAAGACAAAAAAAAAAGGTCTTTAAATAGCTTTTTTCTCATCTTATCTAAACTATTTTTATTTCTTAATTATTTATTTTTTTTACTTTTCTCTGTATCGTGACACGAGATGACTCTAAAGAACATACCATTTATATTAACCTGAAATCTTTTTATTAAAAACAAAAAAAAAAAAAAATTTAAAAAACTATTCCGAACAAATTCGACCATTCACTATTTATTAAATTATTATTAACTAACCATATTGCTTTCTTTGTGCATTAGAATCTTGGCCAACAGACAGTCCGCGCAAAGGTCACGGGTCAGAAAGTTGCAATACATATCGGAGCTCGAACGCAGCGTTAATTCACTACAAGTATGTAATCTAGCCGTTAATTTTAAATAATTAATATTTAATTTTTACAGTGATTTTATTTTGATGATTCAAATAGTTCATATTGTAAAATTTACTGATAATATCATTCGTGAAAAAAAATTAAATTAATTAGAATTGAGTAGCTAGACGATCGAGTTACATAAACTCTAAAAAAAATTATAACGTTTATTTTTCAAAATTTGTTCATTTTTTTAGGATAAACATGTTCTGATCATGTATTTATCGATATTTGATTAATTTAAATTTTTTTTTATATGTGTGTTATTTTCAATAAAGTATATATAATTTGAACAATTCAAATATCGTTAAAATGGATCACATTAAATATTAATTATCAAATACAAATGAAGAGGACCTGGTTTGGACTTGTGCAGCTAGCTACACGACGGCTAAACTCGATTTACTGCATGGTTTTAATGTAATTGTATGTTTTTTGTTGGGTAATTAATGAAGGCGGAAGTGTCAGTGTTGTCACCAAGGGTGGCATTTTTGGACCACCAACGCCTAATTCTGAACGTGGATAACAGCGCTCTAAAGCAGAGGATTGCAGCCCTCGCTCAGGACAAGATTTTCAAAGATGGTAAGGGATTTGATTTTCCATCAACAAAAATGAATGGGTTGAAACTTAAAAAGGCCCTAATTTGTGTAGTTTTTGCTTATTTTTAGTTTTTGTGATTTTTTTTAAATTTTTTTGGTTATAATTCTTTTCTTTTTATTTTTTGATTCATCTCAACTAGAGAAATAAAAAAGTAGTTTTTTTAATTAAAAAATGAAAAAAACTTATTAGAAATGAAAATAAAAAAAATATAAAATCTAATTTATTGACTTATTTGTCTTTTCTCATTTTTCTTATATTTTGGTCACTTTTGAGGCTAATTTGTGTGGTTTTCGCTCATTTTTATTTTTTATTTTTTATTTTTGGTTATTTTTTATTTTATTTTTTCAAACTGCATTGACGAGATAAATCAGAAAAAGTAAATTTTCTCTGATCAAAAGATTATTTTAAAAAAAAACAAAAATAAGCAACATAAAATTTGGCTTATTGTTTATTTTAGTTTAATTTTGTCTTTTTCCCATTTTTTTCCCTCATGTTTTGGTATTTTTTTGATTTGTCTCGACGTGAAGAATCTAAAAAATATAATAGTTTAACTAAACGATAATTTTTTTTACTAAATACTAAAATAATCAAAAAAAAAAGCAAAAAAGTATTATCCCAAACAAGTATACAAATTAAAAGTTTAAATTATTAGGTGGTGGGCTCCTAACATGATATTACCTAATCATCTATTTCATTATTCATCCCTAAACAACTTTTGAGTTCTGTCACGTATATTTTTTTGTGTATATATGCGCGTATATATTATTTTTAATATTTTTTTTTAAATTTGTCATTGTGGGATGTAAATTATTATTTTTTTGGTTTACAATTTTTATATACAGCTTAAAAACTTAAATTATTAATTTAAAAAAAAATAATACTATATGGTCACTTATTTTATATTTAAATAAAATAAATAAGATAGGATTGTATAGTGGGACAGAATGTCCTTATCAAATTAGATCACTGCAGCACGCACATGCATCACACCATGTGACAGACTAAATAATTTTACCCACCAAATGAACTTTGAAGGGTTAAGCTTCTCTGCATCATAAAGTTAGAGCACGATAGAGTCCACCTTGGTGCTATTGTAATTATTTAAATTGTTTTTTTTATATTATTTTTAGGCCATATTTGATTGACCGAGTTTATAATAAGATAATATATAATCCTATCTGATAAGTAATTTTATAGAACTAGTAATAAATGAATTATTAATACTATATTCTTTTAAGCATTATATATTTCATATTTTGTGAAATTAATTATTTAATAGATGTACATTAATTCTCTCACTACTTGTTGAATTTAAATAAGAAAAATATAATTTTAAAAGATATATAATTTAATTTTATGTCTAATCTGGTCAATTAAATATGTCTTTAAAATATTAATTATTTAAGTAATAAATTAAATTTATCGGATATCGTTAACTATATGAATAAATTGTATTTGTCTTGGTAAAAATGAATACTAGGTGAACAACATTGTTTGTTTTTTTTTTTCTAATAAAAAAAATTTGTTTGTTTTTATCTAGTCAAATATGATTTATTCATCCATTTATCAATATTTAATTAATTAATTTTTTTATATAAATAATTTATAAGTTAAGAACAATAAAATCAAATATTTAAATAGTAGGCCACTATTCATTTAAACTTTGGGTTGACTCTACTTTGATGGATAGAACTGTTAATTCAATGATACAAAATGAAAACATTTCTTAAATGTGGAAAACTGTAATAAAACTTTTCGTTGGGAATAATTTTTTTATTTTTGATTTTTTTTAACTTAAATATTTTTTTGAAAGAATTTGGTTAAAAAAACTTACTTTTAAAATTTCTAGAAAAAATAATTTTTTCTAATAAAAATAAAAGAAGTTTAGAAAAAGCAAAAACGAAATTATGTTACAACGGTTATGATGTAATTAAAATTATGAATTTATAAAATATAATTAAAAATTATAATTATGAAGGAAGCACAAGGTACAAATGTCCAATTATATTTAAACTTGTAGTTTAAAATAGTAGAATTGGGACAATTTATTAATTTAAAATAAGAAGTTGCAAGCAAAAAGTTATAAGTATACCTGGCTGATTTTTTTTGACTTTTTAATAAACTATAAGCTAAAAGCTGAATTAAATTTTTTAGCAAACACTCTCTAAGTCCCCAAGTCTTGTAGTGCATAGCTGGTCTTCAATGAAAATAAATCTATTTGGCCTCATGTTAATTAATTGGTCAAATCTGAGATTTATAATCTCATTTTAAATCCTGAATCTGGCTGCCAAATTTTATCAAGAAATGCATTATAAACACAATTACTCTAATTTGTTCTCCAAATTGCTGAAAACTTGGTCATTCAGAAGCCATTAATGCTTAATTTGTTTTGTATGTAAAGAAGTATATATGGGTAAATTTTGAAGGTTTAAGAATCATGTTTTGGATCCAAATGCAGCTCATCAAGAAGCACTGAGGAGGGAAATAGAGAGACTAAGGAACATTTATCGCGCACAAAATCTGAAGAAAATAGAAAATGCTGTGCCGCCGCCATTGAAAATGTCACCGTCGAAACCGCCACCGTCCTCGGATGCCAATGGTTTTTTAGATAATGAAGAGGAAGGAGCTTCTCAAGTGAAAAAGAGAGAGCAAGGGCATGTCTCTCTTCCAATCAATTAACTTTCCAACCAAAAAAAAAGTTATTGTCGTATTGAGTCACTAGATTTGGAGACAATGGTTTTATCGTTTCTGTTAAAATTTTTATATTTTTTTCGATTCTTTTCATTGGAACAAGTCAAAAAAGTAAAAAAATCTGATCCAAACATGAAAAAAAAATCTAAAAAAGACGAAAATAAGTAAAAAAAAAAAAAAAAAACTAGCATTGACTTAGTTTGGCTTATTTTCGTTTTTTTAAACTTTTTTTTTCATCTTTTGGTCAATTTTTTATTTTTTCGTAAAAGTAATTTGTTTTATCAAAAGATGAAAAAAATAGAAAAAAAAGGAGATAAAAATAAGCAAATTTCTTATTTTTATCCCAAACTAAGGGTTAGTGCTTTTGAATAAAAAAGGAATTAATTGGATTAGATGGTAAAAAGCTCACCCACTAGATTCCCAAATCTTTATCAAACAAAACCCATAATTTGGGATCTTGATAATTTGTTCAATATGATGCAACTTTTTGTAGTCCCTCTATAATGGAAGAACAAATTCAATGGAGGAGGCAAGATCCCAAGAAAGGGAGAGAGAGGAGGCTAGTCCATGGTGCTCTATGCTACTAATTCACATGGTGTGTTTCCCTTTCCCCTCTTGGGGGAGGGCTCATAGAAGCTCACATGGTGGGAGCCATGGAAATTAGTAACAGATGGACCTCTGACAAGGGGGGGTCCTTAAAAATGGATTGTAAAAAGATGGGTCCCATTTTTTTTTAACTGATTTGAGTGGGGGGTGGGGGGGAAGAACTGTGGTTTGTGATGCAATTTCTTTTTCAATCATCATTGTGTCTCTTTTAAAAATTCTTTCTTGGATTTGTACTACAATGTATGAAAGAACAATTATGTTAGGTACATTATTTAAAACAATGTATCAAATGCGGTGATGACTGCATTTCATAGATTTTAATGCTAAGATCTTATGATATTTTATTTTTTTATTTTTGTGCAAAGTTATATTTCATCGTTAAAATTTATAAAATATAATAATTCACGCAGTACTTTTGACAGTGCACATAGTATTACTGATGAAAGAAAAGAGTTATTGATGTCAGATTGTGCCAATGCAATTATTTCATATAGTGTGCCACGCTACGTGTGGAAAACATAATTTTATAATTTTTATTACTATGAATGTGAGAATTTTTATTACTATGAATGTGAGATTCACGCAAATGTACGTGTAATACCATATGCACTAAATGATTTTTCGTTGCGTTAACTTTTTTGAGTGTCTATTTTTTTTTCAGATTAATTTTAATGTTGGGATTGGTACTTTTTTATTTTATCCAAGGAATGAAAAAAATGTGAAAGCAAAATTGTTTCAATATTGTGACTAATATTGGCCCCGTTTGGGTAAATAATTTATTGACTTATTTAACTTATAAGTACCCAAATAAATAAGATTTAAGCCAATAAGCTAAAAAAAGCTAATAAAAGCCAAAATAAACCAAATAAACAAATAATCAAGTGTCCTTACAAACAAAGCAAATAAGAAAATAAGCCAATTGAGCCAAACAAAATTGCTTATTCATATTTTTATTTATTTGTCAATAAACAAATAAGCAAATAAACAAGTTATCCAAACGGGCTATTATTCCAAAAAGGTGTTTGAATAGAGTTCTTGTATAGAATTAGTATGGTTTATTGCAATCCTATTATTTTAATTTCAATATTGTGACTAATGCTATTCAAAAAAGGTTTTCCAATAGAGTTCTTATATGGAATTAGTGTGGTTTACTGCGAGCCTATTATTTTAATTTTAAGCGCTTACTATTCTGTTTGTACCTACGTTTTCAATATTTTTCAGTTGTGTTTGAATTTTGAATGTATAATTTTTTTTTATAAAAGATAAATATAGAAAAATATTCAACCATTTATCAGTCTCTTATTATCTTAATTAACATTTGAGTCCTGGGCCATCCCAACAGCCTAAAAGTCTGTATGCAACTATGGTTGGCTGCCATTGCTTTCTATAAACAGTTCAATGCAATTTCTTGGTTTTTTACTCTTTT
>JAOTRH010000025.1:8455788-8485448 GCA_034768845.1 Heliamphora exappendiculata
ATTGAAAGTTGTTGAATACAATATCAAATTGTTTACAAGTGCATTGATTTTTAGAAAACGGGTAAAATGATAAATACAAATAATGCATATATTAAACAAGAATGAAACTGACAATTATTATTGGTCTTTAAAATTTAAATCCTAATATATCTCCAAAGCATTCCATATTTATCCATATTACCTTTCTACTAAATTCTTCCTCTTTCCTTACCGTCCTCTCCTTTCCTAAAAACTATCAGCCACATTTGCTATTGAATTATCTCAATTTAACTTTTTAGAACCTTTTTTTTAAACTTTAAAATTATCTCTAATTTTAATGTATATTTTATAGGATTAATTGAGTTTTAGTCCCATTTTTCAAGTATGTAAGAGTTTTAGTCCCACTTGTTTGTTTGTATTATGTTTAGTCTTTTTTGTCAAATTTTATTATTTTTGTATTTAAAATACCATTTATCATTTGGATTCTCATTTATATTATTAAAGGCTTGATTGTAGGAAACATTATTTTATATAAAAATTTGTGATGTATTTAGCATTTAATACCCTTGAGTATAATTTGCAATTAAATCACAGGATAATATTCGCTTATCTATTTGTTTATATTCTCCTTGATTTTAGGTGTAAGTTACACAATTGATTAGTTTTTAAATATCTTTCAATTTAAAGTGGTGGATTCAATTTCCTTATTAAAGAATATGTTTGCATATTATCATTAAGATTTTTAGCTTTTCATTAAAATCTGAGTGTGGCAGACCAGTTAGTTAGATATTTAGAATCAGCTGCCTTCGAATAAGTTTTCTCTCATTTCTCAGTTCATTTATTGCAATTTTGTTGTGATCAAAATATTCTTCAAGTTTACAATTCGAAACCTCTCCAAATTCTGACCGGTATGAATATATTTTTATACTGGATTATTTTTTTTTTAATGTAAAAATGTCCATTATTTTAGTAATTTTATTTTGATTTGTGGATATGAAATTATTTTTTCTCAAATGATTTAGTCTCCATGTTTCGAAATCTGTTCATATTTGTTCTTTTTGTAACCTATTATATTATTGTGGATTCATATATTCAATATAGTTAATAAATCTTTGGTTTTATTTTGAATTTTTTATTTTTTATTTTTTTTGTTCATAATTAAATGATTAAATTTCATAGTGGTTTTGGAAACGTATTTATGATATATTTACGAAAATATATTCTGCAACATTTATAAGTTAAAACATCAGTATATTTTCTAGAATACGAACATAACTGGTACATTTATCAGTTAAACAAAAGGTGACATTTCATGTATTCAGATACAACTTATACGTTTATCAGAGTACTTGAATATGTTATATTTCATATGTTTGGTAGTTAATATGATAATTTTAGCAGTTCTACAAAATTTTATAATTTGAACTCAAAATATATGTATTAGTTGCAACAATAGTGTAAATTACAAATTCGGATAACAAATGATACATTTATCAGTTGTCCTAACAGTGTAATTTTTAAAATATATATTCAACCTATACAATTACCACTTCACATAACAGTGCATTTTTCTAAATCTGTTTTCTACTGATACATTTATCAGTTGTTCCATTAATGTAATTTTCAGAATATATATTCAACTGATACAATTATCAGTTCAAATAACAGTGTACTTTTTTGTCTGTATTCTACTGATACATTTATCAGTTAAATCAATAGTGATACATTAAAACAACAATACAATTTTTAGAATACATTTTATGATTTAATATTATATTTTTGTGACGTCGATTATGAAGACGACGACGGATGATGAAAATAACAATAGAGTTAAGATTATGATGATTATGACAAGAAATTTTGGAGATATATTTTTGGATTTTGGAGAGATTTTTGGAGATATTTGGAAGAGATTTATGGGATATAATTTTTGATTCCCGATTAGGAAGGAATTTGGTCAAAAAAAAATTTAAAGATATGATTTAAAGGTATTTCAAGAAATTAAAATTGAAACGGAACTAATCCTAATAAAAAAGATTAAATTGGACTAAAATTAATTTTACTACAAAAAAGAAGACCTAACCCTAAATTACTTTATTTATTATTTTTAATTACAAAATTACTACAAAATTTGGGATATTACAAAAAGGATGGTAAGGTTATGTTCGAGGAGCACGGTCATGGTTGAAGATCGTTGTCCTTGCAGCCATAAATGTATCTACAAAAACAATCCTAAAAAGTTTGAGTCGCGAACTTAAGAAATTGCTGTTAAGGTAGAGATTGCAAACTAAAAGACTAAAATATCATAAAAATATCTCATATTTAAAAAGTAGGACTCGACATTTAAAAAATTTAGTATTAAGACTAATCTTTCTACAAACATTCTAAAAAAAATTAATAATTAATTAAACATAAATTCTAAGACTACATTGAAACAATTTGTCAAACAACATGAATCTGCTTTGGAAAAAAATGTAGAATGAACAAATATAGATTTCAATTATTTATACTCATATATCTCATTCATAATTGAGTGTTACTTAGAAAAGCAATTTCTAAATGCATACATGCTTACGAAATTTAAAGAGTTGCAAAAGGGACTCCATGGAAAATGTAGTTTTTGCCAATATGAAATAAGGAGGATATTTCATTTGGAGCATGCCATGACTTTTACTATTTAATTTAATGAAGACAATAATGAGGCAAATTATGAAAAATCGTCTTCTAAACTTATAAGATGTCACTACGAAACATGTGCAATACCTACATTGAGGTTGTTGATTTGGCTCGAGAGTTTGAAGATAGGTATAAGAAAGTGATGGCAAAGATACTAAAATTAAAAGAAGAATCCATACAACTTAAAAAATTTTGTGGAAGTAATAATTTTATTGGTACTCCTAAAAAAGAGTTAATGCAACTTGCACGATCACGCAAAGGTAATGAATTTTATTCTCATCATCTCTATGAAGAATTAAAAACTTAATATATCACCATAAATAATTTATTTATTTTTTGAAATAATAAATTTAAAAATTATATATGAGCTCTAAAGGACCGTAATCCTCTCAAAAGATCATAATGAGTGGATGCATTTGAGACTCCAGCATTCTAAATCAATTAGTGAGTACAATTTTACTTTTAAAAAAATTGTTTCAAAATTAACATTATGTGAAGAGAAAATTACTATAGAAGATATGCTTGAAAAAATATTTTTATATTTCACGCGTCTAATATGCCTCTAATACAACAATATTGATAGCTCGTTTTAAAAGGTATTCTAAACTGATTTCTTATATTCTGGTTGCTGAACAAAATAATCAGTTTTCTATAAAAAGCCAATAAACTCATCAAATCATATCTACACCATTCTATGAAACGAAAAATATATCATTCCCTGAAACGAAAAAAGTCCCATTTTATAATCATAGATGAGAGCGTGGTAGTGGTCGTTGGCGTGGGCACAAATGTGGTAGAAATAATAATAAAAATCATGAAGAATATGTTCAAAAATTATGAAACAAGTCATTCCACCGAAGTGAAAATATGTAGAAGCATTCAAACAAAAAGTAAAAAACAAATTGCCACAAAAATCTTCTGATTCTAAGAATGATGACAATGTATGCTATAGATATACCATAAAAGGACATTGAACTTGTATGCTCAAGTATGCAGTGGATTTTTATCAAACATCAAAATACAAAAGAAAAGAAATAGGAACATATTTTATACACCACAACGATTCTATAGATATAGCACAACTTGATATTTTTGATTTTTTAAGGATTCAAATGGGAGGATTGGTCATTTAATTGGGGATGAATATCCACACCGATTAATATTATTTGTATTTTATTTTGATCCTCAATACAAGGTTAATAAATATTTCTATATTATAATGATCTTTTTTAATTCTCAATATCATATTAATAAATATTTCTATCTAATCATGATCTTTTTCTTATTCCATATATATTATTCTTGTATTAAAAATTATAAATCTTGATTAATTATCAAAGACAACTGATGTAGATATTTTTCTAACAAACAGTGCAATAACACACATCATACTTCAATATATTGAATCACATGTTGTGATATACACTAGAAGTGCTTAGATCCATATGGTATGATCGCCTTGGTCATCTTGGATTACATAAAAATCTATTAAAAATTCACATGAACATCCATTAAAAAATGAAAACATTCTTTTACCATGTGATTATTTTTGTACTATTTGTTCACAAGATAAACTGATTACAAAATGATAACCTTCAAAAATAATTATTAAACCCTCTGGCTATTTGGAAAGAATTCTAAGAGATATTTATGGTCACATTCATTCTCCATTCGGAGCATTTTCATATTTTATGGTTCTAATATATGCATCAACTAGATGATCGCATGCTTGTTTGTTTTCTACTTAAAATATTGCATTTGGTAAATTCCTTACTCAATTAATTAAATTACGAGCATAATTTTCAGATTATTCAATTAAGACAATTCATTTAGATAATGTTAAAAATTTTACATCACAATTATTTAATAATTATTGCATGTTTATTGGAATTGATGTTGTGTATCATGTTACACACACTCATATCCAAAATGGTTTAGCTAAATATTTTATTCAAAAACTTTAGTTAATTGCTCGTCATTTGCTTATGATGACAAAGTTGTTTGTTTTAATTTGGAGACATGCTGTACTATATGCAGCATATCTAATTTGTATTAGACTAATTACATATTATAAGTATTCACCATTATAACTTGTACTTAGTCAAGAATTAAATATTAGTTACATAAGAGTTTTTGGTTGTATTGTCTATATTCCTATTGCACCCCTCAACACACCTAGATGGGTACACAATATTAGCTTGGAGTTTAAGTCGACATTTTCATGTAGGTAAAACTAAAATATGAAGTGGGCAACAACATAGGCATAAGAACCCCAGGCCCAATTTATAATAAAATTATAGTCCAAATACCGATAAGTTTCCTTAGCAAGCTAACTGATAACACTGCAGTAGCTTGTGGAGAACTGTTATTCCACTATGTTCTCTACTTGGATACGCACAACTCTCTTAGGGCTTTAGAATTTATTGAGAACTACACGACAATGAGTACAAATAATAAATTTACGTTGCCAATTCATCCGTGTCTTACACGCTCTTCTTAAGGGTGTGAGATTATTAGAAACTTTTGTCATCTCTGTGATGCTTGCAATCCAAATATCGGTAGAATTTCCTAGCAAGGCAACATATAAAGCCATAGTTGCTATTAGAGAGCTATTATTCCATTACTCCTCTACTTGGATTACACGCAACTCTCTCGGAGCTTTAGAATTTATTGATAACTACGCGATGATGAATACAAACAACAAATCAACGCTATCAATTCATTTGTGTTCTACATACTCTCCTTGAGTGTGAGTTTTTAGAAACTTCATCGCTGTAATCATTGTAAATCATGACTCCTGCTGAGAACCAAACCCCTATTGGGCTTATGTTAAAACTTTTTTTTTTTAAAACAATCAACTTTTAAATAGTGTATGTCATCTTCTAAAAATTGTTATTTTTTACTTTTTTTTTTTAAAAATCATACATATTTCAAATATTTTAACTTGTTTTTTTTAGTAAAATAGTTATAATATTCTCAATTAAAAAGACCACTCTTTTTACAAAAATAAAAAAATTATAAAAATTGTGTTAATATCTCAAATGTTATAATTTAAAAATAAAAAGTAAGAATATAATTTTAAGAAAATACAAAAAGCAAAAAAAATTAGTATAACAAATTATCCCAAATAATTTAATTTTTAATATTTTTTCTAACAAAAACTAAAATTTTTAAAAGAGAAAAATTTTAGATATCCAAACACGGCTCTCAAGTGTTTCACTAGATCGCGACGATAAACAAGAGAAAGAGAGAGTAGAGAGAGAAAGTGGAGAAAGTCGAGCGACGAGGTCGACAAAAGGAGGTATGTTTCGAAGCTCAAATCTTACTGTAAACCCTAGTTTTCTTCTCTTACATTGAAAACCCTAAATAAGATCTCCCTCTCTACAAAATTAGGGTTTTTTTCGCGAGGTTCGGATCGGTCAACACATTCAATTATGATAAATTGAGGTTTTTATCGATTGAGCCTTTCGATTTTCCGAACAAGGGAGTTGTATATACGCGTACACAGTGTTTGGAAGAGATTGAATTAGGGATTTGGAAGTACATGTATGGCTTCGGGAACAGTAGTAGGTGGAAATGGAGGAGGTGAAGGTTCTAGAGAGAAGCAGAGATGGGCTGAGAGCAAAGTATACAGGAGAAAATCATTCAAAGGTCTGAAGAGCAACAATAGCGACAATGCGGCGCAACCACAAACTCAAAGCCTAGCTTCGGAAGATGCTAATTCGTCTCAGCAGCAGCTTCTCGCCCGCTTTGATGCGGCATCCGATGATTCTTCGAGCCTGAACCGCCCGCAGGTTGTGCCTCCGAGCTCTAGGAAGAATGGGTCTGGTAATGGGCCGGCGAAACAGGGATTTCCGAGGCTGGAGAATCGGGTTACGATTAATTTGACGTCGAGGTCGAAGCTGGAGATGCGGGAGCTGAGGAGGAAGCTCGAGAGTGAGCTTGATTTGGTGAGGAATTGGCTGAAGAAGATTGAGGGAAAAGAGGGGCAAGTGAATGGTGGTGTTGATAATGGGGCGGGCAAGCGGGTTCATTCTGAGCTTGCATCTGTAGGTCCTCCCCGGGTGTCTAGGCCGTTACACCAGCTGAGTATATCAGTGCTAGAGAACAGTCAGGGTGTGAGTGATAATGGTGATAAAGAGAAGAGGACACCTAAGGCGAATCAGCTTTATCGAAATTCGGAGTTTCTTCTTGCCAAGGATAAGTTTCCACCCGCGGAAAGCAACAAGAAGTCGAAACCAATTGTGAAGAAGCATGGAGGTGCTGAATTAGGACATGGGTTTCGGTTGGCCCGGTTTTCGCATCAAGTTTTCAAGAGTTGTAGTGCTTTGCTTGACAAATTGATGAAGCACAAGCACGGTTGGGTTTTTAATAATCCAGTTGATCCGGAGGCTCTTGGTTTGCATGACTACTTAGATGTTATTAAGCATCCAATGGACTTGGGAACTGTGAAATCTAGGCTGAACATGAATTGGTACAAGTCACCGAGGGAATTTGCGGAGGATGTGAGACTTACGTTTAGCAATGCCATGACCTATAATCCAAAAGGACAAGATGTTCATGTAATGGCAGACCAGCTATCTAAGATATTTGAGGAAAAATGGGCTGTCATTGAGGCTGATTATATGCGAGAGTTGAGTCTGGCTGTGAACTATGAAGTGGGGTTACCTACCCCTACATCAAGAAAGGCTTCTTTGCTGCTATCTCCTCCTGCTGAAATGAGAAGGATTTTGGATAAGTCAGAATCAATGACAAATCCTTTTGATCCCAAACCAAAACTCATGAATACTGCACATTCTGCTCGGACTCCTGCCCCAAAGAAGCCCAAGGCTAAGGATCCCCATAAGAGGGACATGACATACGAGGAAAAGCAGAAGCTTAGCACAAACCTGCAGAATTTACCTTCTGATAAACTGGATAACATTGTCCAGATAATTAAGAAAAGGAATACATCGCTTAGCCAAAACGATGATGAGATTGAAGTGGACATTGACAGTGTTGATACAGAAACACTCTGGGAGCTCGATAGGTTTGTAACCAACTACAAAAAGAGTCTGAGCAAAAACAAGAGGAAAGCTGAACTTGCCGTTCAAGCTATAGCCGAAGTAAGGCCAGATGCCAAAGAAAAGGTGAATCATTGAATAACATTCCAAATCTTCAATCATTTTACTTGGAGCCATTGGTTGGTTAATGCAGTTTATTTTGCTGTTTCCGCAGAATACTGGCCTCACCGTGGCAGAAGCTCCAAAAGAAACTAAGTCAGGTAAAAAAGTACCAAGAAGATGAAAATTGATGGCATTTGATTTGGTGACACATGTATTCAACTGTCAATGCCAATTTGTTCTGTTTGTAAGCAGATGAAAAGAATGTCTCTTCTTCATCTCCTGTTCAAGAGGGCAAGCAGGGGGATAACGCGAGTCGATCAAGCAGCTCAAGTAGCTCTAGCAGTGATTCTGGATCCTCTTCAAGCGGTATTGTTATAGATTTCTAACTTTATCAACGTAATTCTGTGGGTTTTTTTAATTTTTGTTTTCTATTTTTTCTCTTTTTTTCTTTTTCCTTTTCGATTAAGGAGGTGGGACAGGGGTACTGGGAATACACTTTACTTTTGGTTTGGTTTTTCATGTTTTTCTGTTCTCTTACTCATTGGTATGCATTGCAGATTCTGATAGTGGAAGTTCCTCAGGGTATGGATCTGATGCAGGCCATTCACCCAGGCCTTGAGTATGTTCAGATCAGGTAGGATGACATTCTCGTGGAACTTCTTACAAAAAGTTCAGATAGTTTTTCTTATCTTTTTTTTTTCCTTTTTATTTATGCAGCTTGAGTTGACTTTGAGCTTTTGTTCTTGTTTATCATACTATGTGCACTACTTCTATGATGTGTTGTGTTCTATTTGTGATTCAAGATGACTATCATAGTTTGGCTTAGAAGAGAATTCCTTTATGTACAATTAACACACTCAACAATCGCTTCTTGTTGTATCATTCATTTGATTGGCGATGGATCAAACACCAACATCTGGTTTGACCCGTTGCTATATAAACTACTCTCTATTGGCACAAAGGAATGGGTGTTGCAAATTAAAAAGTTGAGGTAGGCCGTTGCAATATTCCCATGCTAAGAGGACCTATTATTGTCAGAATACCCATGGCAGTTCATTGTAATTTATCCAAAAAGTAAGAAGATGCATCTTGAAATTTCCATAGGCTCGTAGCATCAATAGTGAGTTTAGTCCTTTAGGACTTAGCATGTGTAATAAATGAGACACTATTGCTATGTTGAACAATTCGTCCAGGAGGCTGTTGAGTAGATTTAACAGTATATACATGGTTCCATCCTTGCATGTTATAGTAAACCATTATGCTTTTAGTAGATTGGGTTATGTATGAATTGATTGTTTTGGAATTATAGCCAATAGCTCTATCCACTTGATGTGTAGCTTAGCTGACTGCAGTACACTGCTAACATCAGGACATAGAAAAAATGAGAACCTCGAGTAACTGGCCAAGCCGCTAAAGTAGCTAAAGTAGTGAATAGTGATGAATCTCGTCAGTAGCATGGGTCCTATAGAAAGTCCATCTATTCCTAATCTCCAGTGGAAATCAAAAAAACTGATCCATTTATAATCTTCGACTAGTTGGATAAATAAAGCGTCTGATTGAAAATGATAATAAATTGCATAGGTCTTTAGAAGGAAATCTGTTATTATGGTTTGTTTCAATAAATTATGTGTGTGCGCGCGCGCGCGTGTTGGAAAGTTTAATTTTGGACTGAATTATATTTTTTATATTGAATAAATTAATTATCCAAATCAGAATCATAGTATGCGGATGAAAAATGAGGACTAACAAATCTTAAATGAAGTAGAGAGAAAACGCGAAAGTAAAATAAAGTAATATGAAGCAAAATTTACTTACTAGGTTATATTGATGATTGTTGATAATTTTATAAACCCATTTAATGCATGTTGCTACTAATTTTGCTGGCAATCTTTTGTTCCAGCTATCATCTCTCCAAATTGTTCAAATGCACCTTTTACAATGTACACACAGTTCAAACTTTTAAAATAGATGCTCAGAAGACCCACCCCCCAACACGCACACTGCCCTTTTTTTCGCAATTTTATGACCATTTTCCAATAATAAATAACCACCAACAACTATCCAAAAAATTTTACTATTTTATTATTCTTATTTTCTAATGAAATTATGTCACTTGATTCGCAAAATCACAAGTGCCACTGCATAGGAGATTGCAGGTTGCAATGCAATTTTTTGGCATATTGTTTCTTAACTTAATATGTATTTTTTTGAAGACTAATAAAATTGGAGAGCGCGTACACTGTAATGCATATACCTTTGACGAAATAGGAATATCTGCTTTTGATAAGTTTGTAGTTCTAGATATATTTATGCTGATTGTTAGAAATCTCAAACTTAGTGCCCTAACACCCTCCCTTCCTCTCGTTCCAAGGTGCTTCGTCACCCTTCGTAGAGCTTTGCAGCGGCCATGAGGATTCGCTGCTGATGAGTTCGAGTCTACTCTACAAGAAACGTGTTTTAGGATCTCAAACTTGCATGGAGAAGATATTGTATGAAATTCAGACACGCTCAAGATAAAAGAGATGCGCAATGTAAAGGCTTGCGCAACACAATCGGAAACCTTTTGGCTTTGTTGGTGATGACCGTGATATGGTGTGATGGAGAGGGTTATAACCTCTACAAATGCATCGCTCTCTTGATACCAGGAGTCATTGGTGAAGAATAACATCCACACGAACATGCACAATCACAAACAAGAAAGAGCAATCAAGAATCAAACGCACGACACAAGAGTTATGTGGTTCTACAATTGTTCTTACGTCGACGGGGCTCAACACTTTTTACTGTTTTTGAGAGAAAAATTGAGTTATAATGTTAATGACATGATGGCTACGGTTTCAACCCTTATAAAGAGAATGCTAAAAGATATATTTTAGGTAAAAAATGCGCGCCCTGGCTGTCGCATTTCGTTCGGAGGGAATTGACCACTGTCTGGATGCTCTTTAACAGAGGCCAGAAAAAATGCTCGTTGCCTAATTCCATCCGGACGAATGAATCTTCCAGCAGGTATATCTTTGCCTTTTGCCTCGTTTTGTCCAGATGGATTAAGCCCCATCTGGGCGGTTTTCCTTCACTTTTCAACAATTTTTCCCTTGAAGTAAAACCACTCTTAAGTCTTCGAATACCCAGAAACTATCGTCTCCTTAAATTGAATAAGTAAGCTTGTGTGAGCTGTTCTCTCATCTTTTAAGCTTGAAGAACGACCGAAGCTGAACAAGTCTTTAGCTTTTCTACCGTTACACTTTAGTGAATATATCTGTAGAATTTTCACTCGTGTGAATCTTCTGCAGATCAAACTGTTCCTCTTCCAATTGAGGTCGGATAAAGTGATACTTGATCTCGATATGTTTGGTTCTTGAATGGAATGTTGAGTTCTTCGCCAAATGTATAGCACTCTAGCTGTCACTAAACAACTGACATTGTATTGTTACTTACCCAACTCCTTCAAGAAGCCCTTCAGGTATTTCAACTCTTTGTACGGCTTCGTCGCTGTTACATGTTCTGCCTTTGTGGTAGAGATAGTTACAATCTTTTGTAATCTTGATACCCTGCTAACTGTTGCATTACCCAAAGTAAACACACATTCAATAGTACTTCTATTGTCAATGTCACCTGCTAGCTCTGAATCCACGTATCCCAGTAGTTGAGTTTCTGAACTGTCTGCCTCTATGATACTTCAGAATCCACTTTTTAGCTTCTTAGTGCTCCTTGCCTGGATTAGAAATGAGCCTTCTCACAACTCTCATTGTATAGGAAATGTCTAGCCTAATACATGTTATGATGTACATTAACCTACGTACTGTTGACGCATGTGGTACCTTGGACACTGACTGCTTTCTGATCCTTTGAAAGCCTGAAGTGGCTTGCCAAAGCTGTGCTAACAGGCATAGCACCATCCATGTTGAACCACTTCAACGCGTTTTCAATATACTCTGCTTGGGAGAGCTTCAGCTTTCTGTTCACCTTGTCCCGACTGGTCCTCATGCCAAGAATCTGTTTGGTTACCCCCAGATTTTTCATGGCAATTTCCCTGGATAGTTGTGACTTGAGATTTTCAATCTCATCAATGCTAGACTCTGTAATTATCATGTCATCTACATATAATAACAGTATAAGGTAAGATGCAAAAAATCTCATAAATAACAATAGTGATCAGCATGGCATCTGCCAAATTCTGCATTTGTCATGAAGTATCAAACATGTTATACTAGTGCCCCACGGTCTGTTTCAAACCATAGAGCCTCTTGAGCTTGCATACAAGATTTTTCTGTCACTTTACTACATTTCTGTGTGGCTGCACCATATAGATATTCTCATCTAGATTCCCGTGGAAAAAACAGTTTTGACATCTAACTGCTTCAAATGTAGGTTTTTCACTGTCACAATTCTCAAAACTGATTTGATGGTCGAAATCTTTGCAACAAGAGAAGATTTCAGTGTAATTAATTTTTGGCTTCTGCTGAAACCCTTTGACTACCGGCTAAGTCTTGTACCGCTTACTACTATTAGCTTTTTTTTGGAGCTTGTAAGTCCCACTTGTTCTGCAAAGTTGACTTACTCTTAAGCAATTGTACTAAATCCCAGGTTTGATTTGATGATAGAGATTTCATCTCATGATCCATTGTTGTGGAAAATCACACCCACTCGAACACTCACAATCACACAATCAAGAAACAATCAAGAAAGCATGAGAACACGACACAAGGTTTTTACGTGGTTCGGCAAATCGTGCCTACGTTTATGGGCTCACTCTTTTATTAGTTCTTTGGGAGAATACAAGAATGATAAACAAAGCCAAAGCTTTATGAGAAAACTACGAACGATACATCAACGGTTGCAACCCTAATGAGTTTTATAAAGTTTTCACGTAACAGATCGATCTAGTAGTCATTAATCCTGTTCAATCTGTCTATCGATCCATCTTGAGCAGCTTGCAGTATCTTGACAGACCGTTTGATTAGTCATGAGGACAGATTGATCCATCTATGTTAGGATGGATTTTCTTCACCTTTTTCAACATCCATAGCATGCTCCCAATTCAGGCTCACTACTATTTGTTAGCAACAAATAATTTAAAGACGGTGAATAACGAATGCACTACATGTTTAATGACTCTAGTGTATCTCTTGAGAGGAGTATGTGGAGTTGATCGTATGTTCTCATCCCGAGGTTTCAAAACTCTATTAGATGTCCCCTTAAGCTCAACAAAGTCTAATCCATTTGTGGTTCTCTCTGATCCTATTTGTTTTTGAAAAAAATTTACTCGTTGAATACAACATTAATGCTCCTTCCTGTTTTCCTATTTTCATAATCTCAAAGTCTATACCTAGAGTTATCAGTCCCATTGATAGAAAATAAAGTAAATAATACTATTATTACATATTGATCCAAAAAGGCTTAATTTACAATGAAAGGATACATTAAATTTATAGGCTATTGAACTCCTAATAATGGTTATAGATTAACTAGGAAATTAAATCACGATAATATTAATAATAATGATAGTATATTTAGACGATATTGATAATGAAAAAATATCCCAACCATATATTCTCACACCCCATCTCAAACTCATGAAGCGAGCTTGGTGAGCAGAGAGAGTTTGTCAATCAGGAACCGAAAACGAGCCGAGGTGTGGGTCTTAGTGAAGAAATTGCAAGTTGTAATGATGAGGAGACGAATGGGAGATTAATAGTACCAAGCGGAAGATGCTAACGAACAAAGTGATAATCAATCTCTATATGTTTCGTACGTTCATGAAAGACACAGTTATAGGTTATATGGATCGCATTCTTATAATCACAGTAGAGAGAAGTAAGAGAAGAGAGTGACACCAAAATCAGAGATGAGCCAACGGAGCCAAACAATCTCGGCAGTAGCATAAGCCATGGCACGGTATTCAGTTTCAGCAGTAGAACGAGCAATGACTAACTTTTTTTTTTACTTTTCTAAGAAATGAGGGAGTTACCAAGAAAAACACAAAATCCAGTAGTAGACATGCGATCAGAGATATCATTAGGCTAATCAGCATAAGCCCGAAGAGTCAATGGTGAAGATGAAGAAAAGAATAGGCTCTGAGAAATAGTGCCACGAACATATCGCAGAATGCAAAGCAAAGCTGCTCAATGAATGGAGCGAGGAGCAAAAACAAATTGACTCACCACATGTACGACATACGTAATGTCAGGACGTGTCACAGTAAGGTAGACCAGACACTCAACTAGCTCTCGATAGATAGTGGGATCCTCAAAAGGAACGCCATCAGAAGGAAATAACTTTCCATGCAACTCAATGGGAGCATCCACAACTTTATCATCAGTGAGACGAGCACGATGGATCACCTCTGTTGCATATTTTGATTGAGATAGGTGATAACCCGTGGGGGAAGAAGCAACCTTTATACCAAGAAAATATCGCAAAGGACGCAAATATTTTATTTCAAATGCATGGAACAAAATACTATTTACTTTAGAGATAGCAGCAGAATCAGAACCAGCGATGATCATATCATCCGCATATAATAACAAAATAACTAACCTAGTAGAAGTATGGCGGAGAAACAAAGCAGAATCATGAGAACTAGGGGTGAAACCAATCTGAGTAATCGTAGACTGAAAACGCTCATACCAACGACAAAGGGACTCTTTCAAATCATAAAGGGCATGCTGAAGGCGACAAACAGTACTAGGAGGATGAGGGAGACCAGGAGGAGGGTGCATATAAACTTCCTCGTTGAGATGCTCATTGAGAAATGTATTCTTGACATCCAACTAAAAAAGAGGCCATTGACGAATGGTAGCAACAGAAATCAAAGTATGAACTGTAGTCATCTTAGCCACGGGTGCAAAAGTTTTCTCGTAATCATGCCATACTTTTGAGAAAATTCCTTGGCAACTAACCGAGCCTTATAGCGCTCCAGAAAACTATTAGAATGAGTTTTAATTTTATAAACCCACTTACATCCAATAAGGTTTTTATCAGCAGGCAGTGGAACCAAATCCTATGTACGAATTTTTTGAAGAGCAGTTAATTCTTCGTGCATGGCATTAATCTAGTTTAGATTAGTACATGCTTCCTTATAGGACTGAGGCTCAGAATAAGTATGAATAGCAGATAAAAAGGCACGATAAGAAAGTGAAAAGCAGGTATTATAAAAATCAAGTCTTACTGGCGAAGTACGAGCACGCAAAGGATAGCGCGGTTCAGGGGGATCAGGATCCACAAAGATAGGGAGAACTGTGTTGGGACTGGTGGATGTGTTAAGAATGGGGAGGCAGCCTACGAGAATAGACTAATGGGAGAGACAAAACAATAGAAGGACGAGACTGCGAAGGAAGTTCAGAAACGTCAAGAGTACAAGTAAACTTATCAAAAGGCACATCATTCGGGAAAGGATCAATAACAAGTAGATCCTCTTTGGGAAGAGGGGTATACTTAGATAGTAGAGTAAAATATGAGAAACGCTCAAGAAACACAATATGACGAGAGACGTAAAGGCGTTTAGATACATGATCATAACGTCGATATCTTTTTTGTTGAATACCATAACACAAGAAGACAAAGAGCAGGACGAGCACTAAGTTGATTCCGCTCTCGTTTGGGAAGAAAGACAAAGCAAATACAACAAAAAACACGTAACAAAGAATAATTGGGAGGGTGATCCATCAATTTTTCATAAAGAGAAATGCCAAAAAGAAGAGGTGTAAGCATGCGATTAAGAAGATACACTGCAGTAAGAATTGCTTCTCCCCAGAAAGTGGCAGGGACAGATGATGAAAGAAGAAGGGAGCGAGCTGTGTCAAGAATGTGCCGATATTTTCTTTCAGCTTTACCATTTTGTGCACGAGTGTCGGAACACGAAGATTGTTGAATAGTGCAAGATGCAGCTAAGAAGTCAATAAATTCGGTAAGAAAATATTCTCCACCCAAATCAGAACGGAGGGTCTTGATAGTCGTAGAAAATTGGGTCTGAACCATAGACTGAAATGTGCGATAAATACGAAACAAATCTGATTTGTGAGACATCAAATACATCTTACAAAACTGACTATAATCATCAATGAAGAAAACAAAATACACTGATATGCCTTTTGTTGCAATGGGAGAAGGACCCCCACACATTAGTATGAACAAGGGAGAAGAGAGATGCAGAGAGCGAAGTACTATTAAGAAAGGGTAGAGTTGATATTTTTGTAAGTTTACAACTACTGTATTCAGAAATATTATTGGTAGACACTTTACTTAAGCAACCTGATTGAACTAGCTGTTTTAAGCGATTACTAGACAGATGACCTAACCGAGAATGCCAAAGGTAAAAAGGAGAAAAATGCTGATCTAAAGAAAAAGAAGATAAAGCTGCATAGGAGGAACCTAAAGGGAGATGCAAACTTTTCAACACATAAATCACTAATCATATGCCCGGTCTCAACTTGTTTCTGAGATGTCCGATCCTGAACAACACAACCAGATAAAGAAAATACGTCAAAACCAGAGTCAGAAAGCTGACTAATAGATAATAAACTAATAGTCAACTGGGGAACATAAAAGACATTAGGTATGGATAAATAAGTAGATGAAGAAGGAATAACAGAACTAATAGAAACAACCTGCATAGAAGCACCATTAGCAGTAGAAATAGAAATTTGAGAAGTGGGAGAACTACAATTACTAAGTCTGGACAAATCAAGTGTCATATGATGAGAAGAACCAGAATCAAATATCCAAATAATGGGAGAAATACCAGTGAGATAAGAACTATGCAAACCTGTAGAGAACGTAGGCATAGCATATGCAAGAGACTAGGGCCCAAAGGGTACCTACATTGTTTGTGATATGAAATTGCTCAAACAGAGAACGCATTAAGGAGATTGGAGCACCATGGAGTCTCACAACGATGAATCAAACTATCACGAGCCAAATAGATTTTGCTAGCAAACCAATGTCCAAAATAACCAGAACCAAAGGGACCAAATTGGCGAGGACGAGGGAGCGCTGCAAATATCCGGCGAGGTCGCCGGCGTTGGTGAAGGGTTCCGGCAAAGTTGCCAGTGTTGGTGGAGAGATCTGACGAAGTTTTTGGCAGTCAAAGAGAGTCTCGACTGAGGCCAAACGAGACTAATTTGTGTTTAAAGCTAAACAGAGCCAAACAAGGCCAAACAAAGCTAGAGCCAAGCAACCCTTAATTTCAATAATTGCAAATTGAGGTAAATAATAAGGCCACACAGAGCCAAAGAAAATAAATAGAGCCAAACAACCCTTAATGTCGAGAGAAGATTTCAGTGATGGCAAAGAGAGAGAACCGATTTACTTCAAGACAGAGAGGGGTTCTGGCGAGGTCACTGGAGGTCGTCGACATGTTGAAGAAGGTCGTCGGAGGTTGGCAAGGCAAAGGGGTGCTGTGGCCGCGTTGTTGGTCGCGGTGGTTAGGGTTTTTAGGGGCTTCGAAGATTGGCGGCTAGAGTTTTTTGGGGTTTCAAAGGTCGCCGGAGGTCACCGACATACGGAAGAGGGTCGTTGGAGGTCGGTAAGGCACATGGGTGCTGTAAACGGTGCTTATAGGTTGTGGTGGCTAGAGTTTTTAGAGATGTTGAAGATTTTGCAGAAGATTTTGAGGGTCAGTCCTGGTTGTAGTTGCAGAAGCCTTCTGCTAGGGTTTTCGCAACTCGAGGGAGAGTAGATGTTTCGACGACGATCGAAATAGAGGGATCCGATAAAATCGTTGGTGCTGGCTATTATCACAGGAGATTTCGGCTATGGTTTTTGCAACTCGAGGAAGAGTAGATCTGAGGGAAGAGAGGACGACGATGGCGGCATCGGTGAGAAGGGATGTCTGCGGCGGATTAGGGTTTAGAACCCGATTCTGATACCATGATAGAAAACAAAGTAAATAATACTATTATTGCATATTGAGCCAAAAAGGCTTAATTTACAATGAAAGGATACATCAAATTTATAAGTTATAGAACTCCTAATAATGGTAATAGACTAACTAGGAGACTAAATCATAATAATATTAATAATAAAGATAGTATATTTAAACAGTCTTGATAATGTAAAAATATCCCAACCATATATTCTCACACCATAGCCAACAAAGGCACTTTATAGTCTTAGGGTCAAGCTTGCCTCTCATCATGCTCTGTATAAACATAGGAAATACAATAAAAAATACGCAGAAGGGATACAGTTGCCTCTTTTCTTGTCCACTTACTCTAGATGTGGCCTCTTTTCTTGTCCACACTTTAGCAGTCCACCATCCAAATGCACTGAAGGTCCCTTGTTTGATCAGATATTCTACTGTATCCATAGAATCAATCCAGAATTGTTTTGGGAACCCGACATACAATTTTATGCCCCCAGCACGCTCAATAATAGTTCTATTCATACGTTTTGCCACCTCGTTCTGTCTTGGCTTCATAGGAATGGTCATTTATCTCCTAATCACATTAACCGCACAATAGTTATCAACCTCGCTGTTGCAGTACTCATCGCCGTTATCTGATTACAAACACTTTAACTTCAACCTTATTTCATTATCAACTACGGTTTTCAATTTTTGAGTATCCCAAAAACATTGGATGTATTTTTACAAACTAAACCCAAAACTTCCTTGTTGCATCATTACTAAATGTAATTGAACTAACGGGACCCTCCTAAAGAGGGTACTTGAGATGGCCCCCATACATTCATATGGACCAATTCCAGTCGTTCTGTTTTGGGTGTCCTTACTGTCCTTGTGAAACTAATTTTCTCCTATTTTCCAAAATGCAATCTTCACAAAAGTCTAGGTCCACTAACAACAACGTTAGTAATTTCTCTTTTAAGATGATCACCTCATCCCTTTTTTACTCATATGGCCGAGTCTTCTTTGATAAGTACCAGCATCAATTCCAATCGACACCACTGAAATGCTACTGTATGAACTTGGGGACCTGTACAGTGTGCTTTCCCTTTTTCCATGAGCTAAGACCAATGACTCCCTGCTCATCTTCCATGAATCTGCTATTAAAGATGTCACAACCCCGAATTCGAATAATTGACCCACATAAATCAAATTTGTTATTAGACTAGGTATATGTCTAACTTCCTGTTGTTCCAGAATTGATCTCTCTGTCTGATTGTCTGATGATCTGCACGCCATCCTTTCCAATGATACTGTAGGCTTCATCATCCACAAGATTTACTCTGCCGAAGTTACCTTACGCATAGTTACTGAGAATATCCATGCGTAAGGTAGTATGGTACGAAGCTTCGGAGTATACAATCCAAGACTCACTACAGAGCCTTCAATCCAAGACTCACTGTAGGAATCCATGGCACAAATCAAAGCATGTGTCATCATTATCGGTAAGATTGACACTGTTGTTACTCTCTTTGTGTCATCCCGCTGCTATCTTGGAGCCTTACAATCTTTCTTAAAGTGCTCTTTTTGACTGTAGTTCCAATGGCCACCAAATTTTAGATCACCAGCTCGCGATTATTATCTTTCTCGTGACTTGGATTTGTGATGTTGCTGGTCCTTTTGATTTCTTATGTTGTTCTTTCTTCTTCTCCCTTTGGCGTTCAGAACTGATCCTGATGTTGACCTCTCTCCCACTGTTCTTCTACGTGACTTCTCTCCCAAAATAAACTCAGTAACATCCTCCATTAACATCCTCCAGCTTCAACTTTGCTGTCGCCACGACTAAGCCATTCTATCTTTTTGGAAAACTGGACAAGAGGAGTATAGCTCTAATTTCATCATCGAATTCAATGCCCACTAATTAGTACTAATTAACAATGGTATTGAATTCGTTGAGATGCTCAGCAACAATGGCATCATC
The DNA here is from genome assembly GCA_034768845.1 of Heliamphora exappendiculata. Taxonomy (NCBI): domain Eukaryota; kingdom Viridiplantae; phylum Streptophyta; class Magnoliopsida; order Ericales; family Sarraceniaceae; genus Heliamphora; species Heliamphora exappendiculata. The sequence continues at coordinate 8,475,371 of JAOTRH010000025.1, forward strand.
CGTTATCTTCAAGTTAAATAGCTTTTTCAGCAACTATACCTTATTTGATGTCGAGAGCTTTTTGTATATCTTTTTCAATGCCTTTAACAAATCTGCCGTTGTTTTCTCCTTCGCGGTGTTAGACGCCACTGACGGTGCGAGGCTTAATCGCATGGTCTATTACGATTGAGTACTTCCCATTCGTCTATCGACATCTTTTCTGGCTCCTTCTCAAGCAAGGGAAGATATAAATCCTTTTGGTACAGGACATCTTCGATTTGCATCCTCCAAGAGGTGAAATTCAAGCCATTGAACTTCTCAATCTTGACATTTTCTTCTTTTGCCATTATGTGTTCTCGACCTCCAAAATCTGGAGTTTTGATACTAGTTGTTGAAGAATAACACCCACACGGACACGAACAATCACATGCAAGAAAGAACAATCAAGAATAAAAAAAGTGCACCCTGGCTACTACATTCTGTGTGGAAAGAATTGACCATCGTTCGGATGCTGTTTAATAGAGGTAAAAAAAAATGCTTGCTGTCCGATTTTGTCCAGACGGATTGTCCAACAACTTCATTTTTGCTTTTTGCCTCGAGCCCTTTGGACAACCCGAGGCCCCGTCCGGATTGTTTTCTCTTGAGAGGTTTTTCTTCACTTTTCTAAAAGTCGCTTGGTTGGTCGCGAAGGTGGAGGAAGTTTCAAAGGTTTGGAGAGGGGCTGGGGTTGTGGGGCAATGTGTGGTGGGTTCGAGGTATGTGGTGAGCAAGAGGAAGTCCAACTCTCCTGGGCTCTTCTTGGACATTTCGGTGGAGGAGGTAAGGAGATGCTTCATTTGTATTCCTCCGTTGAAGCATGGGGATGGGTGGTGTGGATTTGTGAAGGTCTTTTTGGACTTTGACCCTGGAGGAAGTATCTCTTTTCTGAAGGTAAAGAACCATTTATGAAGGTAGTCGGATTACAATCTTAGCCGACCGGAAGGCTGTTGGTTGAAGCAAAAAGGGGGTTTGGCTATGATGTTGAAGGGAAGACTAATTCTTCTTCTGGGGTTGTAAAAGTACCTGGAGAGGTGTGGGGTTGTTTAGGTAGAGGTGTTGATAATTCTATTCTATCGGCTTTCTCTTTGAAGGAATGGTTTAGTCGTTGTTGGGTGGTTCCGATAGGGGTTGGTGCCATTGATGGTGGAGGATTTGTCTACCTTTTTTGTGTTTCCTTTGAAGATGGAGGCGGCTCGTGTGTTGGACGAAGAATAGGTGTTGGGTGGCCATTGGCTTTTTCTGGACTGGTTGTTGCCGTTCGGAGGGTATTATAGGCGGGGGTTCCCTCCTCAGAGGATGTGGGTAAGAGCTTTGGTTGTGCCAGCTCATTTGTGGGACTTAAAGATGTTTGAAGCTATTAGTGACCTATGTGGAGGTTTTGTGGAGGTTGATGAAGACATAGTCGCTAGAAAGCACCTACGCTGGCTCGCATCAAGGTTTGAAGTGGAGGGAGGGGCATTCCGGCATCGGTAAACGTAGGATGGGGTGCTTACTACTTTGAACTTTGTATTTGAGCTGAAAGTGCCAGTCACAAGAAGCTCCGATGGTTGCTGTCACGACGAAGGAGGTGGCTTGTGGAGGGCTTAAGGATGTTAGCGAGTGAAGGTTTTTGAAGGGAGATTAGGGAAGGGCGTACATTGTGGGGGCTCATTGTTGGATTTCAAAGAGAGGTTGCACACGTCTGACAATGGGTTTTTGCGAAGGTTTTAGATGGTGGCGTGTGTAAATGGAGGTGTGTTGGGCCCTCTGCCAATTAGTTTGGGTCTTTTGTCCATTAAATCAGGTTGGAGCCCTTGTGATTGAAGGCCCAATGCAAAGGAGGGTCTTTTGGTCAAGAACAAGCCCACACTACAAAGGAGGATTAATTTGTGAGGGCCAATGCCTTTGTGGGTTGCAACAAGTCCATTTTTGTGGGTTCATGCTCTTTTAATGGGAAACGGATCATGGATGTTGGCGGGTTGCCGGGTTGTGGTTTGGAGTTGTATCCAGGGGCGTTTTCAAGTGAAGCTTTTCTCCTGGGTGGTTTGTTTGGCCATCATCGTTTTATGTGGCCAGAGAAGCAGTTCTGCAGCGTTGATAATGACGGTAAGAGGGTTAATGCCAATAGGCGTTCTAGAGATGGTGGTTGGTAGTCAACTTGGGTCGAAGTTCCTGCCATGGATGCATGGGTGTTGCCTGGTATCTTGCTTTGCGGCAATGAAAGTGGAGACTTTTGATGTAGCGGCGGTGATCAGCGAGCGGTGGGGAGATGTTTGTCGATCAACGATCAGGTGAGCTCTTCTTTGTTTTCTCCTCTTCCCTCTATGTTAGCAGAGTTGGGGTGGTCGGGGAGCCAACCTTTTGGGGATGGTGAAGTTAGGGAGTATTTTGGGTTGAGGTTAAGGGAACAGAGCTGTTTGGATATGGATGGAGGTGGTGGGCTGGAGATGGTGGTTTTCAGCCCAAATGGCGCCTTGGGTAGCTCTGTTTTTGAAAGGGAGATCAAGTCAGTGAGGGTTGGGGAACTTGTGCTTGAGGGAGGTGGAGTCAAGTGGGTTAGGAGTCCTATGGTCTTCTTCTGGTGAGAGAATGAAAGGAGCTGGACTGTTGGAGGGGTTTTGGAAGGTTTTGGGGATACATTTTCCTAGGAATGTGATCCGCTAACTGCAGTTGCACCTGATGAACCCGCTGTAGTTGAGTGTACTGGGGATGAAGATAATGTCTGTGTGGGTTCTTAGAAAAATTAAAGGCTTGAGTGGATACTGGATACTTTGGTGTTACCTAAAGGCTATGAAGATCAAGTGATGAAGTTGTTTGCAGATATTGGGAAGAATCGAAATCCCAGGGCAAGGGTTCGGTGAAAAAGCTGGTGATTAGTCCTCGCGCTTGCCGAGCCAGGGAGCTAAAAACCAGGAGTGTTCCCTTAACTATGATATGGGGAAGAGCAAGGAGACCAGGAAGGTCTTTGTGGAGGGGAAGGGGGTCCATTACTTATTCCATTTTTTTAATGAAGTTTAAAATTATTTCATGGAATGTGGGGACTAAATGATAAGAAGAGGAACATTGTCCAAGGGACTTTAAGGAAATGGAAAGGTAACCTTGTCCGTATATAAGAAACCACATTAGATGTTATGCTGGGAATGGTGGTGAAATCTCTTTAGGGTGGTAGGATGATCAAATGGGAGCGCCTTTTGGCTCGAGGCACAGTTGGGGGCATGCTCCTAATGTGGGATTCTTGAGTCCTTGAGGAGGAGGAGGTTCGTTTTGGCACCTTCTAAGTATCTTGTGTATTTAGGAATTTTTGAGATGGTTTCTTGTGGTACTTTTTTGGTGTCTCCAATCCTCCTAATGCTTGTAATAGGGATGTACTTTGGCTCGAGCTATTTGTTGTGTCTGTTTCCTGGAGGGTTCCTTCGTGTATGGGAGGAAATTTCAACGTTATCAGATTCTCGCGTTAGAGTTTGGCTTGTTACTATTTGAGCAATGTCATGAGAGGCTTTTAAGACTCTACATCTAACGTGGCTCTACTTGACTTGCCAGTAGGAGGAGGAAGATTCACTTAGTGTAATTGCTGGTCTATATCTACGCTTGATAGATTTCGGATTAGCACTGATTGGGAGGAGCTCTTTTCTTATGCTTGTAGCCTTTTGAGGCTTACTTCGAATCATATCTCCATTATGTTAGATGGTGGTGGCCTATCTTGGGGTGCCTACTCCTTTCCGTTTTGAGAACATGGTGTTTAGAGAGGAAGGTTCTTAGATGGAGTGCAACAGTGGTGAGAATGTCTCTCAACGTCAAGTAGCCTGAGCTTTTATCTAGCTTAATAGTTAAAATTGTTGAAAGCAAAGCTGAGGACGTGGAACATGGAAGTGCTAGGAAGAATAGAAGTGCCTATCTCTAGATTTCTAGGAGAGATAAGAGCTTTAGATGAAAATATGGGGGGAGGGGGTTGTGTTTTGAAGAGAAGCTGAGTCGAGTAGTGAAGAAAGAGTAGGTGGGGAGGTTACTTCTATCTAAAGAGATCAGTTGGAGATAACATGTTAGGTCTATGTGGCTCAATGAAGGGGACAATAATACTAAACTCTTCTGTCATCGTATGGATGATACCCATAGAAGAACTGATCATATTGGAAGGATTGTTAATGGGTTAGAGTTCATGGAGGAGGATCAAGTTGCTTTGAGTATTGTTAGCTATTATCAGGGCTTTTATTTTGAGCAGACAGTTTGTAAACCTATGCTTGATAATATTGATTTTGCTTCGATTAGCCCCGATAATGTTGTGTGGCTTGATAGACCGTTTGGCGAGGTGGAGGTGGTGGAGGCTCTAAGAAGCCTTGATGGGGACAAGGCTCCAAGCTCGGATGGCTTCACCATGGAATTTTTTTAGAAATGTTGGGGCTTTGTTAAGAGGGGATGTGATAGCCACAATGCTTTTACCGGTCATGGCAATTTGAAAAAAGCCTTGATGCCTTCTCCATTGTGCTAGTGCCAAAGAATAGAGCGATGGAGATGAAGGATTTTAGACCTATTAGCTTGGTAGGCAGTGTGAGAGTGTGCATAAAATCATTGCTAAGCTGTTGGCTAGGAGGCTTAGGGAGGTGATTTGAAAGGTCGTCTCGAAAGCCCATAATGCTTTTGTAGGGGGTAGATAGATCCTGAATGTAGTTTTGGTTGCTAATGAAGGCGTCGATTCCAGAGTTCTCGACAAAGTGCTTGATAAGTGGGATTTAGAGAAGGCATAATGTGAGCTATGATTTCTATTGTACATGCTAGGTTGGATGGCGTTCTTAAAGGATTTTTTGCTAGCTCAAGGGGGTTTGGGCAAGGTGATCCTTGTCTCCCTTGTTGTTGCTCCTTAAAGTAGCTTCAAATGGTTTTATCAGTGGTTTCTGGGTAGGTCCAGAGAAGGGTCGGGTATTTTAGTGACACATTTGCCCTTTGCAGATGACAACATGGTTTTCTATGAAGTGGAGGCGAGTGAGTTGATATTTTTGCGTTGTATCCTTCTATTCTTTATAGCTTATTCTTGGCATCGGGTGAATCTTGTCAAAAGCGAGATTATTCTTGTGGGAAATGTAGTTGATGTGGAGACGCTGTGGGTTGCAAAGTGGAGCCTCTACTTTATGTGTATTTGAGGATGCCTTTAGGTTCCCCTTTATAAAGCTAAAGGTGGTTTGGGATCCAGTTGTGGGGAGGTTCGAGAAGAGTTTAGCTTCTTGGAAATAGCACTCTCTCTCTAAAGGTAGTAGGTCGACCCTTAAAAAGAGTACTTTAGCTAGTTTACCGACTTATTTTATGTTTTTTTTTTTCACGATCTCTCTTTTAATAGCTTGAAGATATGAGAAGAAGATAAGGAACTTCATTTGAAAAGGGTTGGGTGAGGAGTTAAGTATCATCTTGTAAAATGGAGCATGATCTAAGAAGCTCAGATAGGGATATACGATACGATACAGATTCGGCAACACAAAAAAATTAAAAAAAAGAGGATACAGATACAGGTAAGATATGTTTGTAAAAAATATTATTTTTATAATTTTAGTATTGTATTATTTATAAAAATAAAATCAAAAGTAGGAGTAAATTCTTTTTGTTGTTATAATCGAGCGCTTAATACATGATAAGTAATCAAAACATTATAATGGAATGTTGAAGCAACCAACCAACAAGAAAGACTAAATCATAATTTTATCACGTATTAGAGTTAGTATAGTAAAACCTATAACAAATTAAAAAACAAAAGAAAACCCCCCCAAGAATTTTAAAAATATAAAGAAAGTCTTGCATATCCTCCCGTATTCTTCCAGTATCCTCCACGTATCTCTCACATATCCCCACGTATTCAAGCTGTATCCAAAATTTAATAAAATAAAAAATTATGGATACGTATTTGGTGTATTGATATGTATCATGTCATATTGGGCGCATATTCGTATTCGATATGTATACGGGGCCTATTTTGAAGTATTTGTGCTTCATAAGTGGCTGTGGAGATTTTCCTTGGAAAGCGATAGCTTGTGGAGGAGAGTCGTGATTGACAAGTATAAGTGCCTGAAGGGTGAGTGGACCATGAGTCGGGCTTTTGGTAGGGGATTGTGTAAAGCTATCATATGGATGTTGTAGGTTTTTCTTCCCAGAAGGGCTTTTAAGGTATGTAATGGGAGAAGGGTAAGGTTTTGGTGGGACATCTGGTGTGGTCATAGGCCTTTGCAGGAAATTTGTCTAGTTTTCTTCAGCATTGTGGTGAATAGATAGGCTTTTGTTACTGATTATTGATCTACAGATACTAGTGTTGGGTTATTGAACCCTTTGTTCACGAGAGCATTGTTTGATTAGGGAGTAGTTTCTATGGCAGATCCTCTTAGGGCTGTTTCCGGTTGTGTAGTCCAACCGGACATAAAGGATTTATTGGCATGGTGTGCAGTTTCTAATGGCGTGTTCCCAGTGGCAATCCTGTTTAAGGGCCTTATATGCTTAGGGTATTGTGATTTTCCGTGGAAATGTGTATGGTGTGCAAGTACTCCTCCTAAAGTGACTTTTTTTGCTTGAACGACTGCTAAGGATGGTATTCTCGCTATTGATAACTTGAGGAGAAGGGGTAAAATTATGGTTGATTGGTGTTGCATATGTAAAGGGGTGGGGGAATCGGTCAATCATTTGTTATTTTATTGACCAGCGGTTGCATAGTTTTGGGATATAACTCTATCGTGTTTTGAGGTTAACTGGGTGGTGCCTAGATCGGTGAAGGTGCTTTTTGTGTGCCAGCAGTATAGAGGATGCCGAAGGAAGAGTAAGAGGAAAGCGCGGAGCATGGTGCCTCTCTGCATCATGTGGTGCATGTGGATAGAAAGGAACTCTAGATCCTTCAGGGGTGGGGCTTTCCCATTCCTATTTTGAAAGGGGTGGTGCTTTCAATCTCTTCTTTTTTTTTTTGGCTCCATGGTGTTTGTACTCTTTTCTTTGGTTTCTTTTCCCAAGTTTTTGGGGGATTTGAGGATCCTGGCTGTATAGCGGCGGTATAGGTTTTTGTTTCCCCGTGTGTACTTGTTCTCAACCTTTGGCATTTTAATGACATTACTTATCAAAACTATATAAGCATGCATGGAATTGGATGTTCATAATAAATCTTTATTGTACAGTTTCCATATCTCAAGAATTGTCTCAGTTTGTAGCGTAAACATTTCTACTGTATGTAATTTTTGTCTGCTTTTGTTTCTTATTTTCTTTTGCCTATTTTCTTGTTTTACTTTTGCTGTGTGTGTATGATTATGTAGTTTGCTGAGATAGCAGCTAAGTGCTTTGCAAATTCCATCATTTTCTAGGCCACAAACATACAAATCACTGGACCTGTGACTGTATTTCTTTTATATAGAAACCTGTGACTCTATGTAGGGGGAAAAGAAGAAGAGGAGAAACAAAAGAAACAAAAAGGAATGTAGCTTGGTGTAAATAATGAAAATCAACCAGCTCGGTCTAAACCTTTGCTTTCTGAATGGTGAGAGATGGGATCCTCAGGAAAAGGTTATCGAATAGGAGTAAATTCAAGTAAGAAAGAAGAAGTTAACAAGATGAGACTGCAAGCATGCATAATAATTAGTTTATGGAGGGGTAGTCATAGGAGATGCTTTCTCATGCATCCCAATGGGGTGGGTCTGCCTTTTTGTATCCAAATTGAGTCTCCCTTTTGTTGTACTGTATTGTATCATAAGATTGTTAAACTGTTAGATTGTTTCAGACGATTCCATCGAGTTATTATAGTGGAAAACCGCTACTCTGACTTCTATTCACTAATTGGTAGGCTACATGGATTTCTAATGGCTATTTGGCTCCATTACATTGTATTATCTTGATTGCAGTCGTGTTATTTGGCATGGTATCAACCCATATTGTTGGCTTACCTCTTTTTCTTTTAGCTCATTGTCTTGGATCAAGTTGTTACACGGTTTTGGGTAGAACTCAACCTTAAAAGCTAGCTATTGAGGTGAGAGTGCTCTCATGTTTATATACTGCACATCACTTTTGTATTCAGTCGATGTGGGACTTCGCTTCACACTTTTCCTCATGCACAGCGTGTTCACTTGGCAACACCTGCTGTGTACAGGCCAGGGACATGCACCCTACCCATCCATGATACTCCAACTCTGATATCATGTTACACGGTCTTGGGTAGAACTCAACCCTAAAAGCTAGTTTCGAGGTGATGGTGCTTTCACGCTTATATATTGCACATTACTTTTGTACTCAGGTAATGTGGGATTTCGCTTCACACAAGTCACTTCTTGGCTTCTTGCAAGCTTATTAGTTGGTCGAAGAGGAATTTATCTCTACATATTCATCTACTTGTGCATTGTAAAAAAATCTCTCTTCTGAAGCATGACAGGGCAATAGCATCTTTACTATATCCTTCTATATAAATGTTTTCACTCTTATTGTGGCATTTGGTGGGTTTTAGAGGAGTATCAGAAACTGATCAGTGATGCAGCACGCGGAGGAATAGGAAATAGAAGAGAGGTAGAGCAAAAAGGTCACGGTCTTAACATAAGACCATAACCTTACACTTAATTTTTCATTAATCAACTCGGAATAATTATCCAAAAAGCCACTTATTTATAGGCATAAAACCCTAATTTAAAAAGGAAATTAGAATCATTTATTAAATGGAAATAAAATAACATCCTAAAATATTTAGAATCATAAACTAGAATAAAACAAAATAAAATTCTAATTGATGCGTATCTACTTCTCCAATAAATCAATAAACCTAATACCATAAGGGCATGTTTGGTTGAAGGATTATTTTCATGGAATAATTATTGTGTTCAGATTATTAGAACTTGGAGTATTATGGATTGGATTACTCATGGTGTTTTTTGTACTTAAGGGTGTTTTGTTGATAGCAAAATGACCTAAGAATAAATAGTACGTTGTTTTGATTTAACACGATTTTAGTGGGATTATTATAAAATTGTAAAGAAGTTGGATAGTAATAAACTCAGTACTATTAAACCCACCTAGGTGGTGAGATAGAAACAGTCCAAAATGGGGGCTTATGGTAGTTAGGAGGGATAATTTGATAATCCTTCTCTCAATTTGGCAAACCAAACAACGGACTAGATGAAATTATTCTCATATAATCCAATCTCACCCCCATTAACCATCAAACAAATAGAGCCTAAGAAATCTAAATATAAAATAATAAATACAATAATTAATAAATTTAAAAATTGATCCTTTATGTGCTAATACTATTCGCATTATTTTTCTCCATTGAGAAAAAGAACTCGACTTCGAGTTTGCTTTAAAATATTATATTTTGTCGTGCCAAGTAATCAAATATTATGAATATGTCAGCTACTTCAATTTCTTCTTGTGCCAACTTGTTTAGTCATGAGGTTATTGACAAGACCCACAAAACATGATTTGATAACCCAAATAAAAATCATCACTAATGAAATAATATGCTTTGGCTTGATGAAATCTTTGATTGGTGGTAATCAAGAAGATGGGATACGTTAGAGCACATCTTTATGTTCAAGACTCTTCATTGCATGAAATTGTTTTCTAGAAAAGAATAACTTGGTCTTCAATGGGCGGAGGAATAGAATAATTGATCTGTTGAGATGAAGTAGAAGAATTAAACATGTCTTGGTTCCCATTAAAGTATGAAAATTTTAATTTGGCACTCTTGTCTACCTTAGTAGCTTGTGGACCCTCTATCATGCATTGGTGCACAAAAAGTTGTGGTGGATGAGCACCTAAAGTTTCACTATCTGAAGCATCTTCTTTATCTTTCAAAAAGATGGCAGCCAGTTTATTTAATATAGCTTGAATGTGTGTTATATTGTTTGCCAATTGGCTTTGTTCTTCAATTATCTCTTGCAAATCATGGTGTAAAGTCACAAATTTGGTGTTCGACTTTGTATAAGAAACCATGGTTGGGGCTAGAGAATAAAGTGTTTTTGTTTTGTTTTGTTTCTTCTTGATGTTTTTTTTTTTGGGTTGTTTTGTTTGGATTACTGTAATTGCTTTGGGCTAACTAGGCTAGTGTTGCTAGGCGGGGTTTTTTTTGCGGGGGGGGGGGGGT
>JAOTRH010000025.1:8485548-8504498 GCA_034768845.1 Heliamphora exappendiculata
GGATATGTATTTCTACTTGGTGGTGTAGCGGTATCTTGAAAATCTTCCAAACAGACGTGTATAGCACGTTCTACGATAGAATCAAAATTCATTACTTTAGATAAAGCAACTGAAGAAGCCGAATGGCTACGGTAATTTCTTGAAGATGTTCCAAGATGGGCTAGACCTGTACCAGCTATTTGTATCCATTGCGATAATCAATCGGCAATAAGTATGGCACATAGTCATATGTATAATGGTAAGTCTAAACATATACATCATAGACATAATACCATTAGAAAACTACTCTCAAGTAGAGTTGTCACAATTGACTATGTAAAGAACAATATTGCAGATCTGCTAACCAAAGGGTTAACTAGAGAGTTAGTTGAAAAAGCATCGATGGGAATGGGATTAAAGCCTGTAACATAAAAAGGTATCGTGAAGAAAAACCCAACCTAGCTGACTGGAGATTCCAAGATTTAGGTTCAATGGGACAACCTAATTGCGTATACCTAGGATAATCACCGTGGAGTTTGTGAACTCTTACCTATTCCTATGATGCAGCAGTGATTTGGGAGGTTAAGCATTAGTTTTTAATGACTTTTACTAGTGAGCCAAGCTGGTATAAAAAAATACCATTGGATAAAAGTCACTTATATGAGTATGAAGTGGGGCCGCTTCTTTAAGAATTTGACCAAGTGAAATTCTCGAAAAAATACTTGCAGAATCAAGAAGAGTGTTTCATTACCAAAACGAACACAACCGTGAGAACGAAAACTTCGTTGTGAAAGTTGTTGCGTGAAACCTATTGTCTCGGTTTACTACTAAGGCGACACAGTTCAAGGCGGTACCGCCCACTTGTTTGTCGATAAATTCGATAAGTTCTCACAAGGGAAGATTCAAAACTAACCGCTACCTATCCTATGCAGGAACTTTTCAGTTGTCTATCTCTCTTGCAGTCAGCTTTGTCTGCCAATTTCATTCATGGGGAAATTGTTGGAATTTGTTAATTCAATTAGCCATTGAATTCTAGAATTCAATAGCTGAATTCAATTGACAATTGAATTGGCCATTCAATTGGCAATTGAATTCTAGAATTAATGCCATTTATTAGCAATTGATTTCTTTTGTAACCCTCCATAAGTGAAAGTATATATAAAGCTTCCTTCCTTCTCTAGTTTTCTGTAGAGAAAAATACAATAGCAGAGGTGTGTACACAAAGGTAAGAGGAGAGTATACAGACAGGATGCTAATTATGAGAGAGAGAAAGACAAACGAAGTACATTCGTAGCCGATCCTTGGTGGTGTTCCAATGTTCGGGTCAACCGTTTTATTCTGGGAGAGTGACGCCTGTAAACAACCTACAACACTCTCGGTAGGCGGTGAATCATTCTTAAGGAAACTACGTTTGCAAGACTCGATTTACATATTCTGTTCATGTTATTTTCTGTAATTTCGTTTTCTGTAAATTCTGTTTATTGTAATCGTTGAAAATTAATAAAGATGTATTTTCGAGACTACCGAGCATTTCTTATGGCGTTATATTTATCCCAGTACAAAGAACCCAGTTGGAAACTAACTCAAAAGCTAACTTTTATTTTTATACTTTTTAGTCAAAAAATTAAATTAGATTCAAAGAAGGTTGTTGGGTAATTTAGTTTTTTAATTAGTTTTTTTGAAATTAATTGTTTGAATAAAAAACTTAGTTTTTTGTTTTCTGTTCAAAGTAGACAATTTTACATATTTAATATTAACAATTATATATATTTGAAAGTGATAATAAATAAGTTATGAATAAAGAGTATTATTATATTTTAAAAGTGGTAGGAGTTTGAATAGAATATTTTTAGAGTTTGTGTTTTAATTTGATTTTTTTGCTTTTTAATTTTTTTACTTTTTTACTTTTTTATTTTTTTACTAAACGAACAACTTTAGTTTTTTAGTATTTTTAACTAAAAAAAATTAAAAAGCCAAAATTACCAATTACGAGAAGCATGGTTTACTTTGGGACTTTTATGCCGCTATGATCGGGAATACTGATGAACGGGAACTTAACGTACGGGAACGTAATAGTACCATTCTGATTATCGTGTTGGATATGATCAACCTTGGGTCATATATGTCATGAGCCGTGTCATATCTTGTGCTGTGCCGCGTCTTAAGCCAAACGTCCGCTACACGTTGTCGTGATCGGGAACGTTGGTGTACGGAAACCTAACGTACAGAAACGTAAAGATATTACTCAAAATTTGATTGGTTGATTTATAATCGGGTTGGGCAACTGTATTGCATTCATCTGCATCACGTACTCGCACCACTGCTCCTATATGTGCTTGTCTTGTTAAAAATGATAAATTGTCTGTCTATTTGACCTTAAAATTGTATTGGGTACTATATGATATATATTGTATGATATTTTGTTGTGAGTTTGTTAGACGATTTAGGGAATTTGCTTCTAGGTTTTGGCTCATGGCATTTGTGCCACAGGTGAGTATGATGAGTTCCTTAAGAAAGTTGCCCCCGAAGTAGAAGACGAAATCAAAGAACGAAATGAGTGACAGCAGCCAGCGGATCTCGATAATGCTAGCTGAAGAATTGGTTTTTTTTTTTACCTTTTGCTCTTTTTGGTTCAGTTTTTACGGGTATATTGTAATTTTTGTTAAATTTTCTAGTAAAATTGTAATCGTTATGTACTTATGAACAAATCAGAACTCTTAATGATATAATATTTATAATATGTAAATATGAATAAATTGTTAGATTATTTTTCTTATCTATAGTTATATATGTCCTGACGTGTTCGAATGACAAAACGTCACAGTTCTATAACTAAATTATATCAAATCACAAAGATTGCACGATTTCATGTTGGTACGTAAGAATACGTATCTAATTTGCATTTGACCACAGTATAAATCTTTATTTTCAATATTAAATGGATGGGAATAATCTGGTTCTGAACTATTACAACTATACTTTATATGACACTTACTGATAAAGCTCATGTGTGACTTAATTAATGATCCAAGACCAAAAAGTACTCCCAACAAGTGTCAATGACGATTTCCATTAAATATTCTCTATCAACTCATTACAAGCAGATGTAACTCTACCGAATATAAGGACTCGAATTTGATGCAAAAAATAAAGTAATGGAAGTCTTTCAAACACCTCCCCCCAAAAAAATGAAAAAAAGAAAAAGAAAAAGAAAACCCTAAGCCAACTATTTTTTCCATTGCATGACATTTATTCATTTTCCAATCCTAAAGAGAACAGATCCGTGCATCTTCCAAATCTACATTTTACGTACAAAACTAGAAGGGTACATTGCACACACTTTTTTCGAAGCATTGATCGAATACAGTCAAATATTTAAGGTATTAAAAATTATATCCTGCTCGTTAAGATTTAAATTCGCATAACGAATAGCTCCCTCTATTAGCAAGCCGTTAGACTGGCTAACAAATTTTGCTGATGTAAGCTATTTAACTAAAATTACTAAAACTAAAACTCAACAAAAATATCTACGGTGGGCTTCTAAATTCGCATCCTTTATTTTTTGGAACACTTACATTTATACAAGTATACAAATATTCAATACATGTAAAAAGTGCACTTAATAAAAAAAAATGAATGTACTTAGATACTAAGAGTACCAACATTTCCTCCCCCCAAATTCTCAAACCCAATCAAATCCCACATTTTCTCTCCAGTGCCTCCGTCGACGCCTCCGCTATTTCAAGTCTCCTCCGATTCACTACAGTCCTCAGCTGGTTTTCTCGGTGCCATGTCAAGGCGGTGACCAAGGGCGGCGACACCATTATCAATGCAACAATGGATGCGACGCCACTATTTCGATTCTCCTCCGATTCATCTACTGTGATTTTTGGGTTGTCTTTGGGTGGTGGTAGTTGTTTGGTGGTTTTTGAGTGGCGGTTTTCAGTAGTGGTGATGGATGGGAGGTTTTCGGTAGTGAGTTTTGGGCGGTAGTGAGTTTTGGGCAGCAGTGGTTCAGAGGTTACAGGCGGTGGTTTTCAGTGGTGAGTTCTAGGCAGTGGTGAATCGGTGGCTTATGGGTGGTGACTTTTGGGTTGTGGTGGATGAGTGGTTTTTAGCATTTTGGCTGGCAGTTGCCGATGGGTGGTGTATTGTGGTGGTGATTGAGTAGTTTTTAGGTGGTTTTTGTGGGCAATGTTGGATAGCTTTTGAGTTCACGTTTGGTTTTGGTTGGTGATTTCGGTGGTATTGGTGGAGAAATTTAAGAATATAAGTCATTTAATATTTTCCACTAACTCCATTAATGAACAAGGAGGAATATGTAATTTTTGATACTTCAAGTTGTCTGTATTCGATCCACAATTAAGTCTTGGAGGCCCACTCCATCAACAACGATCTAATTGTAGCCTCTGTTTCGGCAATTTTACTCACCTGTTAGTATTCGATAACAAGTTGTCTTCTAACCTATGAGTTGTCCCTTCTGTGACGTCAACTACAGCACATCCTATTTGATCCCATCATCGAATAAGTTGCACTCAATCTCACACCTGGCCAGCCAACTTACAAGAAAAGGGTGCCCAAGTGGCTTCATACACATAGAAAGTCTCCTATTTTAATCGAAATGGAACAAAATCGTAGCACACCGACCTATAGATATGCACCAACACCCAAAACAGTTATCCAAGTTCATCCAACATAGGTCTCAATTACGAGAAAGACTTCCATGTAAGAAAACAGATCATACCATGAACAACGAATGGATTTGCTTCTTGTAAGGTAAAGCAGTATATGTAGCCAGCCATATTACAACAACGAGCTTGTACAAATTATGAATTTACTTTTGCTATTTTACCCACTTCACAGTGTGTTCCGAAGGAGTAACTTATAGCTGCCAAGCCCAGGCATTGTCCAAATCCATCATAGAAACTTTACCCCCTTCATCTTCAAAGGGTTTCTGGTAGTAAATAGAGTTTTAAGGAGAATGGCTTATTTACAAAGAGGCCCTGTTGTGTAATGGCATCTCACCTAGAGAAGCTCCCACTCGGATTCACAAACGTCGTGTGGTGGTGGTGATTTCTTTGTGTCTGCATCCATGTTCAATGCAATCATCGAACTCTCTGCACTTTCTAGGTCCGATCCTGTGTCCATGTCGCCGTGTTGTAATGCAAGCTGCTTGTACTCCTGCTTCCTCGCTGACCTCTTTGAAGAGAGAGCTTTCTGAATCTTTTTCTAAAAGGATTCGTTTGATTAGCGTGATAGTGATAGAATGCAAGAAAAAGAAAATTTAAAAAAAAGACTTTTAGTGTTCGCTTGGCAAGAAAGTTCTAAAAAGTGTCGGAAAATAATTCCTCTGTGCAACCTTGTTAAA
Organism: Heliamphora exappendiculata; assembly: GCA_034768845.1. Lineage (NCBI taxonomy): Eukaryota > Viridiplantae > Streptophyta > Magnoliopsida > Ericales > Sarraceniaceae > Heliamphora > Heliamphora exappendiculata. Next base: position 8,490,896 of record JAOTRH010000025.1, read on the forward strand.
GCCTTTTAACTAGCTTTTGATTACAGCTGTGAAAACAGGGATTGAATTTACACAGTTTCCATGAGTGACCATGTTCCATTTTCTGCTCCTGCATTTTACCCATGTTCCTTCAACTACTATACTTCTTTTCCTCACTTTGTTATCAATGTTTCGGCGTTTATTCTCATCACTCCGACTTATCCATACTTCCATTCGTATTTCCTAGTTTGCTTATGTATTCTACACAATTTCTGAGCAACACCGCTGATAGATAACAAAGTGAGGAAAGGAAGTATAAATTTCCATTCGTCTCCTAGTTTGCTCTCCAACACCGCTGACTTGGAGAGCACCATGCTTGGAGGGAAGGCTTCAAGAGTGAGGAAGGTTTCACCTAACAATTAATGCCTCTTTTTATGGAGAGAAAAAGTGATGGCAGTGTGAAATCTGACAAGCATGGTGCTTCCCTTGCTTCCGGTTTCCCACACATCAAGTTTAAGTGCCCAACGGTTAGATGCTAAACCAAATAAAAGTGTGGTTGTTTCACGAAAGATCTAACAGGATAATTTGGTAAAATTTATAAATTTTGTTACAACTTTCATGCTTTTCAAACTAGAAAATTAAATTTTTCTATCATTTTCTTGCAAAATTTTGTGTGACAAAATAAATTTTCTTTTCTTTTTCTTTTCTTTCACTTTACTTTCCACCTTTTTCACTTTCTAATATATTTTTCTTTCTGATCAAACGGGCACAAATGAAATACTTGATCAATGATATTAGAGAGAGAGAGAGAGAGAGAGAGAGAGAAAGAGAAGGGGGGGGGGGGGTTTACCTTGTACGACCTAGGTTTATCTTTCCTGTGAGTGACCGGGCAAAATTTCTCTGTCTCAACCAATACACAAGTTTCCTCCAGCTTTGATTCTTCGAAGTGTTCAGTAATGGTTTCCATCCGTAGCTGGATCATATCATCATCATTCTCATTCGCATCCAAATTACAGTCACCTGATATTCCTGCAGAGATTCACCATCAGTTGATAGACTAAAAAATTAACAATGAGCAACTTTATGAGGAAGTAACAGTTTATTACCAGCCTATCGCGCGCGCACGCGCACACGAAAAATAGTGTGAAAAACACGATTTCCCTAAATTCTGAGAATGGATATAGAACAATATGAGAGCTCTTCAGAGTCATAGCTCCAGAGAGGAATTACTTTCTGTGGAAGCAAATTGAATTATTATCCACACAGCTATTCCAATCAGTCCATCACAGTTTTCACGTCTTATTTGGCTTCATGGCGTGTTCCCATAATCATTTAAGAATCTCAAAAGAGGACACCTCAATTTTGGAAAAATAAATAAGTGATTTATGCTTCCTTTGATCCAACCAAACTCAGTTCAAAAATTATTTTGAACCATCTAATACAATTTAGGGGTTTGCACGAATTGGGCTGGGGCAGTTTTGGAAAAAATTGTCTACTAAACCGCCTTTGGCAGACAAATTTTCTGCCCACCCTCAACCGGCCTATCTTAAAAATCGACAGATTGGTTTAATATTTTAACAGTTTTAAACATATGGTAAAAGTAGTTTACATAGGTTAAATTAAAATATAGAATGTGAAGCAACATTAATAAATAGACAACTATAATTTTTTAAAAATTTCATCCAAAAATTTTATTAAATAATTCCAAATCTCAAAGCAAAACCCATAAACTAAGTGAATGTATGATGTTATTCAAAATTGTTTTCGCAAATTAATATACAAATAATCAAATTAGGGAAATAACATGTAGAAAAAGTGAGGTGAGTGTCATCTGAAATTGCACTGGAGTTAAGAAAGAATTGTGTGAGCACAAATGAAAGGAAATATTTTGCATTTGTATAGGCAGATTGGTTTAGTTTACAGGAGGTTTGCCAATTTTTAAACTGGAAGTCAACCCAACCCACCTAGATTTACAAGCTGCTTGGGACGGTTTGGGTTATGCAGATTGATAGATCGTTTTTTTGTTTTTTTCTTTGGCATGCCAAAAAAATTGTTTTTTTGCAAATCCCTAAAATGGAGCTGTTTCAATTCTAAAGGAAATCCAATCAAACCCAGTGGTAGAGCCAAAATTTGTTATCAGGTTAAACATTCAAAACTTAAATTCTACAAATCATATAAAAATCACACATATCTATATCTATCATCTATTTTCACAAAATCTACAAATTTAAACTTTTTAAATTAGAGAAATAAAAGAACTTTAATAGTTTGAGTTTTTTTTTTTTTTTGACAAAAACAATATAGATGCCTAGACTTTTACAGTTGCCCTAATTGATTTTTCACATTTTAAAATTATTTCATAATAACATTGTTGTCAATACTAGTAAATTCAGTTTTTAAATGCACATAACCAACCAATCATTCATCCATTGATCTTCCATTTGACTATGCAATCGTTCTTTATAAATTTCATGCCTGAGAAAAACTCTCAAAAAATTGCACTCACCATTGATAAAATCAATATTAATTTCACAAGCAATAATTGATATATTGAATTCTTCTTCAAAAGCAAATATGTATTGAATCACAAGAGTTCAAGAAAGCAAAATAAAGAAGCAATGCACTATTTACCACTGCAAAACGTTTGTTAAATTCTTGGAACTGTATATCTACAATTGTACAGAATAACTCAACAAGACAGTTTTATAAAGTTATAAGACATGGGATTTTCTGTCATGACCTCAAAAAAACAAATTACAAATATAGCGAACTTTAGTGAACAAAAAGTTCTCTCTCATCATTTGCAAATGTTGCTTAAACATTTTATTTTAGGCAGAGCACTCAAGTCTTTGAGCAGGGTGTTCAAACATTTAGGCTACTAAAACAAATAATATCTTATCAAACTATGCATTTGAAAAAAATTCAGGGCGTTAAATTAAATACCCTGGCACCAACCTAATCAAACCTTAAATTTAACTCTTAAATACCATCAACAAAAGACCAAATATTTTCATACCTACCCTAACATAGAGAGTTTGCATATACACACGTCTATCTGTATTACAGCATTCCTGTTGCCACCAACACAATGGAAACTAATAACAAAGTATTACAAAAAAAAAATCTGCAGCCAAATGTGGAAATTAACAATGATAAACTAAACTAATTTCCCTTGAGACAAGATAACCAGCATGAAGAATTGGATATTAAAGAATCTAGCAAAAGGCAGCTACAATGTTTTGCCTTTAATTTAGTTATTTTACCTTTTTTTTCGCAATCCTACATTATTAACATAAATAAATGGCTATTCCTCATTGTAGGTAAGCCAAAACTTATCGTATTCTTTTATTCTTGTTGGTATCAGAGCTAAATACTCTATTGAAAAATAAATAAATTCAGCCTTTGTCACTATCAACCCGAAATCCTAAATTGTTCACCATCGATTGGCCCCAAAATAAACCATTCTTTTATTCTATGGTTCATCTGGTTCGACCTCTTTGTGGTTCGACTTTTCTGTGGTTCGCACTCGCCGACACTTCACTGTGGTTCCCTGACTGTGCCATCCATCCATCCATCCATCCATCGTGTTCTCTGCGGTTTTGTGTGGTCCTTTATTGGTGCTGCCGACTTCTCTCTGGTTGCCATTCATCTCTCTCGATCACACAATCACTGAGAATTGCGACCTCACTAGTTTGTGCACCATTTTGTGCACCACCTCAGGCTCTCTATGATTTACTAATGTGATAAACCCTTATTTTTGCTCTTCATACCCATTTCGGGTTACAGTTTAATTTAATTGAAGTTTGGACATTATTGTCCCTCACTTAAAGTGGTCAAAGATTTTGAAATCAATTACACATTATTTGACGTGAAAACTCAAATGGTATTAGTGCGCCTAAAATGCTATGACGTGATAGGCGTGTTATCAAAATGTGAGTTCAAGAAATTTGGCATGACAAAACATGATGTTGAGATTTCAAAAATCTGGGCTATTCATGCTAGAAACTCTAGATTTAAAGAAGTGGAGCAGATGGCCCACAAGAACAATAGTGAAAAACTAAATAAGTATTTTAAAGAACTATCCAACCTTCTTTAATGTAATAACGTTTTATTTTACTGCTACTTCTAACAAACTTTCATTTACTAAATTTGACAAAATTCTTAATTTTCATTATATTTTGTTTTATATTAAATATGGATCTTCTTTGATAAATTTTACCAATGAGTTTCAAAAATATTAACTTCGTAAAAATGGATGTATACAATTAGTTTTGAATTTTTTAGGCATGATTAATGAGAGCATTGATGAGGGTAATTCTGGTATATTTGAAATGATGGAACTTAATGTAATAAAAAGTTTTAGTTTAGACTAATCCTTGTATATGTATGTAAAATAGGATCTCTGCTGGATAATTCCACCCCTAAGGTAGAGTCAAAAATGGGAATTGGACGAGCACTTGGTGAGGGATCCACCATGGAAGAACGGGCAACAGATTCCAGTAAAGCGGATTGCAACAAGCGGCAATAGAAGAGAATATACTCATAGAAAGTGACAATAAGGAAGTGGAACAACTGACGAGACAATAAATTTTAACAGCAATTACCTTTGAACATAGTAGAATAACCCAAAAAAAAAAACATCCATTAGACTTATTATCCATTTTAGTGTGAGTAGGCAACCATTCTGGTCGAAGCAAGTAGAACCAAACACCTAAGGTAAAACAAGAAATAAAATACGATCGGGCTAAAGAGCTTCAAAAGGAGCCAAACCATGCAAAATTTGACTAGGAGTGCTATTAGTGAAATAAACTACAATAAGTACAGTCATATGCCAATAAGACTTAGGTACATGCATACCACAAAATAGTAGAAGCCCATTGCACTTATATCTCTTCTCAAATTCTTTTCCCGAACTCAAGTCTTAAAATAAACAATGAGTAGGTAAGAAGATGAAAACATAATGAAGATTTTTAATAAGCCAATTAACAGATAACAGACTAATGGAAAAATTAGGAAAAATAAAGAAAAAAAGTAAGGGTAATATAATTAGTTCTTGAAGTAACTGTGGCTAGACTAGCAGTGGGAGTTTAAGATATGCCCTGAGCCCGAGCAGCCTAAGTACTAAGGGAGCTAAGCTGCTTCTGAAGCTGACCAATCCGAGATTGGAGACGGATAACGTTAGAGAGGGACAAGGCCCAGAGCTTCCAATATTCTCGGGAAGAGCAATAGCGCGAGAGGACTTGGAACCATGGTTACAAAATCGCGATCCAGATCGTACAATCATACGATCCTACGACTCAATTTTGCGATTTTGATTCAGATCGTATAATGAATCGCATTCTAAACAAGATCGTTTAGGATCGTAGGATCGGGAGTAGGATCGAGAGTAGGATCGGGAATAGGATCGTAAATGTTTTGTTCAGCACTTCAATTCCATTTTCTTGTATTTTACTTCAATATGGATTAATTTGTGAATATTTATAAGATGCGTCTTATTTTTCATGATAGTTTTAATTTACTTTTGTATAATTAAAGCTTATTTTTCATGAATTTTTTAAAATTATTAGACTTTTTAATGTTTTGAGTAGGATCTTACGATTTTATGATTTGATCCTACGATCCGATCTACTTCTGATCCTACGATCCGATCCAGTAAAATCCAAAATAATCCTATTTAAGAATATCTCGATTTTGACAACCTTGCTTGGAACTAGAAGCATGGTTCCTAGTAAAACACTTGCTTTAATTCGGAGTGCCCCACTTCACTACAATAATAACAAATAATCTTCCTAGTGGGGGTATAAGGACCCGAATTAGCAACATAGGCCATTTGATTAGGCATGACTGGTGACTCGGGAACAGAGAGGAACGAGCTGGATCAGTAGACAGCGGCGATACTCACCATCAATAGTAGTAAAGGCCCTATACAGGCATATAAGGAGGGTAAGAGAGATGTGTTTAAAATTTGAATGCGAAGAGATTCGAATTCAGGTTTCAAACCCAACAAAAGCTTATATGAACTAATATGTATGCTGACGATTGAGTCGTTTGACCACTATTGAAGAAGTCTCAGTTGGTATTCACTCAATGATTCATATTGGGCCAACTCTTCTCAGCAAGACTGTAAATAACCAAAAAAAATTGCTAATAGAAAAACCGAAAGCCTTTTGAGATTACGGGCAAGTGCATACATCTGTGTCAAAACTGACAATAACTAAGTAACTGTATTATTGTGCATGAACATGTTGTAGACTTGTTACTCCATAGAATTGAAGATCCAATCCAAAATGATGTAATTCTCAATATCTCATTGAGTATGCTTAGGACCATTCTCTGGCGATGGCTTCTTAGTCTTCAAAAGTCAACGAGACTTGCCTTTTCCCCTGGGGATAGAGGTAGAGAGGCAATATCGTTACATGATTTCTTCTTCATATTGATAGATATAAGATCTATGGGACAATTACTTAAAAGTACATTTGTGTAACAACCATTCTTATCTAATAGAAAATGATCTATGGTTAGGATTTTACCGTATAAGTTTTTTCATTTCGTCGAAATTCGATTTTTCGTCAACAGATTTTGCTCATCAAGTTCATCAGACTTGCTTTTTACATATCTTTCCCTATTTGGGTCCTTATTCACCTCTTTTGGCTTCTATTGAATCGATAAATAAGTTTAATTCTTCCCTCTCGATTGCATCCATATTCCAACAATACACTAGTAATACGATGAGCGGGTGCATGTTAATTAAGAGAAAAAATCGATTGTGATGACTTAGGCACATTCTTGTCATTGGATTCAATCATTGTCCAGTAAATGGATGTGTACTAAGCAAAAAAAGATAGCTGAAGAAGCACCAGAACCAAGAATAATTCTAGCGAGAAATGGGACTTAACCTATTAAAAAGCTTATCATAGATTAAAACAATTTTTAAAATGGGATTAATTACCAATTAGCTCATAAAAATATGACCAAATGTTCACTCGCAGTCCAATCTCAATAAACTTTTCCTAGTTAGAAATAGTTGCCCTAATGAGAAAAGAAACCAAATTAAGAAAATGACTTGAACAATTCTTTGTTTGCATTCCCTAGTGAGTAGAAACGATCAAGGGCATCAAATCCTTTTGTTGGCTTTGTTCAGCAAACTAAGTTCTCAGTCATGGAAACTGTTTCAGAGAGTGCTAGAAGCCTAGAAGTGCAATGAACATATGCCAGAGGCACCCTCCTAACAATCCTAAAAGGACAAGCAAAAGTTAAAACCTCCCCCACTGAAGTACTCCATTTTGAACAAGCAGACAACTTGCCAGATCAGTGTTTAGTTCGCTATCTATTGTATTAGTATGGAGCTAACTTCAATTATCTAAGTAAAGAAAAATGACTTCAATAATTATTTGACTAAATTCCCTAGCAATTCAAAAGGTCCGAGTATGTCAATTCCTTTTTTGGCACCATCTTAACAATCCTAAGAGGAGCGGCAAAGCAAATAACACCTCCTACACTGAATTTCTACAGTTTGAACAATCGGACAACTTGCTAGATCAGCGTTCAGTTCACTTTCAAACTGTATTAGTATTAACCTCTGTTATGTTACTTAAGTGTTACTACATAAAACTAGTATGCTATATCAGAGTGGCATTTTCATTAGTAGGAATGGTGATTGAGTCAGTCTCAGAAAGCTTTTTGATCCCATGTACCAGGTCATATATACAATTATTACCTCGTAATCTATGTTACATTTCTCGCACATGAACACAGTAATGCAACCTCATCAAATTCATTCTCCTGATTTCTTTAACAAAAGAGAATAGTTTCATTTCATGAATTTACACAACATCAATACCTGTAGGGCACAAGCAGTTCTCACTAGCAGATTCACTGTACTGTGGATCCCCACTAATGTATGATGCTATCAGAGAATCCACTTGGCTATTTTGACATATACCTGCAGTTGCCAAACCAAGAAGTTACAATACAGCAGCTAAAGGAAATGTCTAAAAACTAGAATAAACTCCAGGAAGGAAATAATAACCATTTAGTTCGGCAGCTAACACATCAGGCCCACTATTCGAGGAAGTACATGTCAGCTTTGCTTCTTTATTCGCAACAGATTCAACCGGTGAAATCATATTTGGTGTTGGATTATCAGTTGAAGTATCAGCTGCAGACACAACTACAGCAATATTTTTGCAAGTTTTTGCACCACTGGGATTACATCCTGTAACATCAACTACAGCTGGGGTTGATACCATAGCAATCTGGTCACATGCCACTTCTAGATTCTCACTTAATTCACAGCACGATGACACCCTGCTCAAATCTTTTGGCATGGAAGTGACTGGCCTTGACATTTCTGATTGAAGATTATTGTCCCTTCTAGATTTTCTTTTGTATAAACCTCTATGCTCATTTTGTTCCAAACACAGCTCCAAACCTGTCCCTCTGACCAGGCCCATAGAACATGGAGGCTGAAAATTATCCACGTTATGAACTCCTCTGAAAGACGAGCTATAGTATGTATTCCCACCAACAAGCACTTTCGAGTCCTCAGCATCATGTTTATCAACCTTAATAGTATCTTTCTTGATGCTTGCTTTTGGTTTCTTATAGCTCCCAAAATCAGCATATGGGTTCAAAGACAAATCAGCAGCAGCAACTTTCACAGGATCTATGGAAGATGGAGGAAGAAAATCTTGCATGACATCAGAGTAGAATTTCTTGACACTTGCACCAACTGTCTGCGCCTGATTTTCAACAAATTTGACTGTATCCTGCCCAAAATATTAATTTCAAATCCTGATGAAAATATTGCCTATTCCAGAAAGCATATATGGCTAGAGATGCAACTAACTGGCTTGTTAGTACAAATACAACCACATAATGAGAATGGACATCACATAAAATAAATTCACAACAGACAGACCATGTTAACAGAACAAATCATGCCTCATCTCTTTTCCATGAGATGAAGGTATGAACCAATCTGCCCCTTTTCTTCATTCTTCTTCTAAAACTCATTTTATTTGAGTCTTGATTCTTGGATATGGTCTATAACTCATGTACAAATCCAAAAGTACTGTGGGTTCCAATGCATATGAATGGCCAGGACGCATTTTTCTGTCATTGGTTTGTGGTCGGTTTCTGTGTATGTAGTATTACTGAAAATAATATGCTTACCTGATACATAACTTCTTCCACCTCCAAGCACATAGCTTCAAACTTTTGATATACATTTCCAACCCAGGTTATACCTTTAAAATCCATAATGATCATATATTATGCTGACAAATGTGCCCAGTGATTTTATTGGATCCTGACTCCAAGGTGGCACAACTCGTCCGCTGCAGAAATTAAAATGAAAACTCTATGAGAGTTGCAAGAATGGAATTAGCCAATATCAGTTCACTCAACTACATTATCGTAACTTATATAGTGTAAATAAACTAACACAAAGATAAAGAACAAAAAGGCCGAGTTTTTAGAGAAGGAATAGCTAGTTCATAAAATTATAAACCAGACAAAGCAGCTGTGTGCGCCTGCTACAATGTTGTTAATTCATGCGAAGAACCCAAACGCCACCACATGAAGACAAAAATAAACACACGGATTACTTCAAGCAAGATATATGTATCATAATAGGCTATCACATAATCCATCAGTCAGCTTCCATAGAACTATAAACCAAAGAAGGAAAACCAACTTTAGCAAATCCTAATCTTCTTTTTTTTTTGAAATAAAAATAAAAAGAGGTTCATTCAGCACTCAGAAATCCTTTTCACAGCTTAAACAGACAACCATTCTATCTCATGGCTGCACCATTAGTTATTATAATTCCAGTAAGGAAAAGAATCATACAGGATTTTAAAGTATGTCACAAGAAAATCCTTAAGGTTGCATTTCTTTGGAAACAAAAGAACCAAAGGGGAAGAAGAAGAATAAAAAAAAAATCCCTTCGGGAGTATTGCATACTATAATATCTGGAGGTATTGGGTGATGCTGTGACTTCAATAATTAAATTGCTGATCCTCAGCATCTCCCCATGCACATCCATCCACTCAAAAATGCAACCTTGGAAGAGAGTTTAATACACCAAATTTCTTCCCAAGGAAAATAAAGAAACTTGGGTGGCACCTAGCGTCGGATTACAAGATCTAACCTCAAAAACCCTAACTTCGTTGTCCCCCAATCCAACTCATACTCTCCTCTGCCCAAGTAAACGGAAGTGTTTTAAAACACCAATGCCACTCAACTCTGAGTCCTGCAGCTCTCTTTTGAAGGACAATTTCAGACTACGCTGCCACCCCGACATAAAATATAATAGTTACTGAAGGATATTTCAGTCCACTAAACAGTCCTTTTTGAAATATTTGAGAGTCAAGCGCATGTTACTTATTAGTTGTTACCAGTCCACTCTTTATGGGGCCATGCGTATATTAAACCATAGATTCTCAAATATTTCTTCCAGAAGCATAAACCTATTTCCAGTGCATCATGAGCCATTCTTAAGAATGCAGCTTACCCAACCCAAATGTGTCTTAAAACATCATGTGGGTGACACCCTGACCAACATAGACAATCAATGGAGAACTTCTAACTTATGGAAAGAGTACAAAGGATTTTATTTTAGAAAAAAACAAAGCAATGTAGTAAGAAAGCATGGTATAGGACTATGCATTACATACATGATATTTGTGGCTCATCTTCAAAATTGGTAATGTTAAGCAAAAAATTATAAATTTTAAATCATATTACAATATTACTTTTACATAACATCCACAAAAGATACATACGAATATAATTCATTGCCATTTGTTTACCATGCCTCATCCTACAGTTTTTGGATGTGTTTGGTGTGTCCATGTCGTGTGTCCATGTATCCCAATCTATGATATGTGGGTAAGTCCCAAAGGCTATGATATCATCAACAAGGTATAATATATGAAGTATCATGTAAGAAGATCAAGGTCCTAGCTGAAATCAACATTCTATAACCCCCAAATATGGAAGAAACCGGTAAAGATTGAACCACTCAATTGGAAGCCATCAGTCTAAATTTGATACAGAGTTGATTCTCAAGACAAGCTTTTGTGAAAAAATATTCTATCACAGCTTCTTGCTTTGACAACCACATTAAACTAAAAGAAGGTGTAACATTCTTTTGGTGTATCTCTTTGTTGTTGAACTCATTCTTATACATCTAGATCAGTTATTTGAGAGACGATTTTGTAGATCAAGAAGGAAGGCTTCTCTCAGCAGTAGAACAGGCTTGGGGTGTTAATCAATGGCAATTAATTACCATCTTGTCTGGTATTCCCCCTCATAACTAGGCACACCTTACCATCCATAATGCTCAACTGCTAAGAAGATAAGCTATTTGTTTTGCTTTCCAAGGCAGACTAGAGAGATTATGCTCTTCATTAGTTTGTTCTGTCCAACCTCTTCAACACTCCACAAATTTCAAAATCATGTCTACGGTTTTACAGCTTCCAGACCAATAGAAACCCACCTAAGAACACTACAAATTCAACACATAGCTCAGTTCTTACTGATTGCATTGGGTTTTATAAATTTGGACTGCGATGTCAAACCAATTTCTGGCCTGTTAGTATAATCACTCAACTGCAAAGTTCTACTCAACATTCATGACACTTGTTGAAATAAGAATTGAACCGTTGCAATAGTTATTGTTCAAGTATCGAAATTGTTTGTGTGCGTGACATTATGTTAATATATAATGAAGGAAAAAAACTGACTTTGAAAAACCGTTCCCATCTAATCTCAAATGTAGATAGGAAGTAGAAACAACAACGCACTTAAGCAGACAATAACATAAATCAAACAGACAATAAAGAAAGTCTCACGATTTTATGTGAAAACTCCAACTTGGGTAAAAAACCATAGGACCAATCTAGGTCCAAGAGAATCAAGCACTATAATGAAAAGTTATAAGCTCACTTACAAACTCAAGTTTATTCCACTAGCTAGACATCTCAAGTCGAACTTGCTAAGTCCTCCTACACCGTTTCTTGCTTAATTACCACAACATTGAATCCTCATATAACCTTAGGAATCCACCTCAGATCACCTTAGGAATCCACCCAAGGTATACATGTATGTTCTTTGTTTTGAGCTTTAAAGACTCAAGAGCGTTGAACCTGATATATGCACCTTGAAACAATGTACTCCTCATGTATACTCTCTATCCCCGGGCTTTGTATGCTTTTAAGAATGGCCAGCAATAAACTTCTGTCAAAACACTGTTGCATGATCACCGCTCAAGTGAATTGAGGACCGCTCGTGCAGTCATATGGCAGTGACCACACATGTTGGAGCCACGAACCTGCTTTACTGAGTTATAACTACTGCTTGAGATACTTATACCAACTCTCAGATTTTTTTACAAACTCAAAAACCTACAGTTTTAAACTAAGAAAACTCACTAACTAAACTAGAGTTTTAAAACAAAAAGACATGGAATTGCCAATCCAAGGGAGGACTCCAAGTCCTAACATATAATTTGACCATTATGACCATAGTAAGTCATGACACATTTACTTTTAACTCTCTTGGGAGATTAAAGGATTAATTAACCCTGTTAAAAGTCTTCACATGAGGACTAACATCCAACTGCACTAACTGTATAATTGAAGTGCCTTGCTCTAAAGCCTCATACCACTCTCCAAAAATATGTGCATGTCTATCCAAAATGTGAGCTACTTAGACATTCTAATCTTGTTTCACCAGTCCACAATGTACAATTTATAAGTATTTTCTTCCAATTCTTTGGTGGTGGTTTGAGGCATTCAGCAGTGACACCATTATTATCTGAGGGAAGTTTCCTTTTACCTAAACAATCTTAAGGTAAAGTTGGCAAGAACATTCCTAAAGCATCCTATTTTTTGTAAAGAAAACTTCCCTAAAGCATCCTTTTCATGTTCCCAAAACTTTTATCAAAAGTTTGGAATATCTTTGGATGCTTTACATATCCTGTAAATTATTTTGAATTACCCTACAACATCAAGGTTTCCATTTTTTTTTTCATTTTTTCCCCAAACTCCAGTTCTACCAAATTACACTACACGGAACCCATCAAATTCCATAGCTACCCATATGATTCTGGAGGCATATTCATGGAGTGCTATTATTTAAGTAAACTGCTCGAACCCAAATTAGGGAACTATGAAAATTTGAAAAAAAACAAAGAAAAAAAAATGAAACCACAATTCTAGAACACCCATATGACAAACAAAACAGCTGTTTCAGTAGGAATTATATAAGTTTCTACAGCTCCCAATTTTCATAATAGATGGATACTGAGTAGCAATCAATATAAGTTACAAACAAAAGCCTAAATACATAATATTCGATATAGAACACATGAATCGTATACAGATATATGCATATAAATACACAGATGACAGAAAACCATATGAGAGAGTACTGTAAAAGCTGCACTTGCACTCACGAAAGGTAAAATTGAAAACCCAGAATCTGAAACCCTCAGAAATCAACGATCACGAGTGAATTGCAGAGAAATATTTCGAACTTGAAGGACAAATGAAAAAAGGTAAGTACAATACCAAAGAAAGTTTAGAGAGAAAGAGAGAGAGAGAGAGAGAGGAGAAGGGGGGAGGGAGGGCGGGACAGA
>JAOTRH010000025.1:8504598-8606181 GCA_034768845.1 Heliamphora exappendiculata
GGGGTAACTTTGGTATGAAAAATATTAAATAAGACTTAATAAAATATAATTTTTAGTTGGGACTTATTCGAATACAAGATGCCTAAATGAGACCTAGTTCAAAATTCTCCATTTTTAAAAGCCTCATCATGCTCTTAATAATGCAAATATCATCCTCTTAATAATGCAAAAACAACAAATTAAGTATATAATCAGTGTTCATGCAGACAAGGCCTACAGGCTACGAGTACATAATAAGCTATTTAAATCGTTAAAAAAGTCTAAAATTACTAATGGACATAATAATTATGTTTGAGATATTGCCAAAAAAGAAAAAAAAACATTTTGAAAGCTGAATAAAACAAAAAAAAATTCAAAACAAATGCTTCCTCAAGCACGAAAGACCAAACGATGTGGTAGATCTAGGAATTTAACTTTAACTTAGGAGGGGCACTAATTTTTTTAATTCGATTTTAGGATCATTTGACTCGTGATCTAAAATTATCTTTTAGCCTTTGGTATAAAGATTTTTTTAAAAATAACTAACAGTCAAAAAAGACCTTTTGTGTTCATACTTGCAGCTTAAAGCCATCTTTTAATTAAACTAGATTTTTGCTTACTTAGTTTAAAGTCAAGAAAAGTAAGAAAAAATGTATCTCACCCCTTTTTTTATAATAAGATTTTTCTAACTGTGTTTTTTTAGTAAAAAATGTTTCTCCATATTTGTTTAAAATAAGTTCAAGAAAATTGTCCCTGTTTTTTGGGGCAACTGGTTCAACTACTACTTATAGATATTTTCTAACTATAGGCACACGGTGTTCCCCTTGCCTCTTCAGTGTATTTTAGGAAGCACTAAGTTTGGACTCTTTTTTCCCTCACAATGTGTTTTTTCAATTTGTTAATTGTAAAATAATTAATGAATCGAATATCTTTCAAGAAACCTTATAAATGCACAAACTCTTTAGCTTAGTACACTCGAGGCCTGTTTGGATCTGCGGATTGCTTCGAACTGAATTGGATTAAAAAACATGTGGGGCCCATATTTCAGATTTTGTCTCATGGGATAACTAATCTCGCGTTTGTATCACAGGACTGAGACTAATAATATGGCAAATACCAGATTAGTAATATTTCACTCATGGTATTAATAATATCAGGCCCCTTTGGTATTATTAATACTAGTCTCCAAATTATATTTCTTTCTTATCTAACGGTAAAAAATAACTCTACAACTCTTATTCAATTCTTTATCTTACTCTAATAAAAAATGAACCAAATTTCTCAGTGTACATATAATCTATTCCATAATCCTCTAGTATTAAAAATAACACGTGGGACTCACAATATTATTTATTCTCTTATTCTATCCAATTCCATTTGGAATACCAAACGAGCCCTTATAGTTATAAGTAGTTATACATCTTGTACAAGTGCTCAATGCATTTAGGGGTGTGTTGTGTATTAAGAAAAAAAATATATGCATTTAGAAGCTCTCTTTAGAAAATAGGTCTTTTATATAGTAGTTTAATGGGGCACCAACTAATTTTATTAAGGGTGTATTTGAGAACATTCTTATTTTTTCTGGGTAAAATGAAAAACACCAAAATTTGAGAGGGCATAAACTAAATTTGTTAAGGGTATATGTAGAGTTCTTTTTTTCATTACTTCACCCTGTGTTTCTTTGGTTTTTTTTTCTTTACCTTTTCAATATGAAAGAAAAAAAAAAATGCAAGGGTTGTCTTATTCAAGATCCTTTTGCTCAGAAACGAGATGTTTCAAATGTTCCTAAATATTTTTTATTTTTTTATATAGAAAAGTGGGAATATCAAAACTTATGGGGGGCACGTGCCTCCTAGCCCTTCATTGCATCCACCACAGACCGTGTGACTGCACATGAAATAGACCCGTGGCTGCATCTTTAGTGTTGCCTTTACATTTTTCCAATTTCAGGTGTTTTTGGTCGGAAAGATAATGGTAAAAATAGGCCAAGGATATTTTGGACACTTTTACCATCTAGGCCTTGGGGGTCACAAAAAGGCTTTGGGTGATGATTTTGGGACCCTTGGTGGCTTGTGACTATTCGGTAACCTACTTTAATATTCCATTTCTAGTGTTTTCATCATCGAGAGCGTTGGGAGTCCGTAATACTTATGATTGATTAAATTGAGGTGTATATAATAAGTAACATTGCTAGTCATGCTAAACAATATTGAAATCAAGAATTGAAAAGAGAACTATTTAATCTTTGAAGTTGGAAAGAATGACGCTCGACATGAGAAGATTTTGTCTTGCTCATAGTTATTAGGGTGTTACAATTCATGATTTAGGTCTCAATTTTTAATTCACTCATCATTGAGAGCGCTCGGCTCCCCATAACACTTAGGTTAGGTAAATCGAGGTGTAAACAATAAGTAACATTGCTAGTCATGCTAAACAAGACAGAAACCAAGGACATAAAAGAAAACTACTCAATCTTTAAAGATGGAAAGAATGAAGCTTAGCTGGGCAAGATTTTTTGTGGCTAATAGTTATCAGGATGTTACACGATTCAGTTCACGTTTTTATTTATGATTCATGCATAAATCGATATGAATTTATAAGTGAATCTTATTTGTGGCAAAATCACGATGAATCTCACGATTCACGGTTTGATTCGCAGTAATTTACTAGTAACTATTTATTTGATTTTTAAAATTATCATATCGAACGGATTTGTAACTCCTATTTACAACCTCTTTTATTTGGAGAATGGTATACTATAACTTAGTGTGTTTATTGTGAAAAGAAGAAATAATCATACATAATTTATTGCTTATTTGCTGATTAGAGATATAATAGGACCAATGAAAATACAATAAGTTCTTAACCCTCTTTCTTTTTATTTTTATAGGAAAATATCAAAATACATATTTTAAGGACCTAAAAGATGACAATACCACTTCAAATAAACTTTTTATTGCTATTTTAGTGAAACAAATATAGTTTAACATGATATAAGTTGGACCAATAATGTTTTTTATACACTTTTAAATTTGAAATAAGATATATGACACGTAAGTGTTTTATGTTTAATCTAAAAAGTCCTCACCCTTCTCTTTTGTTAATTATACTTTATTTGAGATATCTTAATCCATTTTATGAATTTTAAAAGAGAATATACTATTATGATTCTTAAGGAATCTTATTGTAAGTTGGATTTGAGCCAAATTTTTTGTGATGAGGGTAAATATATTCCCAATTAGACTATGTAATCATGTTTGTACTGCATATTGTGCAATATGAGATTTGTTTATTCTAATTTATACAAATGAAGTGTTTAATATCATATATATGTTTTGTGTTGAATATTACGATTCTTGATTTGATTCATGATTCACTAAACTCGAATTTTAATTCACAATTCGCTAAACTAGAATTTTGATTCAACATTTGACAACTATTTTGGCTCCACACATCGGATTTTGTGTGGCTTTAGAGAAAGATTAGATTTTGTCTTAAACTAGCTATTTTAGCTACTAAAAGTACGCTAAAAGTGCACTCTCTATTTTAGCTAGTAACTTCTCATTACATGCTTTAACAATGCTCTCTTTCTTAGTTAGCCATTTTAGTTGGCTAATAATTTTTTAAAATTTACACTCCAAGAAAAGAGGAAAAAATGGAGCGAGTAAGAGTGAGATGGAGGAGAGAATAATTTTTTTATGTTTAGCTAGTGAATAGAGACTAGCTAAAGTTAGTGAGGAGCGGGTTGGGCAAAATGGCTAGCTATCTTAAGTGCAATTTAGTTCAGAGTTCAAGGCAAATCCCTCTTCCTAATTTATTCTAAGTGCAATTTAGTTCCACAATTTGTACTATACTACATCTGGGAACTCTTCTCACTGTACAGCCCCACCTACATAAGGGTTGCTATAGAAACCCATTAGGATGATGAGCCTCACCTTCACATCCTTCTGCAGACGGAGAGGATGTTTAACATCAGAACTCCTACACATTGCGATATTAAAGGCCCACAAGCAGTGGATAAGTATTTTCATCCAAACATACAAGTACCACGTTCAGATGCATACGTCGCAGACTACATAGCCACATAGGGGAATTTAATTGACAAGAGGATCCTCAAGGCCACCAGGCGGAGCCCAAAAAAGAATAGGGATGCCATCTAGACCTCCATCCTCAATGAATCCACTTCAAAATCTGACTTCTTAGGCAGAGTCCAAGCTCAACAACCATTAATATGGGCCATCCAACTGCGTAACTTGGAATACATAGCCAACCAACAATGGCCAGAACTACCAGCTGTCTACACACCAAAGTGGATTTCTTTCCCTAATGTGCCACAGACCATTAGGGACTGGGCTGACACAAATGTCCTTATGCGTAAGTAGGATCTTACTCCATTTATACTTCAACAACTCACAACATATACAAGACGTTCACCACATGCACCAAGAAACCATTGAACATATTCAAATTAGAATTATTTTAGAAGCTGAGGAACTTGACGTGTTAACATTTTCAGGAGGCGGAGATGAATCCAAACCACCCCCTAAGCTTAATCATTGAAGGACCATATAAATCAGGGAAGACTGCATGGGCAAGGAGTTTAGGATTACATAATTATTTCTGTAGCGGAGTGGATTTTTTTACCTATAATCCACACGCATTATATAATGTTGTAGATGATTTACCCTTTAAATTTTTATCCTGTAAAAAAAAGAACTCGTGGGCACAAAAAGACTATGTTAATGAAAAATATTGTAAAAAAACAAGGTGTCCCGGCGGTATTCCTTGTATTGTTTTATGTAATCGTGATATGTCCTATTACAGGGATATTAATCTTGAACCACTCTTTAAGGAGTGGGCAGAATCTAATGTCATCTTTGAATTTATTAATGAAAATTTGTATTAAACTTTTATTAAATGTTAACTGTAAATTGTTAAATGGGAAGATGAAATTTCTGAACAAAACATTTGCTTAAAACATGTACCTTTTCATCTGTAATTACTTCTTTGCATCCTTCACTATTTACTTTAGTCAATATTAATTTTTGAATATATTGGATTGTATTTAAGGGTCCATGATAATAGAACCCTTTCTCTCAACTTCATCTTTCTTGAATCCAATATGTTGATTGGATCTCATATTCCCACTCTTAAGATCTCAATAAAACCTTTCGGGGGATGAAACTCTGCGAGGCATAAATAAACATGTTAATGATTTTATCTTTTTTTTTCTCCACATTTAATTTATTAAATATTTATTTACAACAGCAAATCAAACCTGTTAAATCTTTCGGAGGATGAAACTCTGTGAGGTCTAAATAAATATGTTAATTATTTTATCTTTTTTCCTTTATCATTTAATTTATTAGACGTTTCTTCATAACGGCAAATCAACCCTATTAAACACTCCGGCGTAAAGATAATTATTTTATCTTATATTTTTCTCATCCTCTAATTTATTAAATGTCATAATAGTAACTCAACTCTATTAATTTGCGATTCCTAAATAAAGATGTTACTTAAGATTTATTAAACGTTAATATAAAAGTAAATGTCTGAACATATGCAGACTGCCATCGATATTTACTCTGATGAACCCATTGGCATTGGGAATGCACAATGGTGAATATTTTATTAATATTTTATTCACCTTAATACTCTTGTTTTTGTATCTCAATCTCAATTGATACAACGTTATTAGGCAATGCAAGTTCTATTAATGTGAAATGACTGGCTGATACACCTTCCAAAACACTGATTTTAGATCGTCCACCTCCATTAACCTGAACGTTAAATAACACGAAGAGGATTAATTTACCTCCTAAGATTATAACCTCACACTCTTTATGATGATGAAGACGATGAGGTGTTAAACATTATCAGGCGACGAAAATGTAACCTAATATATTAAGATGAAACTGAAACTAAATTTATTACATTTATTTAATCATCTCTACATTGGGTTCCTTCTGTGGGACCTCATAAATCCCATGTGGACTAACTACTACATTATTAACCGTTACATCTTCCGTGGTGAACTGCACAATGCATTTTTCTTTTAAGATTACTATGTCATAGGCTCTAATGACTCTTCGACGCATTCTGTCTCGTATGACTGCCATGGAATCCTGGTATGAGCATGCGTAATACCCTCCATCATCGAGGTTATTTTCAGTAGTGTACGCAATATCATGTATTACCCTATGGGGCAGATAACCTTTTAACACCACACGTTCGCAGTTTTCTCTATCCAACAGCCGATGGGAATCACGTGATTTTTCCCCCACGTGAAAAGACAAAAATGCCCCTCCGGGGCGTTTTAAAATTTGCGTTGTCTCATGTCTCAACAAACCTTTGTCAAGGATAGAGTTTCGAGGTGAGACACTTCCGTACAATATTGCCAGAACTCCCCTTCTTTTAGAGTTCAAGGCAAATCCCTCTTCTTAACCTATCTTAAGTGCAATTTAGTTTCACAATTTGTACTATATCACATTTGGGAACTAGGAATCCAGGACAACAAAGAATTGCTGTTTTTCATAAATCCTTATAACAATATCTATTTGTGTTTAGAAAAATGATAATCTGCCCCATAAACAATTTAGCCTTATAACTATTCAAAAAGAATAAAGAAAATAAAAGAAAAATTCAGATTCTTTTAATAATTTGATTTTGTGCCGGGGGAACCAACTCTAACTATGGTGATTTTGAACTTTACCTATAAATAAATTTACAATTTACATGAACTCAGGTGCTGAGCTACAATTCCACAGTTTGGGGGCCATTATGGATGGTTTTTGGGAAAGCAAAATGAAAGCAATTGAGTGAAGCCCCAGAGCACATTTTGGGGGTTCTTTCTTCCTATATCCTCGTTTTGTGGTTTGCCTTGCACTTGATATTTGGATATTGATACAAGGAACTGGCAATAGAATAGAAATGATTTTGGGGCTATCCTGAGATGCCCCTATTCTCAGATCTGGACAAGCAAGCCTGAAGCCTGATTTGCTTAGAAAAAGGCCTTTTTAAGGGCCATGTATAAGAAAACTTCAGTTTGAACACTCATATCTCGTTGTTATGTGCATAGGGCTTTAAATTGTTTTGCAGGACCCAGGCCTTCCGACCCCCATACGTGTACTTATCGGCATTGTTTGCATGACTTCTAATGTACAAGGCAGGTTTGGGAATTGTGTCTAGCTTGAATGGGTTTCTTTCAAGTTGGACGAATTGCATACTTGAAATTCATTTTATTGGTGCTTTATCATGTATATGAATATGTAGCAGATGAAAATCATTAGCATGAAATATGAATAACAGTTAAGGTAATGAACATTATCCTTTTTCATTATAGGGCCCTGCTCAAGCGCAGAATCTGAAGGAATCTCTTGCAGAAGCAAAATCGAACATTGTCGTCAAGGTGATACGTGTTTTTCTGAACTTTCTTTTTTACTTCCATTGGCTTAAGTTCAACTTATTATATTATATTTATTTTGTTTTTCTTTCCTTTGTCTTGTGAATAGCTAACTACGCTGTTCTATGGGTTCGCTCTTAACATATTTGCTTCTTGTGTTTACTTTATTATACAGATTGGTCTCAGGAAGGGTTCTCGTTCTTTTGCTGAGGCACGGGCCGCTGGTTTTTCTGAAGAGAATGGAACCCTCGGTGACATTTGGGAGACAATATCTGGCAGTGATTTGGTGCTGCTCTTGATTTCTGATGCAGCACAGGTTGGTAGATTTTATGGTTGTATTTGTCTTTACTGAGATCTTCGCCAAAAACATTTATCGGTGCTAATATGTTTATGCATTGCCACAACCTCAACTAATTTACAGAGATGCATTTTGAGTTGAGTTGAACATGGTTATACGTTCCCATGGTTTTCAGTTGGAGCTGTCTTTTAAGTAAGAGTATGATACACAATTTTGGAACTTTAACCTTTGTGCTTTAATGCTGCATATGAAATTATGTCCTCTCAAAAGTTTGAATTCTAGTGAATCTGTTATTTCTATTGCTGAATGTAGAAGAAATCACTTCTTGCATCTTACATAAATTATGAGTGTCTCCATTCCTTCTTAATGTGCTTTTAAATAATATACAATCACGTTAATGAAGCTTCCTGCCTAAACCTGCCTTTGCTGCTATGGAGGTTTAAGTAAGAATATGACCCAAGAGTTTATCACCTTTTGCCCTTAAACACTTATTTTATGCTGAAAAAAGAACTTGCCTTGTTCATGAACTATCAATTTTTACTATTCCTATTCCTGCTTTCTGTATTTTGCATAAATGAGATAGTAATCAACTAATGAATATCCCTCTTATATATGTGATTGCTGGGGAGTAGATGAAAATAAATGATACCTGTAGAGGGTTAAAGATTGGGATCTACGGGTCCCATTCACGCTAGCCAGTCAATCTGAGATGTTGTTCACCTATGCCTACACAAAAAAGGAGATAGATGCCCCGTTAGTGGCTTTTACCGGTGGGCTCTCCGACGATCGAATTAAAGCAAGTCTTAGACAGAGAAAGCTAAGAGAGTAATTTGGCTGAGTTTCTGCTATAGAATTAGAGTGTATACCTTTGTCTGTTGGCTGGTTGGCTTTTTATAGGAAAAATATACCTGACCTGTTTCGGGGGTCTGACCCGACCCGACTTGACCCGAGCAGGTCGGTTTGTTATTTCTCTGGCTAAGTCACAGCTGTTAACCTTATAGGGACTTGACATTGTTATCATTCTTTCGTGTCTCTCTGTATATTTTTTTTGTCATGTCAGACTATCCCTTCAGCCTCAGGCTCTGTTTGGGGTAAAGTCAACCACTCCTGACACCCTGACTCAGGGATTGGTTCAACTGTCTCTGACACCTCATCAGAGATGTCAACCCTAGATAAGGGTACCATGGGCTCAGATAACCACGCCCCTAGCCTTAAGCTCAGCTATCGATGTACCAGGACAAGTGTTGCTCGGCACTCAATGCAGAGCTCTTGACCGAGCTCGGACACTTACACCCGAGCTTCCTCCCCTCGAGCTCGGACACCTATGCCGAGGTGGAGATTTGAGCAACTGGATGGCTAGCACCGCACCGTGCTTCTTGTGGATGCCAGCTAATCGCAATTAATATCCGACTTCCCTCAATACCTAATTTAGAAATAAAAGGGCGGTCCAATTCAGAAGGCTCCTGCATTGTGGGTTCTAGGATGGATGGTTTATCTTAATAGAAATTCAAAATATTTGTTAATAAGAAAGAATTCATGGAAAGAGGGATTTATGATGCTTCAAAGAGGAAGAAAAGCAAAATGAACAATTCGGTGCAACTTTAAGGAAAATAGAGAGATAAATACAACAAATTTTTCTTTTCTTCCTCTTTGAAGCATCCTAAATCCTTCTTTCCATGAATTCTTTCATATTAACAAATTACTTAATGGAAAATAGAGAGATAAATACAACAAATTTTGCACATAATTATCCCCTGAGGGATCTCAGGAGTTTTTTAAAGTGACCTGTCATTGGATTCTTGGAGTAACCAGATTATGAAGCTTAGTTGGATCGTAGCACATTTAGTGTAGTAATGGTAAAATAATGGCAGGTTAGGTTATTCATTCATTTTATGCATTATGGTGTGGGTCCGTGTTCTGTTCTATGTTCTATTTCAGCTGTCTACTTGTCTTGTTCTTACTCTCAATATTTATTGCAGGCTGATAATTATGAGAAAATATTCTCCCACATGAAGCCAAACAGCATACTTGGGCTTTCCCATGGGTTTCTTCTTGGCCATTTGCAGTCATTGGGATTTGATTTCCCAAAGAACATCAGTGTGATAGCTGTATGTCCCAAGGGAATGGGTCCGTCTGTGAGGAGGCTCTACGTCCAAGGGAAGCAGATAAATGGCGCTGGAATAAATTCCAGTTTTGCTGTCCACCAGGTCTCTCTCTCTCTCTCTCTCTCTCTCTTTGTGCCTAGGTTTGGTCTACAAAAGCCTTGGGCCTTTTTTGGGAACTTTTTTCATTTTTTTTTAATTTTTTTAATAAAAATTTTAGTTCAATTTTTTTTTTTACTTTTCTAGTTCCTTGTGACGAGAAAAATCTAGAGAGTATGAGAGGAATCTAAAAAGCATACTCTGAGCTAATGCTTAAAAAAGTTTACCGAATATTAAAAAAACTGTATAAAAAAAGCTAGATCAAACACCTCTCTCTCTCTCTCTCTCTCTCTCTCTCTCGTCAATTCATGCATTTCTCCTTGTCTCAAATGTGTTACTTATGTAGTATACTATTCTTGGTGGGTAGGATGTTGATGGTAGGGCCACTGATGTTGCCCTTGGATGGTCTGTTGCCCTCGGTTCTCCTTTTACGTTTGCCACTACACTGGAGCAGGAGTACAAGAGTGATATATTTGGCGAGCGAGGTGATTGTGGTTTTCTTCACCCTTATTTTGTTATTGACAATGATGTTTATATAATAATTCTCCCATTTTGATTAATAGGCATTTTACTGGGTGCTGTGCACGGAATTGTTGAGACCTTGTTTAGAAGGTATACTGAACAGGGAATGAGTGA
This sequence comes from Heliamphora exappendiculata, assembly GCA_034768845.1. Lineage (NCBI taxonomy): Eukaryota > Viridiplantae > Streptophyta > Magnoliopsida > Ericales > Sarraceniaceae > Heliamphora > Heliamphora exappendiculata. The sequence continues at coordinate 8,515,118 of JAOTRH010000025.1, forward strand.
AGATTTAGCTTACAAGAATACTGTTGAGTGCATAACGGGGATTATTTCGAGTACCATATCAACTCAGGTCAGTGATCAATTCCTGTATTCCATCCCTTTGCATTTCTGTGTGCATAATTAGGTGTTTGCATTTGCATTTGCATTTCATCCGGTTGGTAATGTACACATAATTTTTGTGTGCTGATTCTTCACCTCTTTTGAAACTCTTTTAATGAGGATATTTACCCCGTGTTGGTTGCTTTTTTCCCTCTAACAGGGCATGCTGGCAGTGTATAATTTGTTGTCTGAGGATGGCAAAAGGGAGTTTGAGGCTGCATATAGTGCCTCTTATTATCCTTCTATGGATGTATTGTACGAATGCTATGAGGATGTAGCCAGCTATAGTGAGATCAGAAGTGTTGTTTTGGCCGGGCGACGCTTTTATGTATGTTTGTTTCCTTATCTGTTGTGCACACACTACACATATGACCATTGTTGCTTTAAATAATGCCTGTTCTTACATGCTGGCTTATGATCCTTGGGGTGTTCACAACATCTCTAAAATTTTGGTGAAGTGACATTTTTCTTGCTTTCTGAATAGCTTTATTGTCCTTGTATTTATTTTTCTTTTCTATTTTTCTCCTGGTTCCTTCCTCCACCCGCTCCCCATCTTACAGGAAAAGGACGGTTTGCCAGCTTTCCCAATGGGTAAAATTGATCAGACACGGATGTGGAAAGTAGGTGAACGGGTTCGGGCAGTACGTCCAGCAGGTGACCTTGGCCCGTTATATCCCTTTACAGCGGGCATCTATGTGGCATTAATGATGGCCCAGGTAGGCACTCCTCTACATGCCTGCATCACCATGTTTATATCAATTGCTTGTCAAAAAATAAAAATAAAAAAAAAATATATATATATATATATCTTGTATCAATTGCTAAGTGGCTTTAAAGAACAGGATTCATTTTGCAATTTAATTCCTTTTAACCATCAACAAAGGAGCATGGTTTATTAGATTGGCCTTTGTTAAACTGAATTAAATAATGGTTGTGCTTTTTTGGATTTTAAGTACCTGATTTTTTTTTCTTCTGGAACTTTTCCTAGTCAATATGAAGATGTTTATATTGTAGAACCCTGATGAATGCGAATTGAGAAAATAGGTCTATCCTCGGCCATTTGTCCTGACATTTTTTTCTATGTTTATTAAATAAAACCAGATTGAGATTCTGAGGAAGAAAGGACACTCCTACTCTGAGATCATCAACGAAAGCGTAATTGAGGCTGTAGATTCTTTGAATCCTTTCATGCATGCCCGTGGAGTCTCATTCATGGTAGATAATTGTTCAACCACAGCTCGGCTAGGATCCAGGAAGTGGGCCCCTCGTTTCGACTACATCCTCACCCAGCAGGCCTTGGTGGCTGTGGACAATGGGACTCCCATCAACCGAGACCTCATCAGCAACTTCCTGTCGGATCCTGTGCATGGGGCGATGGAGGTCTGTGCTCGGCTGAGACCTACTGTGGACATCTCTGTTACCGCTGATGCTGACTTCGTTCGGCCAGAGCTTCGTAGCAACTAAATGTTGAAGAACATTTAGCCGAGCTAGCTAGTATCCATGCAAGGGAATGTCGTCTGAGGGAAAAGTTTTTCAAATATTAGGAGCACTTTGGTTTATCCTACTCTACTTTCACCCTTATTCTATATCTCTAGAACTGCTTTGAAGTGTTGTGGTTTTGCTGTACGAATGAGACATATAATGTGCACTCATTATGTTGGTAATTTTGGGCGAATGAAATTTCTAAGAACGTATTCGTGTGTGTTATAATTTTGAATGTATTACATAGCAATGCTTTAAGGGCTATCCTCGGTTGCACTATTATTTTCTGAAAACCTTTATGTACACATATTTCAATCACAGAATCAGTTACAGGTTAGTGTTTTACTAGTAAGAAAATTGTTAATTTTATTGTTTTGAACAAAGCATGTATTTGTCGGTAAGAATAAGTGATCTGTGCTTGATTTTATATTTAAGACAAATTGTCATTTTCTCACCGCCGCGCCTGCGCAGCTGTAATTGTACCAATTAGCTTGAGTTGGCAGCATTATCTGGATAGCTTTTCATTCCATAAGTTTGATGTCTTCTTCTGAGGAGCCCTTTCTGCGGTGTGGTGTTCTTTGCTAGAAATTTTTGGCTTTGAAGAGTCGAGGTTTGATCGTCAAGTACTTGTTGATGCTGCATCAGGTAGTGTCAGTTTTTGGAAATTCAAAAATGTTTACGTATCGAGAAAAGGTATCTAAATAAATACTCAAAAAATTAAAAACCAAAAATAAAATGTGAATCAGATTTACTTAGCTTGTAGCTCTTGCTAATGTTAACAGTAGTAATACATGCACAGATAATTTTTACAGAAATTAAATTTTGATTATTTATTTGTATTTAAATTTATAATATTTATCAATTTCAATATAAATGGATAGTTAAGATCAATTTTATGTGATTTCTGTGATTGATTATATGTGTAAAATGTATTTTTCTAATGTTAAATATGCACAATATATTATTTGTGTAGTTCTTAGGTTACTAAAATTGGTAAATTGCCCTTGTTAGAAATATAATGATTGCTACTAAAAAAAAACTTAAGAATTATGCGTGATTTGTTTTGGCAATTTTTTCTTTAAAAATGGTTTTTGCAAAAAAATATTTTTCATGTAATATATATAGTTTTCATGTAATAATTGAAATATTTGCCGAATGATTAGTACGTGTAGATATAGGTATGGTATTTGGGGTATTTGGAGTAATAACTCGGGTGTTTAGATTTTTTACTAAGTGATAAATAGCTTCAATTTTTGTTCCTACATTCATAGTAGCAGTAGTTTCAAATTTTTCAAGACGATTAATAAGCAATGACAAGGGCAAAACTATTAGTTACTCTAAATGTGTGATTTAAAAAATTATTTTTAAAAATAAATGGGGTCGAGGTGATGATTTTAATAAACATTTCAAAAATGATGCCATTAGACTTAAAACATATAATTTTTATGATTATCAAAAAGCATTTCATATGCTATTTTATTTTCAAAATGATGTCATGAAACACCCATAGTTTGTAAAATTTTGCAATAATTTTGATAATCCTCTTTCATATTGGTTCCGCATTTGGCGAAATGAATTTGGCAATTTTCCTGATATTCTCCCATCATTACTAAAAGAGTCTTATGAGCATTATTGTAACTATTCAAATTCGTTAAATTCTCAACTTTTTCATTTTTATGCAGATTTCTTACTTCCTTGGTTGCTCCAAAGGAAGTTCACAATCTGTGTTGACAATTTTATTCTTTATCTCTCCCGCGAATTTGCTTCTTGCTGGTGAGATAAATTTAAAATCCCAAAGAGTATTATCCTGATACTCAAAAAAATTATTATTTAACAAAATATGCTCAAAAGGCTAAATCTTTTGAAACTCGTAAAGCCTCTTATATGTCTAAACTTGCATCATCTTCTTCTCCGAAATCAACTTCTTCAAACCTATTGAAGGCAAGACTTTGAAGTAGTGGGTTGTAAGTCTTCGTTTATGGTCTGTAAGGCCAAGGATGCACATTTATGTCACAAATTATGTCCCCTCAAACAACCTAAACAGAAACGAATCCTAACTCCATTATTGAGTTTCTCGATCGATCTGTTTTATTAAAGGAGAATCCAATTATCTTCCTGACTTTTTGCCTCGAGAGTTTTTGCAGGATTCTAAAGTTCAATCTTCAATCTTTCTGATGTCCAAAGACAAATGTATAATGAGTGATACTCCTCGAAACCCTACACGTACACAATCTAAAGGATAATAGGATAATTATTTAAATGATGAGCATAAACTAAAAATTTTAACATCAGTAAAAAGAAATGGACATGGCTATAATTATGTAATTTATTAGTAAATTCCAATCCTCCTAGTGAAAATGATTCCAGTTCACAATCTGTGTTGATAATTTTATTCCTTATCTATCTCGAGAATTTACTTCTCGCTGGTGGGATAAATTTGAAAATCCCAAAGAGTATTATCCTGATACTCTCAAAAATTATTATTTAACAAAATATACTCAAAAGACTAAATCCTTTGAAACTAGATTGTCAAAGTTTGCCTAATTTTTCGCCGGACAAAGCGGGAATTTGTTTTAGTCCAAAATTTATCTTAACATATGATTCTAGAAACTCATTTTCTAACAATGATTGCTCTATTTAAAATCATTCATGAAGGTATTTCAACCAAATTATTAGAAAATCAAGAAATAAATTTTTCATTTATATTTCCTCCACAACCACATACATTACAAGAATTAAAAACTAATTTAATTTTTAAACAAAAAAAAATTCAGTATTTACAAGAAAAATTCTCTTACACTCAAATAGAAGAATAAATTAATAAATTTGAAATACAACAAAAAATAGAAGAATTTAAAACTTTATATGAGAAAGATTTAGATTCAAATTTACCACATGCCTTTTGACATCACAAACAACATCTAGTACAATTACCATATGAATATGATTTTAATAAAAGATTTATTCCAACCACAGCTCGACCTTTCCAAATGGATCAAACCCAACTTGAATATTGTAAAAAAGAAATTCAAGATTTATTAGATAAAAAATTAATTCGTCCCAGTCCATCTCCATGGTTATGTGCGATTTTTTATGTAAATAAAAATGTTGAATTAGAAAGAGAAACTCCTCGTTTAGTAATTAATTATAAACCATTAAATAAAGTTTCACAATGCATCAGATAACCAATTTCTAATAAAAAAGATTTATTAAACCGTTTAAATCAAGCAAAAATATTCTCTAAATTTGATATAAAATTTGATTTTTGGCAAATTCAGATTGATGACGAAGATAGGTATGAAATTGCATTCACTGTACCATTTGGACACTGAATGAAATGTTATGCCATTTGAATTAAAAAAATGCTCTTTCAGAATTTCAGAGAATCAAAAATTTTTGATCGTAATCCATCTCTTAAAAATTCCAAAGACGCTTTAAATAAAGCCATTCAAAAAGAATTATTTTTCCAAATTGCTCAAGAAGATCTTCTTAGTGAGGATCCTAAAGATGATTGTATTTAGTTGTGATTTTAAAAATAATAGTGCGTATTAGTTTTAATATGAATTGTGGTAGTGGTTTGGATTGGGAGTGGTGGTGAGAGGTGTCGATGGTTGAGGCAATAGTAAGCAGTGGTGGTTGGTGGGAGGTAGTAGTGGTGGTGGCAACAACAGTCGCAACGGTGTGGTAGTGTTGGCAATAGTGGTATAGGCGTGGTGGCAGTAATGCTGATAGTGGTAGTGGTATGGTAAGAGTTGATTGCGATGGATGTGTGGTAAAATTTGGGGGCGGTGGAGTAAGATACTAGTGTGATATTAATATATTTCATTATTTTTTATTTTATAAACATCAATAAAATTAATAATTTTTTTGTTGATCAAGAAAATATACTTTCGTTCACTTTTAGGAAATTTTAGATTTAATAAAATGAAGTTTGGAATGGAATTGCTATTTTATTGGAATCCTTATTCCGCCGTTCGGTTCAACAAGAAATAGTTGAATGTATATTCTTAATGTAATTGTCATTCACCATTTTATGAAAATAGCCATTCCATTACAAAAGGCACGGATTGACCATTCTATTCCTTTTTTTATTGGATAATTTGGCAAAGGATTGGTGGTCACGTTTGGCTTCTGAACGGCGGTAGGTGAAGGAATCATCTTGTTATCTATTTAATCCTGGATCTCATGTCGAAGCCTCAAGCAGTTATTGGTTAAATGACCATACTCCTGATGAAAAGCACAGTACTGGGTTAGATTATACCTGGGTGGCAAGGGATTTGGTGGCAGGGTCGGCTCTAAAGGCTTTAGGAGGCCCCTCACAATTAAATGGCATAAAATAGAAGTCAACGATACGGTGAGTTGGGTAAAGGTTCTCTTTTGGTTGTAGGGTTGGTTTTGGGTAGCTAGCTAGGTGGATGGATTAAGCTGGCTCAGATTCGGGTTCAGTAGGTTATCTTTATAGCTTCGGTTCATAGAATAGGTGGCATTGTTCGGGTTGTTGACATAAGGCTTCTTGGCCGTTCTTTGGCTTGACTCTCCCTTCTCAATATCCCCGGACTGTAGGCATCCTCTATCTGTATCCTAATATCGAAAACCTGCTCAAACATCATCAAGGGATGCACTATCAGATACTTTCAAAATTGTGGCTGCATATTCTTCACCACCATCCTCACTTGCTCCTTCTTAGTGGGCCAGTTTGTCATCTTAGCTGCCTTGACTCTCCAACAGGTCATAAACTCGATAAAAGATTCTTTAGCCTCTTGTCGGGTAGTCTCGAGTAACCGAGTAGTAACGTCAAGCTAGATGTTATAATTGTACTGGTTGACAAATGCAGTAGTAATGTCCTCCAAGGTTCTCGTCTTCGAAGTATCAGTGACATAAACCACTTTTGGGCGGCTCTTGACAAAGACCGCTAGAAAAGCTGAGTCTTCAACTAATCGCTGATCCCTATTGACGACAGGGTCCTTGCAAACATTCTCAAATGGATCATCGGGTCTCCAATTTCATCAAAATTTTCCGTGTTAGGCATCTTAAATTTCTCGTGGAGTTTAGCGTCGGGGAACAAACAGAGCCCCTCCACATCTAACATGTAGTCTTTGACCCCTCGGGCCTTCCTCAGAATATTCTCCAATTCGCCGACCTTATCAGACAAGATCGATTCTTTGATGGCTAAGATTTTTGAGATTCCCTGCCATACAAGCAGCACAACTGCCGGTTGGGCTCCATCGGGTCCCACATTATCATCCCCAATGTTGTCTCATACTCCATCTTCTTGGTCATTCGAGAGAATTGCATTGGGGTCTATAATTCGGATATGTAAGGCTTTGATCTTTGCTTGGCACTGAGTCTGAATTTTGGTCTGATTGGCCACAGTAGTGTTAACCCCCTTGACTGTTCGCTGTAGTTCCAAGATTTCCCTAATCATGTCTGTCATAGTCAATTTTGAGTCTTCCATCAGTAAGCTCTACTGCTCTACACGTCTGAGTCTTCCATTAAGAGATTGGGCCCAAGTGCGTATAGGTTTTTCACAGCACGAAGCTATTATTTCGGGTATCTGAACTAAAAGAACTCGTGTAAATCAGATAACTCGTTAGTCGGGTTTAAGCTTGAAGCAAACTCATGTTCGACAACGGGATGGGAAAATAAAAACTAAACGTAAATGGGGTGCTAACTATACAAACAAAAGCATCCATAAAAGAAAATCACATAATCCTAAAAGATTTATTAATCCTAAAAGAAGGAGTCTAAGAAGCTATATGCAACATGAGAAGACTGGTCGGTCAGTACTCAGTGTACCTTCTGAATATAGTCAAACATATACCTCCCAATGCCAGGAATGGTGTAAGGCATGGTCAAACGGTATGTAATAACTCTTTTTTCCACATCTATGGGAGCATATGGCAAGAAAGCTTGCTAACTTACCCAACATAACCTCGAGACAGTAAACTGACCAAGGTATCGGGTAAGCGGAGCGGGGGTTTGAGAATCAAGCACACAAATATGCACAATGCAAATGCAAATACTAATAAAAAATTTACAACAAGAACCATTAACATTTCAAGTTAAGCCCTATTATGAATTTTTTGAAAAATCAGTCCCCAACAGAGTTGCCAGAAAAACTACAAGCATTTTCGGGGAGGATGGTGTGTCAATATCTATTGTTTTTAAAAAAATAATCTTTTCTTTTTTAAAAAAAAATACAAGAAAATTCGAGATATCCAAACACGTTTTTGAAAAAAATGGAGTCACCACTTAGTTTTTTAGAAAAACTAAGAAAAATAAAAAGAAGGCCATAGGTCCTTTTTTAAACGTAACCAGAGAATAAGAGGGTTCGAGGGCTAAAATATGAAAAGGGAAGGTATTAGGCACCCTTTTTGCCGAACCGTGAGGTTTGCTTCTTTTTTGTTAGTATTGGTTATTGTTTGAAACTTTTCGAAGGTAACATTTACAGAATAGGAGGTTAGAAAGAGTCCATACAAAAGTAAACAAATAAGAAAAAAATCTTAACTATAATCCTAATGGTCATGTTAGGGTTGTATACTGAAAATTATATTTTTAGTATTTTATTTTATTTTAATAAAATTAATTTTTTATTTTATGAGAATATTAATGAGCAATGTATGCAATATCATTTTTTTAATGTTATGCATAGATGTCCTATATTTTGTACAGTATTTAATTTGGTGTATAGAGTACGGCTTACACACAAAAGACCAAATTTTAAGTTCTTATAGAATATAAGTATTTATTCACAGTTTAAATAAAAATAAATATACAATCGGCACGACTGTAGTACAGAGTTTTAGTAGGCCTGTCTTGATAACAGGAAATAAATAATAGCGTCGCCTATTATTCCGACTCTCTGTGCTAGTACACTTTGTATATATTGAAAGGGACACATTTGGGTAATTAATTTTATACTGACTATATAAATTAATTCACACCCTAATATTATTATTAATAGTGTTTATGCTCTTAATCTTAAAATAATTATTGATTTGCGTATATTTAATATTCGTTATTTTGATTCATTAGAGGGTGCGATCTTATGTGGATCCATATTCTCGGTGAGTTGAATAGCGGTATTATTTATATGGTGAATATTAATTATTGACGGAATCTACATCTCAAATGATTGGGATTGACGATACCCCTTAAGAAACCTTATAAGTTTTGACCGGGCTAAACCCTGCAGGTGGATTTGATTATCCGGCGGTCAAATAAGTTAAGCAGAAGGGCTTATGAAATTTTAAGATGCCGATTAAATTAAATTATCAGTAAATAAATTTAATTGGTGGGTATCGAGAATCTTAACGTGGGGAGATGAGTTAAGCATTTAATAACAAGAGCTCAATGCAAGATGGTCTTGAGATTATGGCTTATAGTGCAATTATAGTTCTTTAGTGGTGTGAACTGTAATTTAGTGTTTTATAAAAATTACAGAAACCACTGCAAGATTGTCATAATTACAGATACCGCTGGGAGGTTTGCTTAATTGTAAAAATTGTTAGATATATATATGGGTTACACTAGAAGTCTTCATCATAATTACTCTATAGGTCCCTACTGTAACCCTATAAATATGTGGGTAGAATAAACTAAATTCATAACTTGTCTTTAAAACTAAAGCTGACCAGGTTCAGTCAGTACGAGTTCTCAAAGGATCGTAGTTCATATTATGTTTGAGAATTGCATAAGAGAATACAATAAAAGGTCTAACGGGAGCTTTAACGCGGAATAAAAAATCGTAGTTAGAGAATCAACCAAAAATGTATTCTTCTAAATTAACTGTGGTGGCACTGATTTTATTTTGATCGTTCGACATCAAAAGTTTTATCTGGAGCCAATTTCGATGATTGCCTGCCCAGTTATTTTTTATCGAAAAATCATTTACAAAAATAATGATATTGGCGTTTTTGCCTCTAACAATTGGTATCAGAGTCGTTTTATTTTTTTATTACTCTTTATGGAGGGGCCGAGTAGATTTAGAACTGTGCTAATTTTTTTTGTAGGCGTTCTAATTTCAATTTTATGATCATCATATTTTTCATGTTTGATTGAAAGGTTTAGATGATGATTATATTTTTTTTAATCACGAGGGTTGAGCGTGATAGATTAAGTTTTTTAGATCGAATGTGAGTCTACAGAATATAGGTTTTCGATATAAAAGTTTTTAAATATTATTTTAGAATATTTAAGAATAAGTTGAATATCCAAGAACACGAAGAACAGGCGGTGGTACCAGCACCGGTGGTGGTTTCGGGTTTTACAGACCACAGATCGCGGTGATTTTTTTAATGGTTTTAAAATAGTTTTTTCTGGTAAGTTTTTGTAGGATTTATGCATTAAAAACTGCAACAAAATAAGTTCAAAAAACAACCGTAAAAAATTGACAAAAATAGCCACCACCAGTGGCTTTGCCGGCAGCAGTTCGGGGCTGATTTTGTTAATTTTTCTAGGCATTTTTTAGACTATTTTTTGAGCATTTTTTAGGCATAAAATAACAGTAAACATATCTTAAAATACTATCCAAAATCATTAAAAAAAAGGCCAAAACAGGCGGCAAAAATAATAGAAAACATGCGGCGATTTTCGGCGGCACATGCGGCTATTTGGGACTGTTTTCAGAATTATTTTCGAGGCATTTTTTGAAACAACATATTGCTGGATATCAGTGCTATTTTTCAAAAAAATGTGAACTAAAAACACCATAGGAAATGTCAAAACGGGCAGCGACAAGGCGGCGGTGGCGGTGGGGGTGGCGCTAGGCAGCTGCGGCCGCTGTTTCGGGTTTCATCGAAAACTGTTTTCTAGACAATTTTCGTTCTAGTTTTTGAAAGTAAAATAGTACTTTTTGAGAGCTATTTTTTTTTAAAAATAACGTCAAAAATGGAGCACGGAGAAGGTGGCAAAATCCACCTGAAGGTCGTCGCATGGTGGCACCGGCGGTGGGGCTGGTGGCCGGCGGTGGGGCTGCTAGTCTAGGCTATTTTGATCAAGTGTTTCTGATATGTTTTGATCCTGATATAATATATTTGTATATTATAATGTATCAAAGAATCCTGATGCAATCGGGATAAAGAAAGCAGAGTAAAAAAAAATTATTACAGTTTATCTTCAACAAGAGACTGAAACTCTTCAGAGTTTCGAATTGATCATAAAATTGGGATATATACATATCTTACATTTATATTTATATTAACTGCGTTGATGATGTATATCTGTTTTATTTTTTTATGTTAATTTAATTAATTCAGAAAATTTAATTTCAATTAAATATTTTGTAAAGAAAAATAAAATAAAAAAATTTTTAATTAAAGTTTTTAATTAAATAGAAAAATTTTAGATATTTATTCTTTACAAAATATCACGTTTAAGAAGATTTTTTTTATAAAATTAGATATCTTGAAAAAATGTAAAAATTAATTCTGAATTTTAAATTAATTAAATAAAAAAATATTTAATCTAAATAAATTATTATTTTTTTAAAAATGTGTAACAAAAAATAAAATAATTAAATTACTTTAATCACTACCTTAGCTGAAAAGCTGAAGAAAAAATTGTTATGCATTAAAACACGAAAAGATTGTTTGACAAATCAAAATTTTTGAAATCGTGTACACGGAAAGATATTTAATTCTTTCAGATCGTGTAATTTTTGAAATTAATAAATTTATTTTAATTAAATAAATTTTTATAACTCTAAAAAATAATTTAAAAATATAAATAGAAAAAAAAATTTATTCACAGATAAATTTCACGGTCTCCATAACCAGTTTGTAGGCTATGTAATTAAATATTGCGTGTTAGTAATAAGGCCTTCCTCCCCATCAACAGATTAATTGCTCTATCGCCAGTATAAACCTCATTTATAGATAATTCTGGATAGTTGTTAGTGTGGATCACTTATCATCTGAAGAGTTCATTACAAAGCGATTAATTTGGGATTAGGTAGTTGTTAACACTTAGCTATATATAATAGTATTCTCTCCATCTGAGTTACTGCGATTATATACTGGATCGAAACTATAACAGCTATTCAATTTTACTTGGCAAGGTTAGTTGCCTAGAGAGTAAAATTAATAGAGATTGACCTGTTTGGACAACGATTGATAGTAGACGTCCTCCCATCGAGGCATGCTATTCACAGGAAACCAGGCTGCTGACGATTTTTTTTTTAAATGGTAGAAGAAACTAAATTAAAATAAAATTCAAATTTTTGCTCATCATAATTAACGGTTATTTTTAATTATGTGATTCTCAAGAATAAAATGGCTTTCAATCCACTCGTTTTAATACTAACAAAAAAAAACTAACGGGACCAAATTTTGTTAATTGAAAAGTAACTTGGATATACCTTTAACTACCAAAGTTATTCCTTCAATGCTAGAAAATGTGTTTGTTTCTGAAAAAAAAAAAATTTTCTAGACCGAAAGGCATGAAGAAGAAAAAGGGTTAGAAACAGGATGACACGATTTTTTGGATAGTTAGTGGGTCACGAACTAGTGTGAAAAAGTCGAATGACAGATGTTTTCACTGCAACCAGACACGGCACTGGAAAAAGTAATGTCCAATTTATCTCAGCAAGTTGAACAATCAGGGTAATTTTTGTTTACTGGTTGTGAAAATATGTTTAGCGGTGTTATCTACTGGTATCTGGTGTGTGATACGGGAGCCACTAATCATGTCTGCAATTCATTGCAGGAGTTTCAAAAAACTCAATAACTTAGTGATTGAGAGATTTACCTACATATAAGTAATAATACAAAGGTGATAGCAGTTACAGTGGGAGATGTCATTCTTAGTTTTAGTAGAGATCGGGCTTTAATATTGAGAGATTATTTTTATGTATCTTCTATTAGAAAGAATTTAGTTTTCATTTCTAAATTGGTTAAAGATGGATATTTAGTTTATTTTAATAACTCAGTGATTATTAAATATAATAAATGGGTTATCTGTTCTGGTACATTGGTAGATGATATGTATGTCGTATCTCCTATCTCTCCTACACTGCAACTAATTGAATTGAATAACACATCTAATTTACCATATAAGATAAAGTTTTCTTCTTTAATGAACCAAATATTTGTTTAGCACTTACGCTTGAGTTATATTAATTTAAAAAGGATAAACAGACTGGTAGAAGATGGACCTTTGAGTTCATTGGAAGTGAAGACACTTTCAGTCTGTGAATCTTGTTTAAAAGGTAAAATAACTAAGAGACCCTTTTTGGCCAAAGGCTATAGAGTTAAAAAACTGTTTGAATTGATTCATTCTGATGTATATGGTCCTATGACAATTCAGGCCAGAGGTGACTTTGAATACTTTGTCAGTTTCATTGATGATTACTCAAGGTATGGATACATTTACCTGATGTACCGTAGGTCTGAATATTTTGAGAAATTTAAAGAATTCAAGGCAAAGGTGGAGAAGCGTCTGAGTAAAAGTATCAAATCACTACGATTCGACAGTGATGAAAAATACCTCTTTGGAGAGTTTAGGGACTACTTATCATTGGAGAGAATTATATCCCAGTTGACTGCACTAGGCACTCCGTAGCAGAATGGTATAGCAGAAAGAAAGAATATAACTCTTATGAAGATGGTAAGGTCCATGATGAATTATTCAGGTTTACCCACTTCGTTTTCAGGACTCGCATTAGACGCAGCGGCTTACATTCTGAATTTGGTACCTTCTAATTTAGTACCTTATACTCCCACAGAATTGTGAATCGGGCGTAAGTCTAGCAAGTCTGAAATACATTCAGATTTGGGAGTGTCCAACACATGTGTTGAAAGGGAACGCGGTAAGTTAGAACCGAGGACATAAGTTTATTTCTTTGTGGGGTATCCCAAGAGAATGAAGGGTGGTCTATTTTAAAATTCTAAGGATCGAAAGGTCATTGTTAGCACTAATGCTCGATTCTTGGAAGAGAATTATATTATGGATCAAAGGCCCAATAGTAAAATTATTCTGGAAGAAATGAAAGAAAATACTAGTAGAACAAAAGAGAAACCACAAGTCATTGATATTCTATTACCTCATTGTAGTGGAAGGATTATCGGAACAGGTGCAAATCATGAACAGGGTGCTGATGCACAGGGTTCAGATTCTATACAGCGTGTTACTGCTAATACACAGCCATAGGTAGTGCGTCATTGTAGTGAGAGGATTGTTCATCAACCTGATCGGTATATGTTCTTGGGAGAGTCTTTTGACAGGACCCCAGTAAAACTAAATACCGAGCCCTATAACTACAATGAAGCACTTCAGGACAAAGATGCAGATCTTTAGAAAATGGCTATGAATTCAAAGATATAATCTATGGATTCTAATCAGGTCTGAAAACTTGTAGAACCACCTGAAGGAATAAAAATCACTGAATGCAAGTAGATCTATAAGAGGAAGAGAGGAGCATAATGAAAGGTTAAAACCTTCAAAGCCAGGCTTATTATAAAAGGGTTCACTCAGAAAGAAGGGATTGATTATGAGAAAACCTTTTCGCCAGTAGCCATGCTTAAGTCTATCCAGATTCTATTATCCATTGCTGCTCATTTCGGTTACGAAATTTGACAAATGGATGTCAAGGCAGCTTTTCTTAATGGAAGTCTTAATGAATGTATCTATATGGTACAGCCAAACGGTTTCACAGCAAAAGGGCAGGAGCACGTGTTATGTAAGTTTAAGAGATCAATTTATGGACTTAAGTAGGTAACGAGGTCTTAAAATACTCGGTTTGATCAAGCCATTAAGTCTTATAATTTTAATCAGAGTCCAGACGAGTTCTGTGTGTACAAAAAGCGTGACAGAAGCGTGGTGATCTTTCTAGTACTATATGTGGACGATATCTTGCTCATTGACAATGATGTGGGGGCATTATCTATGGTAAAAGTATAGTTATTTGGACAGTTCGATATAAAGGACTTGGGAGAAATCAGTCACATCTTTGGGATCAAGCTTGTGCGAGATCAAAAATAAAGGATGTTGAGTTTATTACAAGAAAAATATATCAATGATATTCTTGCTCTTTTTAGCATGTAGGATTCTAAGAAAGTGTTTCTCCATTTCAGACATAGAATCACTCTATCGAAGAACCAGTGTCCTAAAACACCTGATGAGATAGAGATGATGAAGCCAGTTTCTTATGCTTCTGCAGTAGGAAACCTAATATATGTTGTGCTTTGTACTAGACCCGACATCTATTTTATCGTTGGCATGGTTAGTAGATACCAGTCTAACCTAGGACAGGAGCATTGGACTACGGTAAAAAATATAATTAAGTACCTAAAAATGATTAAGGATTATATGTTTGTTTACCAGGCAGACAATTTAGTACCTTTATGGTACAAAGACTCAGATTTTCAGTCAAAAAAAGATTTCGATAAGTCTACCTCAAGATATATGTTTACCTTAGGAGGTGGAGCTATTAGTTAGAGGAGTATCATGCAGTCCTACATTGCTGATTCCATCATAGAGGCCGAGTACGTGGCAGCTTTTGAAGCAGCCAAGGAGGCCATTTGACTCAGGAACTTTCTGTTAGATCTAGGCGTGGTCCCTTTCGTTCAGTCGGTTATTATACTTTATTGTGATAATAGCAAAGCAGTTGCAAATTCAAAGGAACCAAGAGTCCATAAGAAAGAAAGGCACATTAAGCGTAAGTATCACATGATACGAGAAATTATACAGAGAGGTGATGTTGCTATTATCAAAATTGCTTCAGAAGACAACCTTGCAGATCTTTTACAAAGAGCTTACTAGCTAAGACTTTTGATAGTCATGTAGGGGGCATGTGAGTCAGATGTATGGCAACATAGTTTTGAGTATAAGTAGAAAATTATTAGAGTTACCATGCTTTTAGTATTTAATTTAATTTTAATAAAATTAATTTTACTTTTTATGAGAATCTTAGTGAGTAATGTATGTAATATTATTTCTTTATTGTTATGCATGAATGTCTTATATTCTATACAGTATTTAATTTGATGTGTAGAGTATAGCTTACACATAGAAGATTAAATTTTAGGTTCTTGTAGATTATAAGTATTTGTTCATAGTTTAAATGAAAATGGACATACCATCAGTACGACTATAGCACAGAGTTTTAGTAGGTCTGTCTTGATTACGGAAAACAGATAATAGCGTTGCCTATTGTCCCGACTCTCTGTGCTAGTACGCTTTGTGTGTATTGAATGGGACACATTGAGGTAATTAATTTTATACTAACTATATAAATTAATTCACACCCCAAGATTATTATGAATAGTGCTATGCTCTTTATCCTGAAATAATTATTAATTTGCGTATATTTAATATTCGTTGTTTTGATTCATTAGATGGTGCAATCTTATATGGGTCTATATTCTCGGTGAGTTGGATAACAGTATTATTTATATGGTGAATATTAATTATTAGCAGAATTCACATCTTGAATGATCGGGATTGACGATACCCCCTTAAGGAAGCTTATAAGTTTTGGCCAGGCCAAAACTTGTAGGTGGATTTGATTATTCGACGGTTAAATAAGTTAAGCAGAAGGACTTAAGGAATATTAAGATACCGATTAAGTTAAATTGTCAGTAATTAAATTTAATTGGCAGGTATCGAGAATCTTAACGTGGAGAGATGAGTCAAGTATTTAATAACAAGTGCTTAATGCAAGATAGTTTCGAGATTATGGCTTAAAGTGCAATTACAATTCTTTAGTAATATGAACTATAATTTAGTATTTTATGAAAATTATAGAAACCGCTGCAAGATTTTCATAACTACAGATACCGTTGAGAGGTTTGCTTAATTAAGAAAACCGCTAGATACATATCTGGGTTATACTAGAAGTCTTTGTCATAATTACTCCACAGGTCCCTATTGTAGCCCTATCAATATGCGAGTAGGCTGAACCAAATTCATAACTTGTCTTCAAGACTAAAGATGACCAGGTTTTGCCGGTACAAGTTCTTGAAGGATTGTAACCCACATTACGTTTGAGAATCGCATAAGGGAATACAGTAGAAGGTCTGACGGGAGCTTCAACTCGAAATTAAAAATCGTAGTTGGAGAATCGACCAAAAAGGTATTCTTCTAAATTAACTATGGTTGCACCAATTTTATTTTGATCGTTCGAGTTTAAAAGTTTTATCTGGAGCCCATTTCGGCTATTACCTGTCCAGTTATTTTTTATTAAAAAATCATTTACGAAAACAATGATCTTGACGTTTTGGCCTCCAACACATGCAACTTGGATATCATTTCTAACATGCCACATGTATTATTTGAGCAAAGCAAAGTGAAAAACATGCGATGAAAAGTTAGACGAAGCAAGAAAAAGAGTAAGGGTCATGCAATAGTGTTTTTGTCTCTAACATGCTATATACAGGTTCCACAGAAAGAATAGAAGAGATTCGAGCATTGTTTTTAAGCTACTGGATATATAAAAAACTCACAATCGTAGCAACCAATGTTGCGGCCGTGACAAAATGAGTCACAAAACTTGTCGCTGTGACAAATATAAGGTTACCGCAAGAAAAAGAGATGTAAAAAGTGACGGTTGTGATAGCCAAATGTTGCGGCCAGGGTATTTTTGTGGTCCAAATTGGGTGTTCAACGTGTAAGGTCCGACAGAAGCTCAAATAAATGGGATGTATAGGATGAAAACCATAACCCACTTTATCAAGGATAGATCTACCATCCTTTATCCCTTACAGTAACATGGATCTAGAAACACAATATATAAAATGTTAAAAATAGGTAATATAAGGCTTAAAACACAATTTTCATGCTACTGGTCTCACAAAAAGTTCACGGCCGTTGCAACAAAATGTTGCGGCCGTGACAAAAATAAAGAGGAAAGCTGTAGCCAAAAGCAAATATGTGGTGGCCGTAATACTTAGGTCAAAATAACGCATTGTCGTGACAACCAAAGGTCGTGGCCATCAGATTTATTAAAACCACATAGATTGTTTCATGTGTCCAGTGTACCAGTAAATACAAAAATGAACTGAGGTATACTGTTCTATGAGATACAGGAGGTTACAGACATGCTGTTTGTCATGAAAACTTTTATGAACATGCTAGATATGAATAGATATCATGGAAATAAATATCCAATGAAAACCTTAACCGTGACACGCTCGGGAGAGAGAACTATGCTTGGGAGTAATCCGAGCTCCAAGATCTCACCAGTGCAAGAAAAGCCATGAACTATGCTTAGGAGTGTATGAGTATGAGTATCGGGTGGGAATCGAATTCGGTAGAGTATCAGTATCCAGGTGGTTCTCTCCTAATTTTGTGGGGGAATGGCACCTACTTATAGGTAAGGTTGGAGCTTAGATATCCTCTAGAATGCTGTCACCTGTCCAAAAAGGTGTCAAAGTGGCGGCCGCTACCTTTATGGCAATGACAGTGACAGCCGTGACTTTTAAAAGTCACAGCCAGGTTTAGGGTTTCACAAATGTGGCGGCATGAGAACTGGGAGTCGTGGCCTGCTCTAGGATCACAAAAAGATGGCAGCCATAAGGGTAAGGACCCAGCCTGTTGTAGGGTTTTTGAAAAAGGTAGCAGCCGTGAGGATCATGGATGTCGCGGCCTGAAGGTGTTTGGTGGTTTCTTGGGTTTTGAACTGAATCCTTGACTTTGCTTGCTTATGAGTATTCTTGAGCACAGTTCCCATGTTTTCGTCATTGGGGAGCATTCAAGACAGGTGCCTAAGATTTGACTTGGTCAAATTGAGGTGTCTACACTTAGAAACCAAAGAGGCTGCTGCATTCGTGGTATCGAAAAGACGTGTAATAATCACACAGCCCCTTGTATTTGCCAACACCGCCAAAAATAGCCGTTACGCATTAGTTATCCCTAAAACTGTTGAAGGGGTGAACGACCAATGATATTCCTAAAGACGGTCAGAATTTTTCTCGACTTGGGAATAGGGGCATCTGATGAGGAATAAGAGCAGAAGTTGTATAAAGATCAAGTTATCCGCTCAATCTGTCAAATTGGGGTGTCTAAACACAAACACAGGATTCGGTTGCGTGACCAAGTGGTAGCCTAGTCAGTCATTCAGACAGAATGAGGATAAATACAAAGAATATTTAGCTATGAGAATCATGTCTGATTATTAGGCGTTCGGATTATTAGCAATAATAAGCATTCTATAAAAGGTACCCAAGCTATCGTCTAGAGATAAGCAATATATATTATGATTCCTCTTTACTTGTCCATATCTTTTTATCGATTTCTACTAACTTGATCATTAGAGGGGTCTTAGGTCAACACCTCACCGAGTGCTAAGAACTTCTTTTACTTTCAAGATAATCAAATGAGAGGGCATCTGATCAACCCAAGGAAGGAGCTCCGAGGTATCCAAACCATTTGGATTCCTCGTCAACATCAGTGATTTTCGAGTTCAAGTGTCAACCTATATTTATAGGCATGACACACAACTAGTAGTACGAGTTTCAAAGAAACTCAAACTGCCAGAGGTTCACCCGAGCGAAATTGTATCGCTCAAGCGGTTAGATAGCAAATTGTGTTTTTCCTGGTTTGCATTGCTCGAACATGCTTCAATTTATTGTACTTCGAGCTTCCTGGTCTTGTATTTTAGACTTCTGGTTTGATTACAGCTCTCACACATGACTTCTAAACTAAAACTAATAACTCCAAGAGGAGTTCTTTTTAAAACAAAAGTCCTATGCTAAACAAAAACCATAACTCCTAGTACATGTAGGAGTTTTACAAAGACACAAATTCTCTTTACCTGAATTGCCAAATAATAAGGAATCTAATTCCTAACATAAGTGAACAAGACCACGAATGCCATGATATTTTGTTGTTGGTGGTCTTATGAACTTGGGATGCATATTATGTTATTGTGCATCTCAATGGGATCAGTTCCTAGACCAACTTTTATGATTGATCAATTCCTATATTTTGTATAACTCATTGAGTTTGCTATTAATATAAAAAATAAAGTTAATTCGATATATGTAGTTATGTGATTATATAATATTTATTTAGCTATTTTTTCTTAAAATAATATTTTAGTACCACGTTTATTTATAAACAAATGTGATCTAATTAAAGATTTATCGAGCTCTACATAATGAATAATGTACTAACAAGTTATATATAATGAACGAATCTAAAGTTAAAATATACCTAAAAATCAAGCTGTTTACAATGCACAACAGTGCTATGCATTGATGCACAATACACACTCGGAGTCGGTAAATGAGATATCAAAACTTATTATGCTATTTAGAAATTGTGTCATGAGAACTTAACTAAAGAAAAGTTCTATGCTATTACACAAAACATTAAAAAAAATAAAGAAAGAAAATTGCATATGTAAACTCTGAACACATCAATTTCAGGACTAGTTTTAGGTAAGAGAAATACACAAGTCTGTGCAGGCAATTGCAAAATGTGGCCAAGAGTTGGAGGATAGAAGCAAAGTAGGGCTCTCACGGATCAGATTAGATTAATTTTTAGAAATTGGGGAACGAATTGATTAATACTGTTAAAAAAATAAAATCCAAATGAAATTGAAAAACTCCATTTATTGACTAATTTTCTCTATTTGATTTAATCAAAGAAGCGAAATTCCATAAAAAGATAAATAATTAAACAATCACACAATTAAAAATAAACTGTTGGCCTAAACAAGGTTTCAACATCCATTTTGATGATAACAAACAAAATGTTCTAATTGTGCAATTAAGTGAGTTTACAGGAGTTCAACGTTATGCACAATTGAGAACGTAAAATGGAAGCCATGAAGCATGAAGATTATATTCAAGCGGCTAAGATTCATGGAGCATGAGAAATCCAAGAAGAAAAGAGAAAGACTTGAAGAACTCAAAGAATTTCAAGTGTATTGAATCTAGGAACCTATGTAAGTTCACAACTAATAATCATATTTGTGAAAGCTCATTGGAGACCTTAGATTGACCATAGGATTATTAATAACTCATGCAAAATATTTTATCAAAACCTATATTGAGTTAAAGAACCCTAAAAATATGAGAAACAAGTTTTAAAAGAAGTTTGGCAAAAAATATGCAAAAAGTGTTTGAAGAAAAATGACATACCTTCGGTATTTTGGCTATAACGTTTTGTAAAAAATGAATTTTGACATGAGGCTTGAACCATTGGAAAGTATACTTCCGGGGCTTCAATTTGAACATAAGAATGACCTTATTCGGAGTTCAAATGAAGAAGAAATCATCGTTTGAAGTTGAAAAAATACAGCAGTCCAAGTCAGTCGACTGGTTTGCTTATTCAGGCGACTGAACGCCTAAAAACCTGGTTCAGTCGACTTAACTTGACATCTCAGTCGACTGAAAATGTTTTTGAAATTTTAATTTCATGGTTCAATGAGGCTCAGTCGACCGAATCCCCAATTCAGTCGACTGAATGGTCCTGAATGACTGATTTAACTGTATAACGGCTAGTTTGACTTTTGAATTAAATATTCAAAACCCCCCAACGGCTAGTTCTTGAGTTTTTGGTTATAAATAGCCCTCTAAACCTCATATTCAACTATCCCTCATCTCTCCTACTTCTATACTCTCTTGGTACTTCAATTCTTGATCCAAATTATCATACTTTTCATAATTTTATTGAAAGAGAGAATAATCCATTAGAATTCTCCATTGAGCTTTCATATCTATATTCTTTGGGAGTGAATTAGTGTGTGTTGTTATTGTGTACTCTTCTACTCTTTAAGAGAGTGATTTTCTTGTACATCTCTTGTTTCTACAATTCTTTATAAAGCAAGATTCGGGTTTGAATCTTGTGCTTAAGAAGGGAATTTCTCAAGAGAGGTATCTCCACCTATAAGGAGGGATTATAACTTGAGATGGGAATATTCTCAAGAGAGGTTTCTTCGCCTATTTGAAGGAAACAAGCATCTCCGCCTATTGAAGGAGTGACTAGTGAAATCCTCAAAGCGGTGTTGCTTGAGGCAAGGACGTAGGCCGGTGCGCCAAACCTTGTAAATCTTGGTGTCGTATCTCTCTAACTCTATCTCTTTAATTCCGCACTTTAAATTCTATATCTACTTGAATTTGTTTGTTAGAGAATACTTGTGGGCATTTGGGATTGCATATTTAATTGGGTCAATATTGGCACAAAGTTTTAAATACCCAATTTACCCCATCTGGGGATTGCACCTACACTAACACAAACAACTACAATCACACATGGAAGCTGACAATTTTTTACATGTAAAACCCCAAACTGAGTAAAAACCACAGGACCAATCCAGGTCCATGAAGATCAAACACTATAATAAGTCGTTGATAACAAGAGAATCTTACAGACCACTGTTGAATCCATAACCTACGAATGTAAGCATACTCCTACCGAATCCACGTACACAAACTCTATATTCGAATGTCGCTGGAATCCACTATCGGACTTCAGATGTTGACGGAATCCACCATCAGACTTTGAACCCTTGAGAATCCACTCAAGAGACTCCACGAACTCGCAAGGATCGTTGAAGGTTTGATTACTTGATGATTGACTCGACGGTGCAGAAGCTAAAAGATCATCAACTGAGTTGTTGACTAGCTTGGGAAGCTTCTTAATCAACAAAGGATCCTTTGGCGGCTATATCAATTATATCATGAGAGGCACCAAACCCTAGTAGTCTAGAGTTATATTTATGTATCAAAACTTCCAAAAACCCTGGCTGATGCTACACTTAAAAGTTGTCACGCATATAGACCGCTCAATTGGTCTTTTAACTGCTCGATGAACCGCTCAATCAATCTGTCGAGTGGTTGGGCACTGTTTGCTGTTTTTTAACTTTTTCTGCTTCGTTTTCACTGTGCTGCAATAACAAGTCATAACTCAAAAGAACAAATATCGAAATATCAATGAATACAATATAAATAATTTGAATAACCATTTGTCACAGATTTGCCAAACTAAAACCAAAAACCACCAAGGTTAAAATTCATAACAATCTCCCCCAAGGTTAAAATTCCTAACAATCTCCCCCTTTGACATTTTGTGACAAAACCCAACAAGCTAGCATCCAATTATTGAAGTCATCAAAAACCAACCAACTAAAAACCCAAAACAACACATAAACACAAGCAACACAAAAAAATGAACTCAAGAATGCTCCCCTTTAACTAACGCTCCCCTTTAAACAGGCATATCTCTCTCCCCTTTTTATCACGAATTAACAAACACAAAAAACAAATCTTTTTGAGTAGGGAACAAGATTAAAGAACAAGTACAAGACCCATGCACATTTTTATATACTTAAAATCGCAAAGTCTAGTCAAATTGATCAAAAATACACACATAGTCCAAAATAGCCTACGTTTATATATGGAGGAACAAAATTAGAGTAAATTCTATATGAATTAGTGTGTATGACTTGACACGATTCTAAACTCCAAGATCAAATTATGTATGTGATCTATATGGCTGAGTCACATTTACTTATTAGAATTTAAGAAATTCACAAAGTCAAACCAGCTTAGACCCAATTCACTTTATAGAGTAACTCTCCCTCAACTAAAGGCTGCAAAAATTTATTTTCTTTTCTTTTTCTTTTTATGCTTTCATTGGCGACTTTCACACTAGTACAAACGAAAAAGAAAGGTTCGCATAAGTAGTCATTTTCTCAAGCCAAACATACAGAAACAGAAGTAGGAGGGAGTTTAAACATTAGGTTCAAATATGTTGCTACTACGAGGTCATTTGTGAAAAACTTATAAAATTAAAAAACAAGAAAGACCCATAGATTAAATTAATCCCAAGTTCGGAGGATCCCTACGTATATCAGCATTCAAGTAGTGTACAAAATAGACTTATTTCTGAAAATGTTCTATCCACTATGAACTAGATTGCCCAAAAATCAAAGTGATATTTAATTTCAACGCCTAAAATATGGGATTTTAGCCAAATAAAGTATTGCACAAATAAGGTACTCAAACTTTAAAAAAATCCCCCACAATTTTTTTTTATTTTTTTGAATTTTTTAAGGACTCAAACAATCGAACAAAAAAAAATGCGACAAGACTAAAAAACAAATAAGGATTATGACTAGCTAAAAAGCTGTCAAAATCACTTTTTATCACCCAAACTTTCTTCTTTTTCAAAGACACGGGTTCTGTGGTAGAAATGAAAGTTTACATAGGTTGCTGTGGCATGTCAAATCTGAACCAATTTTGTTCAATTAACATAGCGCAGTGAAATCTAATGTGTCCCTCTCTCCCACAATGATGACAAATAGGCATAAAAAATTTATTCATATTCAAATTCATGCAGTTTGGACGTATATGACCAGCAATACCACAATTATGACAAATAGGGATGAATTTAGTTATTCTTACCACATCAAGCTGAATGGTGGTTCTAACCATATGATTTTCTCACTTTCCATTGATTTGTGTTGAAGAACCAACAGCTATTCTTTTTGAGTTCATTCCTTTAGTTGTTTCTGCTTTCATAAACTTTGCTACAAACTTAGCTTGAGTTAGCTGGCCAACTTTTTCTTTTCTTTTTATCGACTTGCTTGATGAAGCACCAACAAAAGTCAGTCTACACCTATCAGTCACAGCCTTCTGTACCCCAAGCATGTTATTCAAAGCCTTAGTGCCTGCATTAAATTTCTTGAAAATAGATTGAGCATTCAACAAATCTTTTTCAAATTTAATTAATTTTAATTCAAGATCAGTTTTTGACTCGACACAAGCATGCAATTCTTTTTTAAGAACTTCAATCTTGATTTTTCTGGTTTGACCCAAATCAGACAAATCATTTATTTCTTTTTCACACTTTACAAGTTTTTCACACAAAATTTTCTTATCTGATTTTAATTTCACAACCAGAGCTTGAGTTTCAGATAGTTCTTGCTTGACACTTTTATTCTCTTTTTCACATAATTTAAATTTTTTTAACCAGTTTGGCATTATTTTTGGTCAATAAATAACTCTCATTATAAAGCTTTTCATAGGCTTATTAGAGAGTTGCATCATCCTCAGAATCACTACCTCATCCCTCTCTTTTTCACCCGAGTCACTTTCTTTTTCACCCGAGTTACTTTCTTGAGTAGAAGCAACAAAAGCAACAACATTGCCATTCCCATTTGCATCATACTCATCCTCATCACCCATCTCGGGTTCATTCTCGTTATCCTAAGTGATTGTGAATTTCTTCTATTTTTTTCTAAAAAGGTTCGGTTATTTTTTAGCCATATGTTCATATGCTTTGTATTCATAGTATTAAATTAGAGAAATTTGGCCTTTTGATCCCTTTTTGATAAAATTGGACATATTTTTTATTTTTCTTTATCGTGCTTCTTTTGTGAATTTTTTTCCTGATTAGGCTTTTTCTCCTGATTAGGCTTCACAAAAATAATCATTATTTTAGGGTCTATTTCATCATCAGAATCACTTGTAGAACCTTGAGCTGAAGGAAACGCCAAATTTTTTGAAACCTTTTTATTTGGAAAATTTAGCTTATAGGTTTGCAGATTTCTAACTAAACTTTCAACATAAATGGAATCAATGTCTTTACTCTCTTCTTTTGCTGTGACTTTTAGTTAAAAACGTTCGGGTAAAGATCTAAGAATTTTTGAAACAATTTTAGAAGATGGAGTTTTTTTTCTAACATTAAAAGATGTGTTCAGAATGTCACTTAATTTTGCGTAAAAATCGTGAAAATTTTTATCGTCTTTTATATACATAATTTCAAAATTTATTGTGAGACGTTGAAATTTTGATATTTTTACGGTATCAGTCTCTTTATGAGTAACTTCTAATATGTCCTATGCTTCTTTAGCTAAGCCACATGTACTTATTCTATGAAATTCATCTTGTACGACTAAGCTAAAGATAGCATTTATGATTTTGCTATTCCAGCCTGCATCCTCAAAATTAGCTCTGTTCCATCTAGCCACTGGCTTAGGAACGGTTTTTTCATCAATAATAATGGTAGGGTATTTATATCTTTCGACAACTGAATGCCAAACACGTTTATCTATGAATTTTAAAAAGGCTCTCATCCTTACTTTCTAAAAGGAATAGTTTGATCCGTTAAGGAGGGGTGGTCTGCCGATCGTGATACCTTTTCTTAGAAAATCTATTTATTGCAAATCAGTCAATGGATCACAGTTTAAAAAATTTTAAAAATATTTAGTGACATGCTTTGATACCAATTGAAAATTTTCATTTACTAACTGATTTGCACTAATTGATTTAATCAAAAAAGTCAAACACCACAAAAAGATAAATAACTAAACAATCACACAATCAAAAATAAACAACCACAATCACACATTGGAGCCGATAATTTTTTACGTGAAAAATCCCAAACTGGATAAAAACCACAGGACCAATCTAGTTCCAGGAAGATCAAACACTATAATAAGTCGTTGGTTACAAGAAAATCTTATAGATCACCGTTGAATCCACAACCTACGAATGTAAGCCTACTCCTGCCAAATTCACGTACACTAACTCTATGTTTGCTTATCGTTGAAATCCACCATCAGACTTCAGATGTTGACGGAATTTACCACCAGACTTCGAACCCTTGAGATTCTACTCAAGAGACTCCACTAACTCGAAGGATCGTTGAAGGTTTGATTGTTTAATGATTTACTCGACGACACAGAAGCTAAAAGATCATCAAGTGAGTTGTTGGTTGGCTTGGGAAGCCTCTTAATCAATCGGTCAAGTCAATGTTGCTGCAATTCGTTTAAGAGATGTGAGAAATTGAGAGTTCCATCTGACCACTCGATGGACCGCTCGATCTGTTTGTTGAGCAGTCTGACACCGCCTGTTGTTTTTTTAACTTTTTCTGCTCTATTTTCATTGTGCTGTAATAACAAGTCATAACTCAAAAAAATAAGTGTCTAAATATCAACGAATAAAATATAAATAATTTGAATAACTATTTGTCAAAGATTTGCCAAACTAAAACCGAAAACAACCAAGGTCAAAATTCGTAACAGAAATGTCGTTGAGCCTATTGTTGGGGATTGAATTCGATCTCAGCAATCACACCCACAAGTCACTAAAGCAGCACAACCACACAAGTCACCGAAATGTAGTTGATCATATTGTTAATTTTTATTCTTATGGGGTTTGTGCATGTTTCGGTACCTTATGAGTGGAATCATCGAGATCGAATCTAATCCCCAACACCTATGAAATTAGACCAAAATGAAACTCATAAAATGTTCTGATTTGAACTTTCCACTTACAGCTTTACCATTAGTACAGCTCCTCAGTAATTTCCATGCTAACATCCTCTTATATGTAATGAGTTATAATGGTTCATTCTTCAATTTAGGAATAGCAATTTTCCCACTCTGCCCCTACATTCTCGTCCTGTTATATATGAATTTTTTTCGCTTATAATAATCAATGGAGTGAAAATAATATTTTCTTCTTTCATTCTATTTTTCCCCGCATTGCCTCTAATTACACAAAATAAATATTTTTAAATATGAATACATCGATAAAACTTATTTTTAAAAAATATAATAAGTCTAAAACATAAAAATATTTGTTAAGCAAAAATTTAATTTTAAATTACTAAACATAATTTCACTAATTCTAATGAGCTTTTATTATATAGGTTGGACCCATTCAAGATAAAATATATCTCTTAAGTACATCTCTTGTATAAAGGAAAAATCTTTTGATTCTAACAATTTTATTTTATGTGAATACTTAGGTTTACTTATAATTATAGTTATACCTTTTTAAATAGGTTGCCTACATATCCATGTCTGGGCACGACCCAGGCGAGAATTAAGCCAAATGTAGTTCAATACTTTATTTTAATTTAAATTTTATTTTAATTAATTTAATTAAGTAAAAATTTGAGATCCACTTAAATTATGACTGTATCCCTGAGGGTTGCCTACGTTTTCAATTTGTCACGAAACTGTATTAGAATCAAGTCAAACGTAATTCAATAATTTATTTTAATTTGAATTTTGTTTTAATTAATTTAATTAAGAAAAAAATTGAGATTCACTTAATTGTTACAGTACCCTTGAGAGTTGCATACGTATTTAATTAGTCACAAGACCGTATTGAAATCAAGTCAAACATAGTTTAAGATTTTATTTTAATTTAAATTTTAGTTTAATTATTTTGATTTAAGTAAGAATTTAAAATTCACTTGCATTATGATTGAACCCCTGAAGGTTGCCTATGTATTCAATTGGCCACGAGACTGTATTGGAATAAAGTAAAACGTAGTTTAAGATTTTATTTTTATTTCAATTTTAGTTTAATTATTTCAATTTAAGTAAAAAATTAAAATTCACTTGAATTATGACTATACCCCTACGAGTTGCCAACGTATTCAATTGGCTACGAGATCGTATTAGAATCCAGCAAAACATTGTTCAAGATTTTATTTAAATTTGAATTTTAGTTTAATTATTTTAATTTAAGTGAAAATTTAAAATTCAGTTGGGTTATGACTGTACCTCTGATGGTTGCCTACGCATTCAATTGGCCACGATACCGTATTCAAATCAAGTCAAACGTAGTTTAAGATTTTATTTTAATTTGAATTTTAGTTTAATTATTTTAATTTAAATAAAATAATTAATGATTTTATTTAATTGGCCACAAGATAATATTGAATCAAGTCAATCGTAGTTCAATATTTTATTTTAATTTTAATTTTATTTTAATTAATAAATTTAACTGAGATTTTTTTTAAGCCTCAAATGTATTTTTACATGGAGTAGGTAAAGTAGTCTTTAACAATTTGGATATTGAGCCACGACAATGGTGGCTAAATTTCGTTAAAGAATTTTCATGTCCAACAACAAATTGAGTAATCAGAGGCCTTAAAACAGCAATTCAATTATCACTGTTTTTTCTACTTCTCACGTTTGAGAATGAATGAATTTTTGTCACTTTCATTTCTTTTTTTTTTTTGAACCAGGACTCACAATTTAAAGCATGGTTAAATTTGTATATAAACCAATGATGGTTAACATTTAATACCAATGGCGAATAAATAAAATTTAAAGCCGATAATAGTTAGATTTAGTTTAAAACCGATAACGATTAAATTAAATTTAAAGTCGACAGCGGCTACATTTAATTTGAAGTCGACAACGGATAAATTAAACTTAAAACCGACAGCGGTTAAATTTAATTTGAAGCGACAGCAGCTGGATTTAATTTGAAGCTGACAAGTGCTAAATTTAATTTAAAACCAATAGCTGCTAGAATTAATTTTAAAACCGACAGCGATTAGATTTAATTTAAAACCGATAGTGGCTAGATTTAATTTGAAGTCAATAGTGGCTAAATTAAATTTAAAGCCGACAGCGGCTAAATTAAACTTGAAGCTGATATCGGCTAAATTTAATTTGATGCCAACAGTAGCTAGATTTAATTTGAAGCCGACAGTGACTAAATTAAATTTGAAGCCGACACCAGCTAAATTTAATTTGCTAAATTTAACTTGAAGCCGGCAACAGCTAGATTAAACTTAAAGTCGACAACAGCTAGATTAAACTTAATGCTTGTTAGTCCTAGACAACTCAATATGGGGTAAATTGGGTTTTAAAATAATAATAACAATTTTCAAAACTTTTTTGAAAACTTTTTAATTTTATAAACAAATATGGTAAATATTAAAGCAACAAGGAAATTAAAAAAGTTAGAAAGAGAAAGTATGAACCAAACACCAAGAGTTATAGTGGTTTAGTTTCTTTCAAGTCTGCGTCCACTCCTCAAGACTCCTCTTGAGAATATCCACTAGAATCGAATACTTCACAAGTGTATTCAAAAGTCTTTTACAGCCTCAAGAAGATACTATAAAACAATCCCCTGTTTTTTTAATCTCTCTTGAGATCTTCTTTAAGAAGTTTACTCACTCTTTTACACTCTGTTTGGTTTGAGTGATTTAGATAGAAAAGAAAAGAAATAGAATATTCTCCTCTCTTATCACTTGTTTGGTTTATTAAAAAGCTAAGAAATAGAGACAATTAGAGAGAAATGAAGAGAAAAAATTATCATCTCAAACCCACTTTTCAAATCTCTCCAATTTGGAGAGATTTGGAGAGAAAAGAATCAAGTTAATTAACTACTTTTTATAATACCTAAATTACTCATCTAAAAATAAAAGAAGTAAAAAAGTAATAGTAAGAACAAGGTTACTTTTATAAAATAACTAGTACTCTTTTTTTTCTTTTCTTTTATAAACTTTATCTAAATAAGAGTTAAGAGAAATCATTTTCTTTTCTCTCGGATTAATCCAAACAAAAAAGAGAGAAATCATAATCATTTCTTTTATTTTATTTTCTTTTCTCTTATAACTTGGGAAGAGAAAACATAGTTATTTATTTTCTTTTCTCATATTGATAACCAAACGAGTTGTTAAAGAATCAAGGGTGACTCATTCTCTTTTACAATAAATGTGAGAGAATCAAGCATTCACTAACTAGCACTCTTTACAAATTATTGAAAATAAATGAGCTAAAGAGTGAGATATGGATGGAGGAGTAAATGAGCAGTAAATGCTTCTTGAATATTTTGAGTTTTAAATTCAAGCAATAAAACAGTGTCCAGAGATTTGAAACTCTGAAAATTAATTCCTTATATAGCCATATGAAGTAAATGACCGTTGGTGGGTTGGTGGAGGCAATTAATGCTCTGAAATCAAACCGTTGGAACTAACCTGAGATTTAAAATTTATCGCAGGTGTCAACTCAAAGTCCTTTTGTGATGACACAAAATATCTAGGGCTTGGTGCTTCAAGTAATTGTGTCGACTCAGTTCATCATTGGTATCGACCTTATTTCTACATTTTTCTCACCCACACAGTGGTGTCGACTCATGAAACATTTGGTGTCGACCCATGCATTACTTTAGTTTTTTAGGTGACACTTTGGTGTCAACTCATATCTTCATTGGTGTTGTCCCGTTTTTTCAGATAAGCTACTGGAATTTAAGTGTCAACTCAAAAGCATTGTGGCATCGACCCTTGAAATTACAGTCAGCCTCAGGACTTTTAGAGTCAACTCATCTTCATTCTGGTGCCGACTCAAAAAATTACAAACAGTTTTGATTGTTTTTTAGTCGGCTCATCTTCGTTTGGTGCCGACCCAAAACTCTTGTTTCTGAAAGGAACGTTTGTGTCGACTTAGAAATCTTTGGTGTTAACCCTTTTGACTTGGAGTCGAAAAATGGCTTGTAGTCCTAGTGTCGACCCATTTATATTTCGTGTCGACTCATCTTGTTTCCTTGGAGGGTGTCTAGGTGTTGACTCATGTGACTTTGATGTCGACCCGTAGAACCCAAAGTCTGAAACCTGAAGAATCATTTAGTATCGACTCAAAACTCTTTGGTGTCGACCCAAAATGATTCCCTCAAAAAGATTGAGGCATCGATCGATTCTACATTGGTGTCAACTCAAAGTGAATTACGGTCCAATTCTAGAGGTGTCGACCCAAAATCATTTTGTGTCGACTCATTTGAGATCCTAAAACAACTTAAGCAAAGAAGTTAAAGTGTCAACCATAAATCTCAATGGTATCAACACACTTGATAATCTCAAACGTGCTTCATCTTAAGGTGTCGACTCAATTATAAATTGGTGTCGACATAAAACGTTCTTCACAAGAACACTGAGTGTCAATCCATTTGATGCAAAATGTCAGCACAAATGGCATAAAGTGTCGACTTATTTGTCTTGAAGTGTTAACACTTACCTTTTTAGAAACAATTAAATCTAATCTTTTTTAAATCAATTTTATTAAGAAAAATGAATTATAAAAATTATCAAAATTTAATTAAAAAATCCTTGAGTTAACAATCTCTCATTTTTTGATGATTACAATATTTTTTGAAAAACACTTAAAAAGATTTTGAACAAGAGTTCTCCTCTTATCTCTATGTCTTAATCAAATGAGCAAACCCGACAAAAAACATTCAACAACAATTTAATATCCATTTTCAATAGAATTAGCAATATCAAAATGTAATATTGATCTTCAAGCGTTCTAAATTCATTAAAACTATGCATCAGTCCAAAGTGCTTTAATATCCAACAGTCTTATCACAGCAATTGT
The DNA here is from genome assembly GCA_034768845.1 of Heliamphora exappendiculata. Taxonomy (NCBI): domain Eukaryota; kingdom Viridiplantae; phylum Streptophyta; class Magnoliopsida; order Ericales; family Sarraceniaceae; genus Heliamphora; species Heliamphora exappendiculata. The sequence continues at coordinate 8,546,769 of JAOTRH010000025.1, forward strand.
AATAACATTTATGTGCAATATTTTACAAAATCCAAGCATCAATCAATCTCAATAACGTAAACTAAATAGCACTTGGCATTAAGGCAATGATATAGCAGTGGATATAATAGTTGGCATGAAATTGGGATATGTCTTTCACAAAAGTTAAAATTCATGCATACACCATCTTCTAATGTTTTTTCAAAACCCAACAGCCATTCATCATCCATAAAGGTTTTAAAGAAAAAAATCTAATAGAAATGTTTGTTATCCATCCATATTCACAATGCATTCACATCCACAAAGACAAAACAGAAATGTATGTTTGAGAATTACATCTTCTCCTTCACAGAATAAATTCAAAAGTTTCAATCTTCTTAAACTTTTTCTTTTTCTTCTCTTCCTTCACCTTTTCTTCTTCTTTCTTGTTTCCTGTTCTCCCTTTTTAGAATCATCAAACCTTAGATGTCGTCAAACTACTTCTTCTTCATCTTCTTGTCCTCAGCCTCCTTTTTCTTAGCTGCACTCTCCTTTGCTGCCCTTTCTCGTTCAGATGACTTCTCTTGTTCTAGTCTAGTTGCCTTCTCTTCTTTGGTTTCCTTGTACTTAAATTGAGTGGCCCAGGCATCCTTGATCCATTTGAGGTGCTCATCCACCTTTCGAGTGTTCTGCTGCACAACAAGAATGTGAGACCTCGAACCTTGTTTTTTATTTTTTTTAGTTATTTCTATACGTGACGTGTTTATTTTAGTATATGAATAGTTTTGATACATGGTTTATGTTTTAAAGTTGTAGAACAACATGTATAAATTTGTTTTACGCTTATTCGGGCATTGTTTAGGCTTGTTGGGTTGGTTTTTGGGCTGGAAATCGAAGCACAAAACCAGTACGCTTCTACCTAGGGGTTCGATTGACTGGAGGGCTTGGCCCAGTCGACTGAACCTAAAATTTTCAATTCGGTCGACCGAACTGGGGGGTTCGATCGACTGGACAGAGGAAAATTACCATGTCTATAAATATCCCAGTGGCTGAGATATTTTAGAAAACCTTTCTTCCAAGCTAAGTTTCCCGTTTCTCTGCCTTCTCTCTAGCTTTTGAGGGCTCGGGGATTAGTTTTTTGTTAGTTTGGTTACGAATCCTTACTATCGGGACCATGGGCTTCGCATCTATCCGGTCTGATTCTCGTTCCGATGAGATTTAATTTTCAAGGTTTCGAGTTTTGACTCGCCGAGATAGGATTCTAGACCCTACTACTGTATAAGGGTGTTTTATGTAATTATATGTGTTTTCACCGGATAAAAAATGCATGAAATGTCATATTTACGTTAAACCTTAATTTTTTAGGTAAAAAGTATGTTTTTTGCTTTTCTTAGTTTATTATAGTATATGACCTGTGGATGCGTGGTTTTCAAAAAGGGAGTTTCGAAAACGGTAGTTTGTGAAAAATTGTGGTTTTTGATAAGAATCTCAACACTTGGTGTTTTGAAGGTTTTGAGATAACTCTTGGGGTTGAGTCTCATTTTTGAAACGTTTTGTTGAAAACGAAAAAAAATATTTTGAAATATTTTTGTTTGATCTCCATGTTGATAGATGGATCTAAATACATGTATAATGTATTTTATGAAAATATTTTCGTAGTTGAGCTACGGGACAATTTTTTGTGAAATGATTCTCTAGATGTACCAGAATAGCGGGTATTTGGCACGAGTTACCCTCGGTAGAAGTCTAAAAATGTGTGCAGTGTAGGTACCTTTGTCCTTCAGGGTAGTTCCCATAAAAAAGGTGGTAGGTGCTCTTATCCTTCGGTGTTAGCCCGTAAAGTTAGCTTTTACGTTATGGTGCTCCGTATAGAACCCGCCATTACCTAATCGATCCTATGATGTATAGGAATTGGGTAAGGGGAAGGAGTCTATAGTTGTTTCCTATGTCCCCTTGTGACGGAGTCGGTACATAGGATTCATTTTATCTTTCCTCGATGTGTCATCTGAGTGAAAAATGACGTTTTCGTTACTATTTTCCTTCAACTATAAAGCGCTGTTTTGCATTGTATAAATGCTTGGTTGTGAAGGGAAAACTATTTTGGAGGTTTGTGGGAAACTTGGAGTTTTATGACGTAAAACTTTTTTGGCTTGTGGTTGAGTTCGCTCCCATTATATGATTGCATATCCTGCTTTACAGCTTTATAGTCTATTTCTATTTAGCTTCGGCTCACTGTGCGAAATTTTGTTGTAAAAGCATTTTCAGGTTTGGAGGTTGATGATCACGAGGAGTTGTTCTAGTGATACTTGTGGCGGAAGACTTTTCTAATTTTTCTTTCTGTATGCCTGTTGAAGGCATGCTTTGTACGCCTTTGGGCGATATATTTATCCATGTTGAACCTGTTATTTACTGTGTATGAAAGATGCATGTTGGGTATTCTTCTGATTACAACAGGTGGATTTAAATGTATGAAAACTTATTTACATAAAACTGGTATTTGGTAGATTTTCACGTTACCTTGAATTTTGGGGCGTGACAACTTGGTATCAGAGTTCTGGGTTCGAATACCTAAGAGCCATGGAAAGAGGATTTATCACCTAGTGAGGTTGATTATGGATGCTTTCTTGCATGTGCTTAAACGTTTTTGTTTATAACATGCTGTTAGCTTTTTGAGCATAACCGTTGTGTATATGTGGGTATGGAGGTTGAATCTTAGGATTGATGAGTCTTGCCTTAAGGTGTTTGGAATAACAGATTTGGAAGCCAAGTTAGAAACGTGTTTGGTCGACATATTTTCTAGCAAAGAATCTGAATAGGTTATCCAAATGCACGAGTCTGTCTTGTTGATTCTTCTCGGTATGTGAGACGTGTTGACAGGACCTTAAGTGGCTACATGATAGCATGCTTATGTGCGTTATGTGTTTATGTTAGTAATAACATGCTGTAGGAAAGCTTATCCTGTTACCTTGCTTTCTATAGAATTATGTCTATGCGGGGAGGACAAGGATGGGGTCGTGGTCGAGGCCGTGGCTGAGGTTGAGCATATGTTCAGGTTCCAGAGGAGGGAGACGTTTATGCCCCACAGGAATAAGTGGGCGGTGCTGACGTCATGCAGGAGATGCTTACCACCATGAGAGCTATGGATGAGGCATCTAGGGCTGGAGTGAGGGCTCCCAAGCCAAAAGCCTCTATGGCTATGACGGAATTTTGGCGGTTGGATCCTTCGACCTTTTCTAGGGAGCCGGACCCCAAGGTTGCTACTGAGTGGTTGGAAGTGACCGCAGCTATCTTTGATACTCTGGATATCGAGGAGGATGCTTTGCGGGTAAAGTTGGCGGTGTTCCAACTGCGGAAAGATGCCAGAGAGTGGTGGAAGTTCGCCAAGACCATGGTAGAGGACACGTGGGCTGCTTTCACGAGAGTCTTCTTGGAGAAATATTTCTCGAGATCTTCGAGAGATACATACCAAGAGGAGTTCCTTTCCCTTGTTCAGGGGAGCCTTTCTGTGGTCCGGTATGAGGCCAAGTTCGTGAATCTGTCGTGGTTCGCAACTGAGATGGTGTCTAGAGAGGAGTTTCGCACTAGGAGGTTTGAGATGGGCCTACGACCTGCCATCAAAGTTAGCATTGCAGCTCTAGGTTTGGATGTGTACATCGCGCTGGTAGAAGCCGCTATCCGAGTGGAGAACTCGCTGGCAGAGAGCTGCAGAGTTAGAGAGGGTGAGAGCCAACAGGGCAGTGGAGATGCACAGTTCCAGAGGTGCGAGAAAAAGTGTGAGAGGTCATCTGGACCTAGTTCTCATTTTGTTGGCTCGTATCAGCAGCCATCGTCCACACCTGCACCATCAGTGGCCTCGACAGGAAGGTCAGAGCAGAGAGAGCTGATTTGTTATTGATGCGGATAGCCAGGGCTTCATTCAGTTGAGTGCCCGCAGAAGGGTCAGATCTAGAGTTCATCGTCTGTCCAGTCACAGGTGAGAGACTCACCTGTATGCTTTGGGTGTGGTCAGTCCGGGCATATGCGCATATTTTATCCCCGAGAAGGGAGTGTCCAGGGTGTGACAGGAGTGCCAGTTGCTTCATCTGCTCAAAGACGACAGACTCCGCAGCAACCTAGGGCCCAGACATCTAGGTTTGCAGAGGGAGGTACCTCAGCACAGTCTATGAGGCAGCCGACTACTCAGGGATATGGTGGGAAGACTAGACCACCGCATGCCAGGGCTTATGTTCTTGCTGATCGCAGTGCTTCCAAAGCACCAGTTGCATCTGATGCTGCAGCTACTCCTACCCTAATCAGAGGTACTCTTCTAGTCTTTAGATCATGGGCCAGTGTTCTAATCGACACGGGAACATCACATTCCTTTATCTCTTCTGCTTTTGCATTTGCATTGAGATTACAAATAGACCCGTTGAGTAGTGCATTGAGCATAGAAACCCCTATAAATGGGAATGTGATGCTGAGTAGAGTTTACAGATCTTGAGAGTTAAGAGTTGCTGGTCGTTGTTTAGAGTTTGATTTTATCATTCTAGACATGACTACGTTTGATGTCATCCTAGGGATGGACTGGCTGACTACCTACCGTACCTATATAGACTGCGAGCGATGGAGGGTGTCGATCTGTTCGTTGGAGGGTGACTGCTTCTACTTTGTGGGTGATCGGGATGTGGGCTTGGCATCTATGACCTTTGTGGCTCGGGTTCGAGGGAACTTGGGTTTCCTCTTTTCTGTTCTCAGGTTGGATGAGCTGGGTGAGGTTCGAGGGGAGTTACCCCTATGGTCTGTGATTACCCAGATGAGTTTCCTAATGATTTGTTTGAGTTGCTGCCGAGCTGAGATGTGGAGTTATCTATTGATCTCGTTCCAGGAGTAACATCCATCTCTATGCCATCATATTGCTTTGCACCTGTTGAGTTGCGAGAACTCAAGGTGCAGTTACAGGAGTTGCTAGACAAAGGGTTTGTGTGACTGAGTACATCTCCATGGGGAGCTCCAGCTCTTTTTGCGAAGAAGAAGGATGGATCCTTGAGATTGTGCATAGAATACAGGAAGCTGAACCAGGTAACAGTGAAGAATAAGTATCCTATGCCTAGGATTGATGACCTGTTTGATCAGCTAAGGGGATCACGCTGCTTTTCAAAGATTGACTTGAGGTCAGGATATCACCAGCTGAGGATTAGGGACGAGGACATAGCGAACACCGCATTTCAGACTCGTTATGCTCACTGCGAGTTTCTGGTCATGCCGTTCGATTTAACGAATGCACCTGCAACATTTATAGGTTTGATGAATCGTATCTTTCACCCTTATCTGGACAGTTTTGTGGTCGTGTTCGTGGATAATATTCTGATCTACTCGCCCATGAGAGAGATGCATGAGGAGCATCTGCATGTTGTCTTGCAGCTTCTAAGAGAACAACGCTTGTATGCGAAGTTCGAGAAGTGCGAGTTCTAGATGTTGGAGGTGAGATTCCTTGGACACGTGGTGTCGAAGGATGGGGTATCAGTGGACCCATCGAAGACTGATGCTGTGATGGATTGGCAGCAACCAAAGAACGTCTTTGAGATCTGCAGCTTTCTGGGTTTGGCAGGTTATTATTGGCGGTTCGTCAAGGACTTTTCTAGGTTGGCAGAACCTATGACGCGTCTGACGCGGAAGGGAGTGATGTTCGTATGGAGCGAGTCCTGTGAGTTAGCTTTTCAATAGATGAAGAGGAGATTGACCAGTGCGCCAGTGTTGATTATTCCAAAGCGAGGTCTAAGGTATACAGTGTATTGCAACGCATCGCACGATGGTTTGGGATGTGTATTATTGCAGGGCGGTAAGGTTGTAGCCTACGGGTCACGACAGTTGAAGACACATGAGAAGAACTACCCGACATATGATCTGGAGTTGGCAGCCGTGGTCTTCGCCTTGAAGACATCGCGGCATTATCTATATGGTGAGCACTTCGAGATTTTCTCTTATCACCAGAGCTTAAAATACTTATTTTGGCAGAAAGACTTGAATCTTTGCCAACGACAAAAGATGAAGTTGTTGGGAGACTACCACTTTGATTTGCAGTACCACCCAAAAAAGGCAAATGTCATAGCTGACGCGCTCAGTAGGAGATCTCATGGTTCGTTAGCTTTTGTGGCTATTCGAGAATGGGATATGCTTAGAGATGTTGGGGAGTTTGATCTGTGTCACAGAGAGACAGTGATAGGTGCGACCTTATATTCAGTAGCTTCACAGCCCGCAGTGGTTGCACGTGTGTTAGAAGCTCAGCGGACCTATCAAGATGCTTAGATGATACGGGACCGCATTGCCAGTGGGAAGGATATAGCAGGATGGACGGTGGGTTCAGATCAAAGTGTGAGGTTGTCAGGGCATTTGTTTATGCCAGAGTCGTGCCGTGCTGAGGTGCTACATGAGTTTCATCATTCACGTCTTGCAGTGCATCCATGAGGAACGAAAATATATCATGACTTGCGCCATCAGTTCTGGTGGACGGGAATGAAGAGGGACGTGATCCGATTTGTGTTTCGGTACCTTACTTGTCAACAAGTAAAGGTAGGAACACCAGCGACCGGCCGAATTGTTACAGCCGTTGCCTATATCTGAGTGGAAGTGGGAGAATGCCATGATGGATTTCGTATCGGGACTTCCTCGATCGTCGACGGGACATGATGTTGTTTGGGTTGCGGTTGATAGATTGAAAAAGTCTGTACACTTCCTCCCTATTCGAATGAGAGATCCAATGGACAGATTAAGCAGATTGTACATTCGGGAGATGGTCCGACTACATGGAGTACCTATGACTATCATTTCTGATTGAAACCTGCGCTTTACATCGTGTTTTTGGCAAAGTCTTCATGAGGCTTTGGGGACTAGATTGACTTTTAGCACATCTTTTCACCCACAGACCGACGGTCAGTCTGAGAGGACCATCCAGATTTTAGAGGACATATTGAGAGCTTGTGGGATTCTTGGAAGGATCATCTATCATTGGTAGTGTTTGCATACAACAATAGCTATCAGTCCAGTAGTGGAATGGCACCGTATGAGGCTATGTATGGTAGGCCGTGTAGATCGCCAGTGTGTTGGACAGAGGTGGGTGAGACCACTATTTTGGGACCCGACTTAGTACGGGAGACGACGGAGCAGATTGCCATGATTTGTCAGCGTCTAGTGACAGCTCAGAGCCACCAGAAGAGTTATGCGAATCAGAGGAGGAGACCATTTGAGTTTGCAGTGGGGGATCACGTGTTTTTTAAGGTCTCGCCATGTAGAGGGTTGATGAGATTTGGCCACAGCGAGAAGCTATCACCACATTTTATTGGACCCTTCGAGATCTTGGAGAGGATTGGGGTGGTAGCATACCGTCTAGCCTTGCCGCCTCAGTTAACATCTGTGCACAATGTCTTTCACGTTTCTATGCTTCGAAAGTACGAGCCTGATCCTTCACATGTGTTAGATTGGGTTGAGCTGTGGGTTAATGAGGATATCACGTATGAGGAGCGTCCAGTGAAGATCCTAGATACGAAGGAGCAAGTATTACGGGGGAGAACCATTGCTTATGTCAAAGTTCAGTGGCTTCATCATGGGATTGAGGAAGCAACTTGGGAGCTTGAGTCTGGGATGCATGCTAGATACCCAGATCTGTTTACCTCGTGAGTTGTGGAGGGAAAACTATTTTGGAGGTTTATGGGAAACTTGGGGTTTTATGACGTAAAACTTTTTTGGCTTGTGGTTGAGTTCGGTCCCATTATATGATTGCATATCCTGCTTTACAGCTTTATAGACTATTTCTATTGGGCTTAGGCTCATGGTGTGGGATTTTGTTGTAAAACCATTTTCAGGTTTGGAGATTGATGATCACGAGGAGTTGATCTAGTGATACCTGTGGTGGCGGAAGACTTTTCTAGTTTTCCTTTTTGTATGCCTATTGAAGGCATGCTTTGTACGATTTTGGGCGATATATTTATCCATGTTGAACCTGTTATTTACTGTGTATGAGAGATGCATATTGGGTATTCTTCTGATTTCAACAGGTGGATTTAAATGTATGAAAAATTATTTACATAAAACTGGTGTTTGGTGGATTTTCACGTAACCCTGGATTTTGGGGCGTGATAAAGAACCACTTTTTCATCGTATTCGTTGCGAATCTAGTATAAGATGTTGCAGTTGGCAGAGACTATGGAATCAACACTTTTCTTCATATTTTGGCTGAGAACAATGCCAGCTTCACAAGCATTCTTGACTTCGATTCTCAAATTTTTGTTCTTTTGGTCAACTTGGGTCAAGGTTTCAGACATAAAAGACACTTTACAACCAATGCCATATATGTCTGCATCAACCTTCATACGAAGGGATGCCAAAGAGAAGGTCAAGTCCCTGACCATAGAGGTGAGTTCAGCAAACTACTGGGAAGATGGAGCATCAGAGGGAGCAGAGGAAGAGATACCAACAGTAGGGGGAGGAGGAGGAGGAGGAGGAGGAGGAATAGAGGATGAGGTACCAAGAGTGTCTACTCTGGAGTGAGAGGGAAGAGGGGAGGAGGAATCAAAAGGTTTGGGGGGAGGTGGAACGACCAGAGGGAGGGAGAGGATTCCTGCTAGAGGATGTTTGAGAAGAGGAGGGAGAGGCAAGACTACCACGACGAGTGGTTCACACACCATCAGTCTTAGAAATTTGCATATGCTTCAAGGTGGCCTTCCCATAAGGGTCATGTTTCGAAAAGGGAATGCCTTCCTCAGTAAATAGATCAACACCAAGGTGTTGAAATACCCTTGTCAAGTACATGGCATAGGGAAGAGAAGAGTTTGACTTAGAATGAGATTGAATCATGTCAGAAATAAAATATGACCAAGATCAAGTTTTTAGCCCTCTAGAATGCACCAACACCACATGATAAAAACATGCATAAAAGATATATCCTCCAATTTTTCAAACTGGGGGAGAAAAATGTGATTGATGAAATGATACAAAATTCGCATCTCAGGTTTCAAGGAGTTGTCCTCTAAGGGCTTGGTTGGGTCAACAACATTAACGGCAAAGATTTATTTTATTGCCTCATGAAACGAGAAACCTTCAATGGTTCTCTTCTTCTTGTTGCAGGCAACAAAGAGACAACCTTCAGGGAAACCAAAAATTTCATTTAGAATTTTGGGGGTCAGAACAATGTCAATACCATTTACCCAAGTGGTGATGGTGGTATCCGAAGGGTCAGTGATTTTGAAATGAGCATAGAAAAGTTTTACGAGAATGGAATAGTGAGGGTCTCAGATTTGAAGTAAATCCATCCAACCCATAGTAGTAAACCACTCAGAAAAGCACATTTCAATTGAACCGAAGAACAGAAAATTGGTGGAGCGTCTGGAGATTACCTTAACGGTTTGCGAGAAAGGAGAAGTATAGATGTTTGTACTTGGAGTACTAAAACTTCAACGTTGAGCCAATTTCCTTAACAGATGATGATTCAGCCTTTGTTTTCTTCTTTTTCGTGGCCTTAGGGCTCGACGGTCCTTCAGAGGGGCGTTTGCTTCCGTTGCCCATTGTTCTCGGTGGCATTGATGGAGAGAGAGAGAAAGAGAGAGATGAAGATAGAGAGGAAGAGGAAGAGTCAACTCTAGGATTTTGACTAAAATAGAGTGACGAAGAGGGAGAGAGGGAGACGAACAATTTTTAGAAACAAAAAGGTTTTGAGCGCGAATGAAGAAAAAGGGGAATAATCGTCTATATATAAATTTTATGAAATGTGTCGATACTAATCTCATTTGAGTCAACACTTTTTATGGGACACAGGGAGTGTTCAAAAACAAAAATTGTGTCGACACGTCTATACATGGTGTCGACACTTTGGGTTCATTGAGTCGACACTCCTCACAAGCGAATAGACACAAATTTTATTGAGAGTAACAATTCGTATCGTGTCAACACTATATAATTAGGGTCGACACTTTTATCAAAATGTGTCGATATTATATAAATTTCGTGTCAACACTTTTACACATGTGTTGACACTTTTTAGCATTGTGTCGACACTTTTCACACATCAAAATAAAGCATGAAAAGCATTGAACAAACATTGAACATGCATGGTTAGTATAGCATTTAGGCATCAATTTGGAGCACATAGCATATCTAGTCCTCTTCTGATATAACACAATCTTTCTTCATTTAAAGATTTGGTAAAAATATTAGCAAGTTGGTGGTCTGTGCCTACAAATTCAAGTTCTATGTTAGCTTTTTGAACATGATCTCTAATAAAATGATGTCTTATCTCAATATACTTTGTTCTAGAGTGTTGTATAGGATTTTTAGATATATTAATAGCATTAGTATTATCACATTTAATAGAAATATAATCTAAAAATATATCATAGTCTTCTAGTTATTGTTTCATCCAAAAAACCTATGCACAGCAGCTACTAGCTGTAATGTACTCAGCCTCAGCTATAGATAAGGCTACTGAGTTCTGTTTCTTGCTAAACCATGATATGAGAGTGTCCTAGGAATTGATATATTCTACTTGTACTCTTCATATCAATTTTACAACTAGCAAATTCTTCATCAGAATAGCCAAATAACTCAAAGGTTATTATCTTCTAGGATAGAATAATCCTAGATTTTGTGTATCTAAAAGGTATCTAAAGATGCACTTAACGGCAGTCACATGTGATTCTTTAGGATTAGCTTGAAATCTAGCACTCATGCATATACTAAACATAATATCAGATCTACTAGCAGTTAAGTAAAGCACGGAGCCAATCATATCTCTATATCTCTTTTCTTCTACTGCTTTTCCATTTTCATTCTTGTCAAGGTTTATTGAAGAGCACATTGGAGTTCCCATTAGTTTTGCACTTTGCATATCAAGCATCTTCAATAAATCTCTTGTGTACTTGGACTGGTTTATGAACATCCCTTCATGAGATTGTTTGATTTGAAATTGAAGTAGTTTAGCTCACCTATCATGCTTATTTCAAACTCTTCCTGCATGCACTTAGCAAAGTCCTTACAAAGAGATTCATTAGTTGAGCCAAAGGTAACATCTTCTACATATATTTGGACAACAAACATGTCTTTTCCTTGAGACTTGACAAACAGGGCTGTATCAATTTTTTCTCTTAAAAACTCATTTTTAATCAAGAACTTGCTAAGGCTTTCATGCCAAGCTCTTGATACTTGCTTCAAACCATAAAGAGCCTTGGTGAGTTTGTAAACATGGTTTGAAAAATTAGAATTTTCAAAGTCAGGAGGTTGTTTCAGAAAAATTTCTCAGAAATAAAACCATTTAAAAAGGCACTTTTGACATCAATTTAATAAAATTTAAAATTTTTAAAGCATGCAAAAGTAAGTAACAACCTAATAATTTCAAATCTAGCCACATGAGCAAAAATTTTATCAAAATTAATGCTTTCTTCTTGATTGTAACGTTGGGCTACCAATCGAACTTTATTCTTAAGAACTACTCCATTCTCATTCATTTTATTTCTAAAAATTTATTTTGCACCAATGATAGAGTGTTCCTGAGGTCTTGGGAATAAAGTCTAAACTTTTTTTCTTTCAAATTAATTCAGCTCTTCTTGCATAGCCAAGATCTAAAATTTATCGTTTTTAACTTTCTCAAAATATTTTGGTTCAGTCTGGGAAAGGAAAGCTAAATTACCACAAACATTATGTAGAGAGGATTTAGTTTTAATACATTGGGATAAGACACCAATGATTAAGTCTTTTGGATGACCATAGGCATACCTCCATTTCTTTGGCAAATCTGAATTTCCTTGATTAGGAGTACCAGCAGCCTGTTGGACTTCATTTTGCTGCAAGTTTGTAGTTTTCTCGTGATTTGGCTCTTCTTGGTCTTTAATGAAGATGTCTTCAACACATTTTTCTATGTCAACCAAGTTATCTTCACAAAATTTCTTAGAAGAACTGAGGTTAGCTTCATCAAATACAATATGAATAGATTCTTCAACAACTAGGGTCCTTTGTTGAAAACTCTATAAGTTTTACTAGATATAGTATATTCTAAGAAAATACCTTCATCAGATTTAGAATCGAACTTTCTTAAAAGTTCTTTGTTGTTATTTAAAACAAAACATTTGCGACCAAATGCACTGATATTAGGTTTTCTTCCATTTCATAGCTCATATGGGGTTTTCTTAAGAGAATCCCGAATCATAGCTCTATTCACAATATAGCAAGCAGTGTTGACAGCCTCAACCCAAAAATATCTTGGTAGATTATTTTTATAGAGCATGGTTCTAGCCATTTCTTTCAAAATCCTATTCTTCCTCTCAACAACACTATTTTGTTGAGGAATTTTAGGAGCAGAGAAGTTATAGTCTATACCACTATCATTACAAAACTTTTTAAAATTTTTATTTTTAAATTCTCTACCATGATTACTTTTGATACTTGTGATTTAAAAATCTTTTTTAATTGGAATTCTTCGAGACAGTTTTGAAAAAGCAGCAAATGTTTCATCCTTATGAGTTAAGAAAAGCACCCAAGTGTATCTAGAGAAATCATCAATATAACAAAGGCACATTTTTGCCTCCAAGGTCAAGAGTCATTGTTGGACCAAATAAGTCATTGTTGGACCAAATAAGTCATTGTGCAATAATTGTAAGGACCTAGAAGCTAAAATCCCCATTTTGAATTAAAACGAACTTCTAACTTATTTGCCTTGTTAACATGCATCACAAATTTTATTCTTTTCAAATTTAATTTATGATAAACCAATCACTAATTCTTTTTTTAAAAGTTTTGAAATCAAGTTCATGTGAGTATGTCCAAGTCTTTTGATGTCACAACCAACTATTATCACTCAAGGTAGCTAGGTACTTTTTGTCATTTTTGAAAAGGTCATTTAGATTGAAAGTGTAAACATTTTCATACCTATTGTGAGACCCTGACCTGTTTTCTTTTTTCGGCGTTTTTGGACGCGTGTTACGTGTTTTCGTGTGAGCATGTTTTACTGCTTTTAATGCATGATCGGGCTTAGATATGCATGCGGGGTAAGTTCCTGGGGCCATAGGCTGTGGTGGTGCGAATTTTAAAAATTTTCAAAAAAAGATATTTTGGAGGCCTATAAATATCTGGAGTTAGATATTTTCAAAAGATATTTTCTAAAACTTAACTCCTAAGTTTTTTGTTTTCTCTCTACCTTCTCTCTAAGTTCTTGGGAGCCCGGGGCTCAATTTTCGACGATCCAACTGCGGATTCTTGTTATTGGCACAGTGGGCTACGCAACCATCCGATCAAAATTTTATTCCAGCAAAGCTCGATTTTGCACGTGGATCGAGACATTGAGTTTTTAACTCTCCGATGTAAGATTCTAGACCTGTATGTTTTATAAGGGTGCTACGTGTAATCGGGTGTATTTTTTCCGGTCGAATTGTTGTAGATCTGACTTTGCATAAAAATGGATTTTTGGGTTTGAAAATCTATTTTTCATCGTTTTCGGTGAATGGAATTGAATTGTGATGGTTTCTTTTGAAGCTTTATGGTAGTCTTGGGCTAGGATATGCATGTGGGTATCATATTTGGTGTTTAAAGGCTTTGTTTTAAGGTTTATACGTGGTTTGGGGCTAAAAAATCAGTTCAGTTTTCTGAAAAATCGAGACTAGTGTGTGACGGATCGATCGGTCTGGGCAATTTCAGAAAAAATTATATTTTTCAAATTGACGTATCTCCCTCATCCGAACTCAAAATGGGGTTGTTCTTGTACTCAAATTGAAGCCCCGGAAGTCTTCTTTCCAATGACACCTCTCTCACTTCAAAATTATTTTTGTAGAAAAAGTTATGACTAAGAGAGTGAAGGAATGTCTAGATTTCTCAAATGTTTTTCACCCATTTTTGGCCGAATGTTTGGGAAAATGTTATTTTTCATCATTGTGAGCCCTTTTGACCAAGTTTCTTGTTTCTTAGGGTGTCGTGGGCTTGTGTTGGACGTGTGTGGGTGTCGTGGGCTTGTGTGGGTCTTTTTTTGGCCGTGTTAGGGCCTTGGGAGTTTGTTGGTGTTTTATTGCTTGGTGGTTGGGTTTCGGTTTTCGATTGGCGTCCTATGGTATTCAATTGATTAATTTACAAAATTAATCGATTTAAATACTTGTGGATTCTTTTTGGGGTTCGGTTGGTTGTGTCATAGTTTTGGGGGTCGTGTGGTAACCTCAGGTGTTCGTGTTGATGCCATCCTCGGGGTTGATGAGTTGGTGAGATGTGGGTGTTTGTTATGCGTGAGTGTTTGGGCTCCTGGTTCCCTTTGGGAAAGGGTCTTGGGTTGTGAAACTGTGAGGCTTTTGGATTTTTAGTTGGCCTTCGGGTTAGGCTTGGTTGTTTTATGTGGCTATGCGCATTTATAACTGTTTCATTATGTAGGTGGATTACATGGCATGATATCTTATGTGTATCGTGGTTGCAGGCTGTAGAACTCAGAGTTTTATTAGGCATGGATGTGATGGATCTGTGGGACACATGCATGTGGTGTATGTGGTATGTTATATGCATTTAAATCCTGATTAGGTATGCATAGAAATGTTCGGTGTTATCCCGTAATTTTCGATGTTATCCCGTAATTTCAGTATTATCCTGTAATATGCGGTGTTATCCCGCGGTGTACGATTTTACCCAGTGGTTTGGTTTATGATTTTATCCCGTGGTATAATCCGTAGTCGGCGGTTCCATCCTGTGGCTTACGGTATAGTATATAGTTTTATCCCGTGGTGTGCGGTCGTATCCTGCGGTGTACGATTTTACCCCGTGGTTGGTCTGTGGTTTTACCCCATAGTATATGGTTTTATCCTAGGAATGGATGTTTATATACTGGTCTTTATCTCAGTGCTAGGACTGTGGTTGCGGCGTATGAGGGCCGGTGGTATGTATCATAGATTGCATGTATTGCACTATGGGACGGATAGACCAGTTTTCAAATTATTTTTAAGAGTCGTGTGAATCGCGATCTAAAAACCATTTTCAATTATTTTCGAGCTCCTGTGAGTGAGTCAAAAACATGGTTGTATCCTCGCTTTCCCATTTTCCTGTGAAAACTATTTTGAAGGCTTGAAAGAAAGTCTAAACGTGCACTTCAATTTTCTAGCATGTTTTGTTTATATTGCATGCTTGTCTAGTTCTACTGACCCTTGGCTCACGGTGTGGATTTCTTTTTCTTCAGGTACCGGTCACGCTAGTTGATCTGGAGGTACCGGAAGAGGTGGAAGAGTGTAGTTTTCCTTTTTGTTAGTTTTGTTACATGTATGTTGTAACATATTTTCTCGGCACTAGAGCCTTGTAATGTATGCCGTTTGGCATTTATATACAATGCATGTATGATTTAAATTAAGAGTACATTCTCGGGTTGGGTATCATGTTTGGTTATTTTTGGGAGTTTCACGTAGCCCGGAGTTTGGGCGTGACAACTTGGTATCAGAGTTTTGAGTTCGAATACCTATGAGTTGTGGGAAGAGGGTGCGTTCCCGTGTGAGGTTGATTGTGTGTGCTTGGCTGCATCTGTTTAGATGCTTTGATAACATGATCGTGTCGGCATGTTAAATATGTGGACAATATATATATGTGAGCATGGGGGTTGAATCTTAGGAGTGATAGTCTTGCCTTTGGGCGTCTGGGTTAACAAACTTGGGGGCCAAGCTAGAAACGCGTTTAGCTGACATGATTTCTAGGAGGGAATCTGAGTAAGTTATCCAGATTGACGTGTCATTCTTGTTAGTTCTCCTCGGTATGTGTGATTGTCTAGCATGAACCTATGTGGCTATGTGTTAGCATGCTTATGTGGTTAAGCGTTTATGTTCATGCTATGGGCTGTATCTTATATGTCATTTTCTTTCATATAGATGCGATGTTGGCGAGACGAGGGCGAGGCCGTGGTCGTGCTGTCGGCCAAGGGGATGTTCCTATCCCTGATGCTGGGGATGCAAATACTTCCCAAGGACCTGTTGACATGGTAGAGTTGGTGTGTGCGCTGGTGGGTTCCATCAGCCAGTTGGTTGAGACCGTTAGAGGTGAGGCGGTTCGGGAGAGGGTGCCTGAGGCGAGGGCTACTATGGCAACGCGAGAGTTTAGGCGCATGGATCTGCCTACCTTTGCCGGAGATCCTAATCCTATTATGGCGACAGAGTGGTTGGAGTTAACGACACGGATCCTTGACACCCTGCAGATTGTGGAGGATGAGTTGCGGGTTTCTTTTGCCACGTTTCAGCTGAGGGATGCTGCTCACGCTTGGTGGAAATATGCCAGGACTATTGCAGGAGTTACTTGGGCAGCTTTTATAGGAGCATTTCTGGAGAAATACTTCCCGGCTTCGCAGAGGGATTTGTACAGGGAGGAGTTCTATACTCTTACCCACGGGGCAATGGACATCATGGAGTATGAGGCCAAGTTTACGAGTTTATCCCGGTTTGCTCTGGAGCTAGTGAGCACAGATGAGCTACGTTCCATGAGGTTTGAGCGAGGCTTAAGGCCGGCGATCCAGGAGCGTGTGGTTGCATTGGGACTTCGTGTGTTCACAGAGCTGGTGGAGAACACCATGACTAAGATCCGAGCTTCGAGGGAGGCCAGGATACCGCATGGTTGAGCAGAGGCGCAGGCAGCTGGGCGTTCCAGCAAGAGGCAGAGGTCTTCTGGTCCTAGTTTTCATCCACCTGGATCACAACAGTTCTCTGCACCATCACCATCAGTGGTTTTGTTAGGGAGGCCAGAGAAGAGGGAGGTCAGATGTTTCCAATGTGAACAGCCGGGGCATCGTGTACTAGATTACCTGTAGCTGAGGCAGTCTCGGGACCCACAGTTGAGGCAGGCTTAGAGTTCCATACAGGATCAGTCGCAGGGGACGGAGTTGCCCATTTGTTACAGATGTGGTCAGACTGGACACATCCGCAAAACTTGTCCCTAGAGGGAGGATGCGCCGAGCATGGCTGGTACGCCAGAGGGTTCGTATGTGCGGGACCGACAGCAGCATCCAGCAGTTCAGACTTCCCGAGCGATGACAGGTGGGGGCACTTTAATTCAGTCGGTACAACAGCCGATTGTGCCAGGTGGCAGACAGGATAGGGTGGGATTGCCCCGAGTGTATTCACTTGTAGCTCCTAGTTCTTCGAGGGCACCGGCCGCGCGTGGTGATGTAGATGCAGATCGTTCTCCACTGCACTGAGGTAATTTTCTAAGTATGCAGGCGTTGGGCCAATTCCTTGTTGCATCTATTTGGCAGTTGATGATGAGTTCCATGGGTGGGGAGCTGTGTTGTTGTGGCAGTGGTTACTGGAGAGGTGCGGTTGAGGTGAGTTGTAGATCCTGTGTCTCTGAGATAGTTAGCCATTGTCTAGGATGCCTGACCTTGTTTGACTATATCCTAGGAATGGTTCGGCTGACCACCTCATATGCCTGTGTCCATTGAGGTCAACGGTTTGTTTCTGTTGACCTTGAGTTGAATTTCGGGGGCAAAATTCCTTTAAAGGGGGGTAGACTTGTGAGACCCTAACCCGTTTTCTTCTTTCGGCGTTTTTGGACGCGCGTTACGTGTTTTCTTGTGAGCATGTTTTACTACTTTTGATGCATGATCGGGCTTAGATATACATGCGGGGTAGGTTCCAGGGGCCGTGGAGGTGCAAATTTCAAAAATTTTTAAAAAAGATATTTTTGAGGCCTATAAATATCTGGAGTTAGATATTTTTAAAAGATATTTTCCAAAACTTAACTCCTAAGTTTTTCGTTTTCTCTCTACCTTCTCTCTAAGTTCTCGGGGGCATAGGGCTCGAATTTCGACGATCCAACAGCGGATTCTTATTATTGGCACGGTGGACTACGCAACCATCCGATCAGAATTTTATTCTGACAAAGCTCGATTTTGCACGTAGATCGAGGCGTCGAGTTTTTAACTTTCTGAGGTAGGATTCTAGACCTGTATATTTTATAAGGGTGCTACGTGTAATCAGGTGTATTTTTACCGGTCGAATCGTTGTAGATCTGACTTTGCATAAAAATGGGCTTTTGG
Organism: Heliamphora exappendiculata; assembly: GCA_034768845.1. NCBI lineage: Eukaryota > Viridiplantae > Streptophyta > Magnoliopsida > Ericales > Sarraceniaceae > Heliamphora > Heliamphora exappendiculata. The sequence continues at coordinate 8,564,722 of JAOTRH010000025.1, forward strand.
GTTTAAAAATCTATTTTTCATCGTTTTCGGTGGATGGAATTGAGTTGTGATGGTTTCTTTTGAAGCTTTATGGTAGTTTTGGGCTAGGATATGCATGTGGGTATCATATCTGGTGTTTAAAGGCTTTGTTTTAAGGTTTATACGTGGTTTGGGCTGAAAAATCAGTTCAATTTTCTAAAAAACCGAGACTGGTGTGTGACGGATCGATCGGTCTTTTAACCGATCGATAGGTCTGGGAAATTTTAGAAAAAATTATATTTTTCAAATCGATGTATCTCCCTCATACGAACTTGGAATGTGGTTCTTCTTCTGCTCAAATTGAAGCCTCGGAAGTCTTCTTTCCAATGACACCTCTCTCACTTCAAAATTCTTTTTGTAAGAAAAGTTATGATCAAAAGAGTGAAGGTATGTCTAGATTTCTCAAACTCAAACGTTTTTCACCCATTTCTGCCGACTGTTTGGGAAAAGGTTATTTTTCATCCTTGTGAGCCCTTTTGACCAAGTTTCTTGTTTCTTGGGGTGTCGTGGACTTGTGTTGGATGTGTGTGGGTTTTGTGGGCATGTTTTTTTGTCGTGATAGGGCCTTGGGAGTCTGTTGGTGTTTTGTTGTTTGGTGGTTGGGTTTTAGTTTTCGATTGGCATCCTATGGTATTCAATTGATTAATTTATGGAAATTAGTCAATTTAAATACTTGTGGATTCCTTTTGGGGTTCGGTTGGTTGTGTCATGGTTTCGGGAGTTGTGTGGTAACCTAGGTGTTCGTGTTGATGCCATCCTCAGGGATGATGAGTTGGTGAGATGTGGGTGTTTGTTATGCATAAGTGTTTGGGCTCGTGGTTCTCTTTAGGAAAGGGTCTTGGGTTGTGAAACCGTGAGGCTTTTGGATTTTTAGTTGGCCTTCGGGTTAGGCTTGGTTATTTTATGTGGCTATGCGCATTTATAACTGTTTCTTTATGTAGGTGGATTACATGGCATGATATCTTATGTGTATCGTGGTTGCATGCTGTAGAACTCAGAGTTTTATTAGGCATGGATGTGATGGATCTGTGGGACATATACATGTGGTATATGTGGTATGTTATATGCATTTAAATCTTGATTAGTTATGCATAGGAATGTTCGGTGTTATCCCGTAGTTTTCGGTGTTATCCCGTAATTTCAGTATTATCCTGTAATATGCGGTGTTATCCCGCGGTGTACGGTTTTATCCCGTGGTTTGGTTTACGATTTTATCCCGTGGTATAATCTGTAGTCGGCGGTTCCATCCCGTGGCTTACGGTATAGTATACGGTTTTGTCCCGTGGTGTGCGGTCTTATCCCGCGGTGTACGATTTCACCCCGTGGTTGGTCTGTGATTTTACCCCATAGTATACAATTTTATCCCAATAGTATATGTTTATATACGGGTCTTTATCTCAGTGTTAGAACTGTGGTTGCGGCGTGTGAGGGCCGATTGTATGTATCATAGATTGCATATATTACATTATGGGACGAATAGACCAGTTTTCAAATTATTTTTAAGAGTTGTGTGAATCGCGATCTAGAAACCTTTTTCAACTGTTTTCGGGCTCCTGTGAGTGAGTCAAAAATATGGTTGTATCCTCGCTTTCCCGTTTGCATGTGAAAACTGTTTTCAAGGCTTGAAAGAATGTCTAAACCTGCACTTCGGTTTCCTAGCATATTTTGTTTATATTGCATGCTTGTCTAGTTCTGCTGAGCCTTGGCTCACGGTGTGGAATTTATTTTTCTTCAGGTACCGGTTACGCTGGTTGATCTAGAAGTGCCGGAAGAGGTGGAAGAGTGCAGTCTTCCTTTTTGTTAGTTTTGTTACATGTATGTTGTAACATGTTTTCTCGGCGTTGGAGCCTTGTAATGTATGTCGTTTGGCGTTTATATACAATGCATGTATGGTTTAAATTGAGAGTGTATTCTCGGATTGGGTATCATGTTTTGTTATTTTTGGGCGTTTCACGTGGCTCGGAGTTTAGGGCGTGACACCTATAACCCTAAAAATTAACTTTGTTGCCTATTGAGTTTTCAATAACACACTTAACATGATCAAAGACAATCTTGTGGCCTTTATCACAAAATTAACTTATGCTAAAAATGTTAAATTTTAATCATCAACAAGTAAAATATTTTTAATAGAATGAGAAGGAATTTTACCAATGCAACCAATTATTATGATTTTTCCTTTGTTATTGTCAACAAATGTCACAAATTCACATTCTTTAGGCTTGAGAGAGACAAATATTGATTTGTCACTTGTCATGTGTCTTGAGTAGGCATTATCAAGATACTGCATCCCTTCTTTGAATGAGAACTTGAGACATACCTGCAAAAAAATCAAGTTTTAATTTTTGCTACCCAAATTTTATTTGGTCCTTTGGTGCTAATTCCATGTGGGTGTGTTTTCTTTGAAATCCAAATCCTTTTTGCAGTTAAAATATGTGATTTGCTATGTAAACAGTGTGTGACGGTGTGTCTATGCTCATAACAATAAAAACAAGTAGCATTGGAATGATTAGAAGATGCTTTAATAAAAATATTTCTCAAAAATTTTTGTTTCTTCTTTGGTTGGTATCCAATTTCAACTTTATCAAAAACACATTTTTGTATCTCAAGAAGTTTGTCCAAGTTTTCTTTTCCAAGAGTAAACTTATGCATAATTTTTGTAAGGTCTTCAACCTTCTCATTTAAAACTTGGTTTTCATTCTTTAAGGAAATCACTTGGTTTGACAGTAAATATTTTTTTTAAAACTTCAATTTCAGAAGATGAGGAAAGAATCAACTTTTTAAGAATAGCATTCTTAGCACCCATTTTTCTTAGTTTATCATGCAAATCTTTAATTGCAACTTGAAGTTCTTCTAAATAAAAATGATCATTGGTTACCTCATTTTCTTTTTTGGCCATGAGGCAAAGGTTAGTAACTTCATTTTTCTCCTTTTCATCCTCTGAGCTGTTATCTTCACTCTCACCGTATGCAGCCAACATTGCCTTCTTAAATCTCTTTTTGAAATGCTTCATGAGTTGGGGACACTCAGCCTTCATATATCCAGGCTTCTTGCATTCAAAGTATATGATCTCATCTTTCTTGTAATCACTCTTGAATCTATTTGATTCTCACTTGAACTTATTAGGCTCACCTTTGTGCCCATCTTTCTTGAGAAATCTCTTTCCTTCTTGTTTATTATTTCTAAGAAATCTTTTAAACTTTCTTAAAATGAGGGCTAAATCTTTATTTTCATCATTTGTGGAGTCTTCATAAGATTCATCATTAAGAATGGAAGATTTGAAGACTATTTTTTTCTTTTTTTTGTTGTCATCTTCATCATCCATCTTGATATTCATCTCATGAGTCATGAGTGAACCAAGAAGCTCCTCCAAGCTTAGTATAGTGAGATTCTTTACTTCTTGAATAGCAGTCACCTCAACTTCTCAACTTTTAGGCATGCATCTTAAGATCTTTTTCACCATCTCTGCATTAAAATAAACTTTGCCAAGATATTTTAGTCCATTAATGATATTAGTGAATCTAGTGAACATTTTAGAAATGGTTTCATCATGCTTTATCTTAAATAATTCATAATTATGAACAAACATGCTTATTTTAGATTCTTTGACTTCATTGGTTCCCTCATGGGTAACCTCAATTCTATCCCAAATCTCCTTGACAGTATCACTGGTGGAGATCCTATTGAACTCATTCGGATCAAGAGAGCAATACAAAAGGTTCATGGTCTCAGCATTTTTTTGAATCTCTTTTACATCAATCTCAGTCCATTCACTCTCAGGTTTAGGGACAGATGCCCCTTCTACTGTTTTAGTAGGTCTTTTTAATTCATTCATAATAACTCTCCAGAGGTCATAGTCTACGGTCTGAATATAAATTCTCATCCTAACTTTCTAATAATTATAATTTGTTCCGTTGAATAAAAGGAGGTATGTTGGTGGACTGATCTTCAGGAAGAATAAGTCCAAACAAGTGGTTGTCATATATACTCTTAGGAAGTTAAGTCAAAATAAGAGTCCAAGTTTTGATACCAATTGTTAGTCCTAAGCAACCCAAGAGGAATGTGAATTGGGTTTTAAAACAATAATAACAATTTTTAAAAAATATTCAAAAAATTTTAATTTCACAAGCAAATATAACAGATATTAAAGCAATAAGAAAATTAAAGAGGTTAGAGAGAGAAAGTATGAACTAGTCACCAAGAGCTATAGTGGTTCAGTTTCTTCCAAGCCTACGTCCACTCCTCAAAACTCCCTTTGAGAATATCCACTAGGATCGAATGCTTCACAGGCATATTCAAAAGCTTTTTACAGTCTCAAAAAGATTCTATAAAACAATCTCCTATTTTTTTTAATCTCTCTTGAGCACTTCTTTAAGAAGTTCACTCACTCTCTTAAAGGATCAAGGGTGACTCATCCTCTTTTACAATAAATGTGAGAGAATCAAAGATTTACTAACTAATATTATTTACAAATGATTGAAAATAAATGAGCTAAAGAGTGTGAGATTCGACTAGAGGAGTAAATAAGCAGTAAATGCTTCTTAAAGATTTTAAGCTTCAAATTCAAGCAATAGAACAGTGTCCAGAGATTTAAAACTCTAAAAATTAACTCTTTATATAGCCATCTAAAGTAAATGACCGTTGGTGGATTGGTGGAGGCAATTAATGCTCTGAAATCATACCGCTGGAACTAGCACGAGATTTAAAATTCATCGCAAGTGTCGACTCAAAGTCCTTTTGTGTCAACACAAAATATCTAGGGCTTAGTTCTTCAAGTAATTATGTCGACTCAGTTCTTCGTTTGTGTCAACCTTATTTCTGTAATTTTTTCACCCACACAGTGGTGTCAACTCATGAAAGATTTGGTGTCGACCCATGCATTACTTCGGTTTTTCAGGTGAGACTTTGGTGTCGACTCATGTCTTCATTGGTGTCAACCCATTTTTTTAGATCAGCTACTAGAATTTTGGTGTTGATTCAGAAGTGTTGTGGTGTCAACCCTTAAAATTACAATTAGCCTCGGGACTTTTAGACTCAACTCATCTTCATTCTGGTGTTAACTCAGAAAATCACAGACAGTTTCGGTTGTTTTTGAGTCGACTCATCTTCATTTGGTGTCAACCTAAAACTCTTGTTTATGAAAAGAACCTTTGTATCGATTCAAAAATCTTTGGTGTTAACCCTTTTGACTTGGAGTCAGAAAATGGCTTGTAGTTCTAGTGTCAACCCATTTATCTTTGGTATCGACTCACATTGTTTATTGGAGGGTGTCTAGGTGTCGACTCATGTGACTTTGGTGTCGACCCGTAGAACTCGAAGTCTGGAACCCGAAGGATCATTTAGTGTCGACTCAAGACTCTTTGGTGTCGACAAAAAAATGAATCCCTCAAAAAGACTGAGGTGTTGATCCATTCTGTATTGGTGTTGACTCAAAGTGAATCCCGGTCCAATATTAGAGGTGCCGACCCAAAATTATTTGGTGTCAACTCATTTGAGTTCCTGAAACATTTTAAGCAAAGAAGTTAATGTGTCAACCCTAAATCTCAATGGTATCAGCACACTTGAGAATTTCAAACATGTTTTTCCTTTAGGTGTCGACTCAATTATCAATTGATGTCGACACAAAACGTTCTTCACAAGAACACTGAGTGTCAACTCATTTGATGCAAAGTGTCAGCACAAATGGCATAAGAGATCGACTCATTTGTCATGAAGTGTCAACAATTACCTTTATCGAAACAATTAAATATAATCTTTTTAAATTAAATCAATTTTCTTCAAAAAATAAATTATAAAAATTATTAAAATCTAATTAAAAAGTTATTGGGCTAACAAAGCCGTTAGAGACTAAATATTTCAAGCCGGCAACGGTTTAATTTAATTTGAAACCGACAAGAGTTAGATTTAATTTGAAGTCGATAATGGCTAAATAAACTTGAAGCCGAAAACGTCTAAATTTAATTTGAAGCCGACAACGGCTAAAACAAATTTGAAGCCAACATTGGTTAAATTTAATTTGAAACTGACAGCGGCTAAATTAAATTTAAATTTAATAGTAGCTAAATTAAACTTAAAGCCAACATCGGCTGCTTTAAAGCCAACAACGGCTGCCAAAAAAGTATTTGATTATTATTATTATTATTATTATTATTATAAAAAATCATTCAACGACTTTTGTTGCAGTTGAATTAATTTAAATAAAAAAAAAATATATCCAGCTCAAAAGTTTTGTTTTAATGGATTTTGCACTTCAAATAACATATTTGGATAAAAACTTTTAAAAATTTGTGTTTAGCTTTAACAGAATACCAAAAGAATCCTGGAGTAAAATACATGACTTATATAAAGGCTCCAAATGGTTCTTTGGAAAAAAACGTCCATAGAAATTCAAAGATAAAAGTATAAGAGGTTTTTTTTTATTATTTGCCACCGACGAGGCAGCTGAGAAGAAATCAAGGAGAAAATACAGCATCTTTACCTCTGAAACAATAAATAAATTGCCACTTTTTTTTTTTTTTTTGCACACTCTTGTCTCAAATTGTTCTTTGTCAATTCTCTATTTTTTTTTATCTGACGCACTTTATTTATAGAGGCATCAAAAGTTACTCACGTTTTATTAACTCCCACAATTCTATATTTATATATATATAAAGTCTGACTTGTCAAATCAAAACAAAAGTGATTCAAGACCACTTAATGCTTTTTTACATATATAAACATATAATTAATATATATATATATATATATATATATATATATGAATCACAAAACTGAGCTTGTGTTTGGCCTAGCTTAAAAGCTAAGTGTTTTGACTTAAAAATAAAAAAAAAGTCAAGTAATTTGGCTTAGCTTGACTTTTTTCACTTTTTCCTACTTGTTTTACATGATTTGACACTCACTTTTTTACAAAAAAAAATTCAAAAAACTTAAAAACTACTAAATAAAAATAGTCCAAACACAGGCTGAGACATAACAGTCCAATAAAATATAATAACATGGAAACAGCTTAAGTGAGCTATGGCTTCATATCATGTTCAATAAAGATAAAGACGGTTGTTTCCAACCACTAGGTATAGACGCTGTTGGCAATATAAATTTAATTAGCTGGCAGAGGTAGAATTCAATTGGCTATATAAATTTAATTTGCAGAATTCATTAGCAATTTAATTCTTTGTAACCCCAAATTGAATTCTGAAGTCAATAGGCCAAAATTGATTTCTGAATTCAATTGGCCAATTGATTTCTTGGTTTATTACCATTCATTTGGTATGTATAACTCCCATGAGAGAATGGGTATATATTCTGATAACACAAGAGAAGATAGAGGCCAGAGAAAAAAGGTGAGACTGAAAAGAGAGACAAATTCTGATATTTCAAAGTTGTGAGAGTGAGAGAGAAAGAAAGACAGACGAGGTACGTTCGAGTAGCCAATCCTTGGAGGTGTTCTAACATTCGGGTCATCCGTTTTATCTTGGGAGAGTGACGCCGGTAGAGAAACCCACAACACTCTTGGTAGGCGGTGAATCATTCTTAAGGAAACTGCGTTTGCAGGACTCGGTTTACATATTCCATTCATGTTATTTTCTACAATTTCATTTTCTATAAATTCTGTTTATTGTAATCTTTAAAAGTTAATAAAAATGCATTTCTTGAATTACCGAGCATGTATCTTGTGGCGTTATATTTCTCCCAATAATCTTAAGAATAATTCAATTTTAAAACCTGCTCAGTTTGGATCCTTAATTTTGACCAAAAAATACATGTTTATACTTCTAACATATTCTGTGAGTATGTTCAGGTTTTATTGATTCATTACAGTATGGGGACATTTATCTTGTTCAGAATAATGTGTTAAGAATAATCCAAACCACAATGGTTTTTCCTCCTCCATCATCCAGTCGCCTGTTCAGAAATATTGAGAATTCTGGTAATTTGTGTCGACACTTTTTCTTTTATGTCGACACTTTTAGCTGCTTGTGTCGACACATTTTCTGTTACTGTCGACCCCTTCCCTTCTGTTGGTGTTGAGTTGAACTCTCGATTCTTTTGTATCAACACCTCTCTCTATTTGTGTCGACACCTATCTCTGTTTGGAACTCTCGATTCTTTTGTGTCGACACATTTCTATGTTTGTGTCGACACTTACCTCTGTTTGAATCTCTCGGTTTTTTTGTGTCGACACCTAGGGTGTTTGTGTCGACACCTTCGCTGGTTGCTGCTTGCGGTGTCGACACCTAAGGTGTTTATGTCGACACCTTCGATGGTTGTGTTAACATATTTCTCTGTTTGTGTCGACCCCTGGGTTGTTTGTGTCGATACCTTTGCTATTTGTGTCGATACCTTTTCTGTTTGTGTTTAGCCTTTTTTCTGTTGATATCAACCATTTTCTTCTTGTGTCGACATCTTCGCTATGGGATGCATAACAGAGATTCGATCGGCTAAGGCCGTAGGCAGCCGTGCGCGGCTGACCTTTGAAAGGTTGAATTATTCATCATTCTGGGGTTCGAAAGCACTTGCTATAAGCAATGTGGCATACCATTTTGGGGCGCTGCCCTCAGACTCCCGCCTAGGGGCATCCCCCTAGGAACCCCGCTAGGGGGCACGGCCCCCTTGAACCCCCACCAGGGGGCGCGCCCCCTCGAACCCCGCCACATGATGTTTAGGGGAATTAAGTTTATATTGTTAATCTATTCTTATGATCGATATTGTAAAGATCTAATATGTGAATTGATCTTATTTCAGTAAACATGTCGACTAAAAAATAAGTTGCTCTTGAAAAATAAGTTGCTCCTATGCCTGGTGTTCCAACTGTTCCTTTGTCTCATGTGGACAAGTCAGAAAAGTTTAGAGGAGGAGTTGACTTTAAGAGATGGTAACAGAAAATTGTGTTTTACCTCACCACTCTGAATCTTGCCAGATGCCTGACTGAGGAAGCTCCAGTTGCTGATGAGAATGCAGACACTTAGAAATTAATGACAGTTGATAATCGGAAGAATGCCTATTATCTATGCAAGAATTATGTTCTGAATATTCTAGATGACTCATTGTATTCTGTGTTCAATGAGGCAAAAACTGCTAAGAAACTGTGGGAGTCCTTAGATCGAAAGTACAAAATTAAGGGTGCCGGGTCCAAAAAGTTCATAGTGGACCGGTTCCTTGATTATGTGATGAAGGACTCAAAATCTGTGACTGTTCAAGTCCAAGAGCTTCAGATTTTGATCAATGAGATCAAAGCAGAAGGGATGTTACTGAGTGAAGCATTCCTAATGGCTACAGTCATCTACAAGCTTCCTAAAACATGGAAAGAATTCAAGAGTTATCTAATGTTTAAGAATAAGGAGATGATTCTGGAGGCTCTATTCTTCAAGCTTAATGTTGAAGAAAAAAATTGAGCAAGGAGCAAGAGTGTCAGGTCTAACTCCAATATGGACAATGTGATGAAAGTTGGCAACTATTCAAGAGCAAAGAAGAGTATTTATGACAGGCATGCCAACACAAGGTTTGCCAGAAAGCATAATGAGAAATTCTAAGAAAAATGCTTTAACTGTGACATGTTTGGGCATCATGCTTCAGAGTGTAAGAAGCCAAAAAATTTTCAAACTCAAGCTCATATAGCAAAGGCAACTGAGGGTGTCTCAAATATCGACCTCTCGGCCAAGGTCTCTGAGGTGAACATAGTAGATTCAAATCCACAAGAATGGTGGATAGACACATGGGCCACTTGCTATGTCTGCTGTGACAAACAAATATTTAACATCTTCGAGATGGGGGTCCATGGTCAGAAGCTTTATATGAAAAATTCAGCTACCTCAGATGTGTTGGGGCAAGGCTAGGTGATCCTCAAGATGACATTCGAAAAAGAGCTGACATTTAATAAGGTGATCCTCTCTATTGAGCAAGCATGGGTTTCAAATGGTCTTTGAAGCAGACAGAGTTACTCTGTCTAAGGCAGAGATGTATGTGGGAAAAGGATATGTGACCAATGGTCTATTCAAGATGAATGTAATGACTATCATTTTCACTGCTAATAAAATAAAATCCCCTGTTGCTTATGTGCTTGAGTCTTCCATTTTGTGGCATGGTAGATTAGATCATGTTAATTATGATTCTATGCGTAGATTAATTAATTTGGAGCACATAACTAGTTTTGATATTGATAAAACTCACAAGTGTGAAACTTGTGTGGAGACTAAGTTAACTAGGTTTTCATTTCACTTAGTTGAAAGAAGCACCGAGCCACTAGATTTAATTCACACTGATGTATGTGATCTGAAATATGTTCAAACTCACAGTGCTAATAAGTACTTCATCACATTTATTGAAGATAGTGCAAAGTACTGCAATGTATACTTGCTAAAGAGCAAGAATGAAACTTTAGACAAATTAATTCTGTACAAGAATGAAATTGAAAACCAACTTAGCAAAAAGATTAAGGTGTTAAGTAGTGACCGAGGTGGTGAATATGAATCACCGCTTGGTTGATATTGTGTTGAGCACGGAATTATCTACCAAATCACTATACCTTACTCACCTCAGCAAAATGAGACTGCTGAACGTAAAAATCGTACCTTGAAGGATATGATGAATGCTATGTTGGTGAGTTCTGGGTTACCTCAGAACATGTGGGGTGAAGCAGTTCTCACCGCCAATCACATCCTGAATTTAGTACATCGCAAGAAGAATGACAAAACACCTTATGAGTTGTTTAAGGGTAGGAGGCCTACCTATAATTACTTAAGAACATGTGGGTGTCTTGCGAAGGTAGTTATACCTCTGCCTAAGAAGGAAAAGATAGGTCCAAAAACTGTTGATTGTGTTTTCATTGGTTATACGCAAAATAGCAGTGCTTATCAATTTTCTTTGTATGAATCTGCAGTAACAGATATTCATAAGAATACAGTCATGGAGTCTAGAAATGTGTCATTTTTTGAACACATATTTTCGTATAAATCTATAAAAGAGTTCAGTTCAGTAAAATGGACTTTGCATCCTGCTAATGATAGCAGTAGAAATCAAGAAAAAAAAGTTGATATAGAGCCAAGACGTAGCAAATAGACTAAGAAATCAACCTCTTTTGGTCCGAATTTTCTAACCTACTTGTTAGAAAATAAGCCTCATACGTACAAGGAAGCCGTGAGCTATCCTGAGGCTCCATTTTGGAAAGAAGCGATTAAAAGTGAGATTGATTTCATATTACAGAACCATACGTGGGAACTAGTAGATTTGTCGCAAGGTAGTAAGCCTTTGGGCTACAAATAGATCTTTAAGAAGAAGATGAAAGCAGATGGATCAATAGATAAGTACAAAGTTATGCTTGTTAACAAATGATACAGACAAAAGGAAGGCCTAGATTACTTTGATACTTATTCTCCTGTATCCAGGATAATCTCAATTCGTATGATAACCGCTATTGCGGCATTACAAAATCTAGTGATACATCAGATGGATGTAAAAATAGCTTTTCTAAATGGAGATTTAGATGAAAAAATCTACATGGAACAACCTAAGGGTTTTTCTGGGCCTAAAGAAAAAGTCTGTAGGCTAGTTAGATCTTTGTATGGTCTAAAGCAAGCTCCTAAACAATGGCATGAGAAGTTTGACAATGTAGTATTGTCTCATGGGTTTCGAATCAACAAATGTGACAAGTGTGTATATGTCAAAGACACTGATGAAGGTTATGTCATCATGTATCTCTACGTTAATAACATGCTCATTATGGAAAGTAATGATAAGGTTATTCAGTCCACTAAAGATATATTGAATTCAAAGTTTGACATGAAGAATATGGGTCTCACTAATGTGATTCTGGGTGTCTAGATCACCAGAATATTGGACGGCCTTACATTGTCTCAAACTCATTATGTTGGTAAGATTCTGAGAAAATTTAACAATTCTAACACTAAAGTCGTCAGGACCCCGGTGGACATGAGTATTCATTTATCTAAGAATGGGAAAAAAGTGTTTACCAATTGGAATATTCTCAGGTCATCGGGAGTCTAATATACTTGATGAGTTGTACAAGGCTTGACATAGTATACTCAGTAAGTAGACTGAGTCGATACACGAGTTATCCAGGACGTGATCATTGGAAAGCGATAATTAGGTTACTACGCTATTTGAGATATACTCATGATCTGGGACTGCACTACACAAGATATCTGGCAGTATTAGAAGGGTACTGTGATACAAATTGGATATCGAACACGAAAGACTCAGTCCATAAGGGGTTATGTATTTCTACTTAGTGGTGTAGTGGTATCTTGAAAATCTTTCAAATAGATGTGTATAGCACGTTCTACAATAGAATTAGAATTTATTGCTTTAGATAAAGTAACTGAAGAAGCCGAATGACTACGGTAATTTCTCAAAAATGTTCCAAGATAGCCTAGACATGTGCCAGCTATTTGTATCCATTGCGATAGTCAATTGGTAATAGGTAAGGTAGAGAGTCATATGTATAATGGTAAGTCTAAAAATATACGTCGTAGACATAATACCATTAGAAAATTACTCACAAGTGGGGATGTCACAATTGACTATGTAAAGTCAACGGACAATATTGCGGATTCGTTAACCAAATGGTTAACCAGAGAGTTAGTTGAAAGAGCATCGATGGGAATGAGATTAAAGCCTATAATATAAAAAGGTATCGTGAAAGAAAACTCAACCTAACTGACTAGAGATCCCAGGATCAAAGTTCAATGGGACAACCTAATTGCGTATACCTAGGATAATCACTATGGAGTTTGAAAACTCTTACCTATTCCTATGATGCAGCGGTGATTTGAAAGATTAAGCATTGAGCTTTTAATGACTTTTACTGGTAAGCCAGGCTGGTATAGAAAAATACCATTGAATAAAAGTCACATATGTAAGTATGAAGTGGGGCCGCTTCTTTGAGAATTTGATAAGGCAAAATTATTGAGAAAATACTTGCAAAACCAGGAAAAGTGTTTCATAGCCAAAACGAACACAACCGTGAGAACAAAAACTTCGTTGTGAAAGTCGTTGTGTGAAACCTATTGTCTCGGTTTACTGCTAAGGCGACACAGTTGAAGGCGGTACCGCCCACTTGTTTGCCGGTAAATCCGATAGGTTCTCACAAGAGAATGTTCAAGACTAACCGCTACCTATCATATACCGGGACTTTTAGTTGTCTCTCTCTATTGCAGTTAGTTTTGTAATCTGGGTTTGTACTCCTGCCAATTTCATTCATTGAGGGATTGTTGGCAATATAAATTCAATTGGCTGGCAGAGGTAGAATTCAATTGGCAGAATTCATTCGTAATTCAATTCTTTGTAATCCCAAATTGAATTCTGAAATCAATAGGCCAAATTTGATTTCTGAATTCAATTGGCCAATTGATTTCTTGATTTATTACCATTCATTTGGTATGTATAACCCCCATGAGAGAATGGCTATATATTCTGAGAACATAAGGGAAGATAAAGGCCAGAGAATAAAGGTGAGACTGAAAAGAGAGACAAATTCTAATATTTCAAATCTGTGAGAGTGAGAGAGAGTGAGAGAGAGAGAAAGACAGATGAGGTACATTCGAGTAGTCGATCCTTGGAGGTGTTCTAACGTTCGGGTCAACCGTTTTATCCTGGGAGAGTGACGCCGGTGGAGAAACCTACAATACCTTTGATAGGCGGTGAATCATTATTAAAGAAACTGCGTTTGTAAGACTTGGTTTGCATATTCTATTCATGTTATTTTTTACAATTTCATTTTTTGTATATTCTGTTTATTTTTCTACAATTTTATTTTCTGTATATTCTGTTTATTGTAATTTTTGAAAGTTAATAAATATGTATTTTTTGGATTACCGAATATGTATCTTGTAGCGTTATATTTCTCCCAACAAACGCATCTAGCCGACCAAAATCTTCCTTGTAAAGTGATGTCTTCATAATCAGATTTGCTAGCCAACAGAAGCATCCAAGTCACAAGGTGTAGAATTCGTTGATCACGGCATTATCAATCTGATACTAACTTTCCATGACTCAAACCCTTCTAGTAATATGTAGATCCCTGAAACATACCACTCTACTGCTACCTTGGCATTTCGATACCCATGATCAGTGACAATTCTTAGGCACACAATATCATCAACACTTTTCTTAATAGAACATGAGAACTTGCCCGTAACCACAACCAATGAAGAACACGCTCATGTCGACTATTGAAACTTTCCTGCAGCAACAATCTCAAAGGGAACTAGTATCAATCATTTTATTAACCATATTAACTCCTAAGCATTACTAGATAATCGTTTCCGTATCCCAACCCAACGACTAGCGTAAATAAAGTAACATTACATGATATGAAATTAACAAGTGACAATTAAATAGGTTCACTCGTCGAATGAAATAAATTACTTAGAACTCAACAAAATAATATAACATGATATCATGAGAATTAGAAAAGCCATGGCTGCAATAGGATGAGTAAAGGTATGAGAGAATTTAGGAATCCAATCTCTAAGCTTGAACTTAGTGCTTCTTATATGATTGCTAACCCATTAACCTTTACAATCTCATGTTTGTTTTAAATAAAATGAAAGGGATAGCTACTCCAGGTGAACTATGAAACCTATGATAAGGTGGGATTAACAACCCAATGGAGGTTCTAGTATTGAGAATCCTATCACATTGAATTAATTTTATTAGACCATTTTACCCATCTTACAATGACTCCCTCTTTCTCTCTCTTTGAGCACTGTAAATTATTGAGGGAATCTCTTGTGGAAGATGACCAACTGCTAAAAAACACAGAATATTATTTGACTAGTTTTCTTTTTTTCTTTTTTTCATTTGAATCAATAAAAAAACATAGTGAATTGATTTTTTTACAAGCGACAAACAATGGAATGGTCTGGTTGCTTGAACAATGAATACAATGAACCAAATAGGAAAAAACATGTCAGCACCATTAGAGCAATACTAAATTTCTCATTATTAACTCTTCAGTTTCTTCCTCAAAAATCTGCAATGCTCTTCATTCTTGAGTCTCAAATGGTGAAAAAAAATAAAAATTAAAACCAAGGAAATGAGAACAGCGAGCATGATATCAAAGGGCCCAGTTTCTTGTATTGAGTTTTGACAGCACCATATCTCTCTTTGGTCCTGCAAACATGTGTTGAAAAAGTTAGGAAAAATTTAACATTAAGAAAATTAACACCACAAAAAATCTCAAACATGGCCTTAATTGCACAGACCAATGATTGAAGCATCACAAGGATAATATTGGAAATTAACAAACATAATTTTATCCCACATTATTCAATTCCACCTAAATTAAACATGAGTTTGTCTAATTCAGTATTTAATCATACCTAAATCAAACATAAAAAACTACTATTACCTCATTATTAATCAATACACTAATCTCACCTTATCATTAATCATACCTAACCTACACCGTTTATTAAACGGGGCCAAAGTCTCATGTGATGACAAAACAACACAACACTCCCCCACTAAGCATGTGTTTGAACTAGCTTTTTTTTAATAATTTTAATTTTTTTGATTTTTTTGTAAAAAAATAGATATAAAATCATGTAGAAAAAAGTGAAAAAGAGCCTAATAAACCAAATTAGTTGGTTTTTTTATATTTTTAAATCAAAAAATTACAAAAATAAGCTAGCCCAAACATAGGCTAATTTTCGCTCATGGCCGGCGATATAGTTGGTTGGGCTTAAGTTTGGGCTTTGTTTTATGCTTGGGATGGGTCTTGGATTGAGTATATGGGCCTTGGGTTCAACTGGGCTTAAGTCAAAAAGATTGGATTTAAAAGGGTAAAAAAAGGGCCCATGGTGTTCATTGGTTTTAAAGAGTTAAAAGCTTCGGTTAACAATTTTATGGGCCGGGCCAAACTTGTTTTTATTTTAAAAGGGCACTTAAATATTTTCGAAAAAACCAAAAACAAATTGAACAAATAAACAAATAAATAAGTAAATTTTTAATTATTAATTCATGAACTTCTAATTTTTTTATATTTATTTATTTTTTATCTTGGATATATATATACATATGATCTTCATATTATTTCTTTATTTATTCATAGCTTTAAGAATTATTTATTCTCCCATTGTTCATTGTCTTTAATCTATTTCTCTATTTTCTTCACTTTATTCATTTAATTTTTTTGTTATAAGCTATCGTGTCCTTGTAAAAGGAAAAGAAAACCCGCACATATGGAGAAATCAAAACTCCATATAACGAGAAACACAGACCTCTACGTAGGGAGAATCACAAATCTCTACACAGAGAGATTATTAAAACACATTAAAACAAACTTCACGCATAAAATAAAGGAAAAAAATTAACAAATAGGTAAGGGAGATAGAATAGAAAAAGGAAGATCAAAGAGAAGAGGAAGAAAGTGATATGAAGAGACAAGAAAAGGAGACCAGAGAGAGTTAATGTCGTTGTCTCCCTCCGTCGCGTTGAAAAACTCCAGTTTTGACGCATATAAAGGGAGAGAAAAAGAAAAGAGAAATATTTTTTATTTATTTTTATTTTTATTACAATTAGAACTTATACTATCCTATGTTTAAGTAAAAGGAAATGAAAATCACTTCCAAACCTCCACAAGGGGGCTCAAATCATAGCCTCCACTATGGCAAGTTGGGGCGATACTTTTTAGGCTACAAAAACCTTGGCATAAAAGTTTTTATTTTGGGTGCTACTATTAAAGACAGATTTTGAATTTTTAACTAAGTAATAACATTCATGACTTGTGCAAGTATTTAAAAAAGTAGGCACTGCTGGCCGGTTAAACTGGTCCAAGCTGCTGTTCAAACAATTTAAAGTAACTAATTTTACACACAAAAAAATGTTGCAATCTCAATGGTCTGACTTAGTTCAAGTCAGTTAAAATGTTACAATTTAATCACTAATCTTCGAATGCAACTGAAAGCACAATTATGCATGCATTAAAGAAAAAATTACACAACCACAATGGTTTATCATGGTAGTTAAGACTTGAGACTTGAGAATTTGATTTTTCCTAAGCCTAAAGTTTAAAATTTCTTATGTGCTATCAAATTTTTAAGGTTAGTTCATAATAGATTTTGCCTCGATTTTATTTGGGCCTCTTGCAAGTGAACGATGGGATTGGTCCCTTAAGAATTAGTCAATATGCGCCTAAGCTGTTCTGGATACCTTGAGATATTAAAAAAAAAAAAGAAAAAAAAATGACACAATGATTTACTTGGTTTGACACAACATGCCTACGTTAATGGGTGAAAGAGATAATATATTAAAACTGTAGAGTATATTATGAGATTAAAAATATTTTAAAATTCGACACACACAACCCAGAGTCTTGAAACAAATATTATTTCTCCGTTCAAGAGATATTCCCGTGCACTCGGTACTTTTTCGCCTCTTTCTATATTTATACCCCTTTGATTCACTTCTCCACCCATTAACTAAAATTATAAAATTTTTATTTATAGACAATACCTGAAATTCTTGCCCCCATATAATATAAAATCCTATATATATAAAATTTCTTATAAACTCTTAACTCTAACTTACTCCAAATATATATAAATAAAATTATAATTCTATAAATTCGCAAAATATATGCCCACCTCCAACAAAAAAATAATAATGACCAATACTTAGTATTAGCTCATCCCACCTCCGAGGTGGGATTCAAATTGGGACAAAAAAAAAGGAGATTTTGGATTGCCAACTTGAAATGACTGCATTACCCCCAACTTGAATTGATAGAATCAATTTGAATAAACGGGGTTTTTGGATTAACAAACATGAAATGACCGAAATACTCCCAAATTGAGTTGGCAAAATCACAGATACAAGGAGATTGTAACCAAATAATCCATAATTTTGGGTACCAATACCAAATATAAACAAACAAGGAATTGGAATTCAAATAATTCTTGGCTTGTCCAGTCCCTAGCCTGATGGTCTACCCCATTTCAATCCCAAGGCCATTAATTCAAAAAACAATCGGGCCATCACACTAGAGTGAAAACGATTTCAATTTATTTTTGCTAAATTTATCGCCGAAACCAAAGGTATTAGTTTCTTTTCCTATGAAATCGAAGCAGACTGCACAATCTACAAAATCAAACTTGGCAATTTGAATTTCAGTGTACTCAGTTTTGATTTGATTTCGAGGAGTTGGGTTCGATTTCATAACAGATATAGGATGATTAGCAAACACAAATGGGGTTTGATTTCATAACAAAAACTGTAATATTAAAAATCACAAATGGGGTTTGGTTTGATCCACATAAAATCTTGATTCTTCTTGATCTAGTGCAAGTATAAAGTATATGTCGATGGTCGCGATTCAGCCGATTGGTTCGGTTTGGTCAAAAAAAATTTCACCCCTACATGACACCCAAGGATTTCACATTCTTTACTTTGGACTTAGAGACATGATTGTTTGGTAAATAATGATCAGCATTAGTAGATGAAAAGAATGTTTTTCCCATTCCAATTCTCACCGATATTCATGTTAAATTACTTTATTGTGACTCTTTATGATGATCAGAACTTTATATTAACTTTTGCTGCAAAAAGCAATTGTGAGCAAAAAGAGAGACAGACTGATCAGTGATCATCAGTTTGTTTTGGAATAATTTTTTTTTTTTTACCTTTTTTGTGTTTTTAATGAAACATCAAAATTAATTTAAATAAGCATATATTTTAGATCTCTTTTTAATGTTTGTTTTTCAATTTAATCTAAGTACGAATATTTTTAAAAAAATTCTTCTCACGATGAACTGAAAAAAATAAAAAAAAATTAGGTAAAAAATTTTAAACAAGAACCTAGAAAGAAACATAAAGAATCACTTGAGATAAAACAGTTAGTATTTTAGTTTGACAATCTCATTTGACAAACACTTTTTAAGTTTTGTTTGATTTTTTTCTTACTTCAACCTGACATATGAATTTCATATTTAATTGTCATATCAAGATTGAAATCATGTAAAATAAAAAAAACAAGTTTTTAAAGGCTTACATTATATTATGGAGGCTTGTGTTTAACCCATGCTCAAACACAAATAAGGCACAAAATCGCAAAAAATATAATATGAATTTTTTAATTTCATACTTAACCTGTGCTTGTGCACAAGTCGAATGCTATTTTTGCAAGACAATTTGAAAGACCTCAAAACACATTTAAATTATAATTTTGGAGCGACACTCTTGTCTCTTCCAAACTTTGAAGGGCAACTAAAAAGTTTAATTACGCTCCAAAACCTTAAGTGATTCAATCAAGATTGCTAATTCTTTGATTTAGAAAGTTCTACTTCCAAGGTTGTTTCAATTCTTTTCAAAATTAAGCATTCTTTGGTGGATTCCAAGAATTATAAATGCTTCTTTGGTGGATTTGTATATTTGAATCGGTTGAAGATCAAGCTCCAAGAAGACGTTGAACGTGAATTCAGAAAAATGTATGTATAGTCACGGTTAGATTGTAATAACTTCTTGCAATTATTGTTTGATTATAGTATTTAATTTTTTAGACGAAATTTTGTAGTTTTTTATTACATTAAGATTTTTTCACGTTAAAAATAGCTTGTATCGCTTGTGATTGTTTGTTTATATTTTTTTTTATTTAAATATATCATAATAACAAATCAATTCAAAAATGCCATTTTTGTTTTTTTTTTTCAATAAAGCTATTTGCACAGATAAAATTGACAGACCGGGTCACATATGCAAATTTGGAGGCCAAGTCATCAGTCACCAGGAAACATGGGAGGGGAGTCTGGGAAGGCAAACTAAGAGCAGGAAAAATAATGTTACAGTTTTATTTTTGGAATAAGGAATTTTTTGAAAAAATATAATAAAAATGATATTTGTAAAATATATTTATAATTTTAAATTAATTATTCGAATTAAATTATTTGTAATCCACTTTGAAAATGTTTGACTCAACTATTTGAATCAACTTTTAATTTTTTATTACTAATTTTAGTAATAAATTATAATTTTATCTAAATATCTACAATTTATTTTATAAGTTATAATTAATTTTTTTAAGTTCTAAACTAATATATTTATCAAACAATTATAACTTTTCCTATAGATTATAATTTATAATCTATTATGGCTCGATTGACAACTAACTTAAAAATTAACATTTTTATTTTTTTGTGTTTTTAATCAAAAATTTAAATTGAGTTCAAAATAGATTGTTTGGTAATTTAACTTTTAAGATAGCTTTTTTAAAATTGATTGTTTGAATAAAAAGATAATTTTATTTGTTTTTTGTTCAGAATTGATAATTTTATCTTTTTATATATTTGATATTAACAATTACACGTAGTTAATAGTAATAAATAAGTTATGAATAAATAGTATTACATGTAGTTAGTATTATTGTCATTTTGGC
The DNA here is from genome assembly GCA_034768845.1 of Heliamphora exappendiculata. Classification (NCBI taxonomy): domain Eukaryota; kingdom Viridiplantae; phylum Streptophyta; class Magnoliopsida; order Ericales; family Sarraceniaceae; genus Heliamphora; species Heliamphora exappendiculata. The sequence goes on from JAOTRH010000025.1 coordinate 8,585,123, forward strand.
CAAAAAGCCAAGGTGGCACCTGTTTGCTAAAAAATTAAAAAAATATAATTTTTAAACTAGTTGTCAATTGAGTCCTAATAGATTATAAATATAATTTATAACAAAAATTATAATTTATTCGATAAATATATTAGTTTATAACTGAATTAAAAATAATAATTATGACTTACAACATAAATTGTAGATATTTAGATAAAATTATAACTTATTACTAAAATTAGTAATAAAAAATTAAAAATTGATTCAAATAGCTGGCCAAACATTCCCAAAGTACATTACAAATAATTTAATTTAAATAATTAATTTAAAATTATAAATACCATTTTTATTATATCTTTTCAAAAAAATTCATATCCCAAAAACAAAACTATAACATTTTCCTCTCTCTCTCTCTCTCTCTCTCTCTCTCTCTCTCATGTTCGTTGGCTGATGACTTGGCCTCCAAATTTACATCTGTGATCGGATCGGTCAATTTTAACTGTGCATATAGTTTTACCCTTTTTTTTTTTCTTTTCCCAAACTAACCCAAACACATGTCTCGAGTTAAAAACCTGATGGTGGTCAGAGGGTAATTTACTCAACAATTCAAATTTCCATCTGTGAAGTAATTTGGAGGATGGAAAAAATTGGCTACCTACCTGTAGGTGAATAGAATTTTCTTTGATTGGTTAGAGTAATGAGATGAGTCTCGTTATGTGTGCAGCTGTTTGGCATTTTTATAAAGTAATTTTTTTTGCAAAAAAATTAGTTTTTTAAACTAAATTATTTGACATTTTTAAAAAGTTAATTAAGTTTTTTATTATTTATTTCAAAAAAAAAATTTATACACATCTCAAATACTTTTTTTTTTTTTTTAAATGAAATAATTATACTATCTTCAACTAAAAAATTAACTTTACTTTAAAAAAACAAACTATGCTATTATTCCAAAAAATAAGGACATATTAAATATTTTAATAATGTAAAAGAAAAAAGCTATTTCAGAAAAATTATCCCAAATAATTTTAAAAAAGTCTTTTTCCTAAAAAACTAAATATGTTAAAATCCAACTTTTTAAAATATATTTTAATCAATTAAACTCCACTTGTGCAATACTTAAAGTATTATCTGATATATTGCCGATTCCAACCCTAGAGGAAAATAGTAGAATCGTGTGTTAGGTAGTTGACACCCAACAAATTAAAAAATTCGTCAGATCTTGGTTCGTGTCGTACCGTACTAAAAATAATTATTTAAAATCTTATTTTAACTACTAACTCATATAATAGTGGCTAACGTCTAGATATCGTCTACAGAAATTTAAATGCAATTATGATTTATTTATAAATATTTAATTAATAATTTTCTTTTAAGAAAAAGGAGTTTGATTTTAATTATAATTCTAGTTAAACTGAAAAGCTAAGAAAGTCAAAGATTTATAATCCAAATAAAAAATGAATTATTAAAGGTTTAGAATCATCCATAGCCAGTGATTCTTAGTTTTATTCAAATTTTAACTTATTTTTATTTGATTCAAACCAATTCTATCGTGACTACAAGATCGATAAGGATTATCAAGAAGATAAGTTTGAATCCAAATTCGACAAATTCTATCTAAGCTTTTAGCACGAATCGTTCAGAGTACGATCCGTCCTAACAAAATATAGAGTATCTCATGTTTAAATATTGAAGCATCAATATAACAGTTGTATGGTCTCGATTTCATAATCACAGAAAGTAAAAACGAAAGTAGATAATCAAATTAAAAGCTCGTTAATCAAACATGTCAACGTCTCAAATCATACAACGAATTGAATCCAAAATAAAGAATAAACAAATAAGTTTAAACTACTCCTAACAATACTATTTAGGGATTCATCATCCCTTAAGAACAAAAAAAGCTGAGCCACTCATGTTGTGACTAGAAAGTATGAAAAGCTAAAGAAAAGCAAAGCCTCGAGTCTCTATCTTCAACTTTTTGACTCGTCCTGAACCTTTTAGATTGGTCTCCTAACTTCCCTCAATCTCTCGTCTGTTGAAAATCTAAGATATTCAATTCTAAACTCGGCCAACCTATTTATAGATGGATTTTTCGCCACGATCTCAGTTTTGAGGTGAAACTCAATCTGCGCGCACTGTCCGGACGCCCGACATTTCGTCCGACCGCTTTTATGATCCGTCCAGACGCTAGTAGTTTTCGTCCGAACGCAATTCTTTCTGGCACTGTTTCGGCCGAAAGTCCGTCAGGACATAATTATCATAGAAACTTTTTTGTCCCGACGCCGTCCGGATGCGATTCTTACTGGAAATATTCTGTCTGAACGCTGGTTTCGTCCATCCAGATGCAACTTTCATGAAAATCTCTATTTTGACCCCTTTTTTTGTTTTATCCCGTTTTACACTCTTTTCTCCTATAAGCCACTTCCGATGTTGTTGTTGAAAAAAACACTACAAAATAATTTATTAAATATATTTTTGAGACTTACCATAGTGTATTTTGTGAAATAAAATCGACACTTTTACGTACCGATTACATCCCACAGCTTACACTTTGCTAGTCCTCGAGCAAAGCAAAGAAAAAATCTATCCCATAATCCCATCTACAAAAATTTTGCTTTTGAAGTGATCAAAGTAAAAACTATAAAAATAGTATCCCCAATATTGAATTCATACATTATCCTGACTAACTGCTATTTTTACAAAATATTTATCACAAAATTTGAGCTTTGCGTGTGTGTTGATTCGGCCATTTAGATCAGTCATATGCCTCAGAATACCAAGAATGCGAATTTCTATCAAAAGCTATGTATAGACTTCAATTCTCACTAGATATTCTCTCACAATAAAACACTGAGAAACTTGTTTAGATATGCACACTCATGTAGTATGTGGTAGAGAAAATATATATGCAATTCAATTAATTGTATCCACATACTCTATAACTCAAAAAATAAATGCTAAAAAATAATAAAGACTCATAATCTCATGATTAAAATGCCATATATTAAGAAAAATTTATGTAGGTTGAATCTGTCCTTTTTTATTATTTATTTATGTACATTAGATTATATCTTATTTAGGATCAATTAGGTCTTTATTTTTTGCTGTTGCGTTGGATACGAAAATATATATCTAGTTTAAGGTTGAGTGTATAAAATGTCTATTAACAGGCTAATTGCTAAATTTCACTTGATCCTCCACTTTCTTTAATTATTTCTCGCATTCACCATTTCAACGCTAATTTCTTTTTGAATCACACAAAAACTATATTTTTTTTCCATTCATTCAATCATCTTCATGCCACTCAATTTCTCTCTCATTTTGGAGTTTCCCACCCTTCCTAATTGTAAATTTTATTGCACTTACATAGTCACTTAATCTGTTCACATAACATTTTCATATATAAAAGGCTAAAAAAAGAAGGAACTAGGTATGGTGCCGGGATTTTGGGAGTTTTTGATAATGGTAAAAAATAAGGAGTTCAAAAGATATTTGAAAAATATTTTAACACCTTGAAATTCAATTTTTAAAAATCTCATTTTGTTGAAAATAGAATTGTCACTTGATTTTTGAGAAAAAGCAAGAAAAATAAAATGGCTACTAATCTTTAAAACGTTTAAGCAGAAAAAGATAGTTCAGGGGTTAAGGTACGAATCGAGAGAGGTGTTAAGCATCTCGTTCGCTCAACCATAAGGTTGGTCTCTACTAATCATCATTGATTTTTTTTAATAAGATTTCTCAAATGCATGCAAATAAAAAAATAGAGGCAAAAAGAGAATATCGAAAATTGTGCCAGTTTGCTTGCAGTGAAAAAAGGGTCCCATAAAGTCGATGCCCCAAACATCGAAGAGCTCGACTACAAGAATAGGGTTTTGGGGCCTCATGTCTTGGGAGAAGATTGTGCCAGTTTGCTTGCAGTAAAGGCAGGCTCGACAGAAATTGTGGACATCTTTGAATAGAGTAGGCCAAAAAATCGGACTGAAGGACTTTTGTTGCGGTCTTCTTGCCACTAAAGTGTCCTCCACAGGCAAGAGAGTGACAAAAGATCATAATGCTAGCCACCTCGTATTTGGGGACACGTCCACAAATTACCTAGTCAGAGCAATATTTGAAGAGTTCTGGTTCTTTCCAAAAATAGTATTTAATTTGGGACAAAAATCGGTCCTTATCAACATATGAACAATGAGAGGGGATGTGCCCAGCTGCTAACTAGTTGACAATGTTGGCGTACCATGGGAGAAGGGTACCAGTGACTGCAAAGAGTTACTCGTCCAAAAATGAGTCTCGTAAAGGAGTGGAGTCACTAGATGGGGCAACTACAAAGCGTGAGAGGTGATCAGTTACGGAATTTTCAGTTCCCTTTTTATCATGAATCTCTAAATCGAATTCTTGCAAAAGAAAAACCTAGCGAATGAGTTGCAGCTTGGTTTCCTTTTTGGACAGCAAGTGTCGTAGGGAAGCACGATTAGTGTAGATGATGACTTTTGAGCCTAAGAGGTAGGACCTAAACTTGTCAAGTGCAAAAATTACAGCAAATAATTCCTTTTTGTAGTGGTATAATTCAATTGTGCATCAATGAGTGTCTTACTAGCATAGTAGATAGCATGAGGGAGATGATTAACACGTTGACCTAAGACAGCTTCTATGGCATAGTTCGAAGCATCACACATGATCTCGAAATGTAGTGACCAATCAGGTGATTGCATAATGAGTGTAGTGGACAAGGAGTCACGGAGCTGCTCAAAAGCTCGAAGGCATGACTCGTCAAAGAGGAATGATGAGTCTTTCGTAAGGAGATCGCATAGAGGTTTGGATATCTTAGAGAAGTCCTTTATGAATCTACAGTAGATACCTACGTGCCTTAAGAACAAACGAACTTGCTGAACAGAAGCAAGGGGAGGAAGTTTCGAAATGAGGTCGACTTTAGCTTTGTCGACTTCTATCCCCCCTTTTTGAAACAATGTGCCCCAGCACAATGCTTTGTTGAACTATGAAATGGCTCTTTCCCAACTAAGTATAAAATTTGTCTCCATGCATCGTTTGAAAACCTTTGTTAGGTTTCGGAGGCAACTGTTAAATAAGGACCCAAACACAGAAGTTATTCATGAAAACTTCTAGGAATTTCTCGACCATGTTAGAGAAAATGGCCACCATACATCGTTGAAAGGTTGTGGGAGCATTGTATAATCCAAAAATCATGCGCTGAGAGGCAAATGTGCCAAATGGATAGGTGAAGGTGATTTTTTCTAAGTCCTCGGGATAAACGGGCACTTGATTATACCCAAAATAGCCATCTAGGAAGCAGAAATAACTTTGACCTGCTAGACGCTCTAGAATCTGGTCAATGAAAGGCAATGGGAAGTGATCTTTCCTAGTGGCAACATTTAACTTACGATAGTTAATACACACTAGCTAGCCAGTTGTAGTGCGAGTGGGTATCAACTCTCTCTTTTTATTTTGCACAACAATGAGCCCAGATTTCTTAGGGATGACTTGGGTTAGACTCACCCACTTACTGTTAGACATAGGGTATATGATATCTGCATCTAACAATTTAACAACTTCTTTTAACATAACCTCTTTCATGTTTGAGTTGAGTCTCCGTTGCATTTCATGGGTTGGTTTCGCGTCGTCCTCGCAATAAATGCGATGCATGCAAACAGAAGGGTTAATTTCTTTTAAGTCGGCGACTGACCACCCTATGGCTCCTCTACGGGCTTTCAAAACCTCAACTAGTCGACTTTTCTGGTCGAGAGTCAAATCGGAAGCAATAATGGTGGGTAAAGTGCTATTGAGCCCTAAGAATACATATTTGAGCGAAGTCGGGAGTGGCTTTAGCTCAAGGTCTGGTGGAGAATCTAAAAAGGGCATAACGGGAATAGAGAATAGAGGTGATAGGGGCTCAAATCAAGACCTCCACAGTTGACTATCAATAAAAGAAATTGACATAAAATCAAAAAAAATGCATCTTAGTAAGTTTTTGGTTTTTTTTTTGCTTTTAGTAAATATTTTTTAACTCAAAAGAATATATTTTTTAGATTTCTTTTGTCATGAAAAACTCAAAAAAACTTCAAAAAAAATAAAAAAAGGCTCCAAAAAAAGTCATTTTACTTTTTAGACCAAAAATAGGCTAAATACTCTCGTGAACAAATCAATAAATAAATTAAGGGGCAATGAAATGGAGCATAGTGAAAATGTGGTCTTTATTCCCGTTTTTTATTTGATTGGGATACAAACGGAGAGAACCAATTAAGAAAATAGGGGACTTGGACCTCAACCTGGACATAGACCTAGACCTAGACACGAGGACGGGGTGAGGATATATGGAGAATTAGGAATATTTCTTAAACTAAAAAGTATTGATACTAATAAAGTTATAGATTGTGTGAAAAATAAAAAATAATATTTGATAAACAAAAGGACTAAAAATATAAAAAGTAAGAAATTGAAAAAAGAAATAAATATAATAGTTTTATGCTTTAATCTATTATATTTTTGAAATATAAACTTTATACATGCATTTATAAATATAAAAATATTTATTTTATGTAATTAAGACTACGACAAGTAAAGCAGAGCATGAAAAATAAATAATGTTTTTGTCCCATTTGTTATTATGAGCTAAAAAAATTCGCACATAACAAAACAAAAACATGCAAAAACGAGACTGAACAGAGTTTACCATATCTAAAAATAAATTAAAAATTCAAACATAGTCCATAAACATAATTAACACAAGAGGACTGCACAAATCATGTCTTCCACTAACACCATAATTCCAACTTTGTCTATTGTTTGGGGGATTATTTATTTTATCCATATGAGAATAGTCACCAGATCCCATTAGGAAACATCAAATCTTATCACCACATAAAATGCAATCATCTTGCAATATAATAGAAGGCAGAATCTTCAATTTTGCACCTAATACTTTATCTTTTTAGAAAGTTTGGTCTTTAAATTAGTCTATATTTAACGCTAACAATGTTGGGTGCTGCCCAACAAGGCAAGACAATCTGTCTGAAATAGAAAAAGTTTCTTTTAAAAGTGCCAATTTTAAAAGTTTGGCATTATTGACCAAGTTTAGTTTGATGTTGTTGGAAATTTATGAAGAATGTAAATTTGTACAAATTTAATTAGTTTTGAATTCGACTAGTACAAGTAGGATTAAATTTTGTTTTTATTTCTCTCCTATAAATATAATTGTACATTTAGATAATTAGTATGCACAAATTGTTTGAGAAAGAGAATTTGTGAAAGTCAAATAATTTGTAATTTCTTCTCTATATATTAAATTTTGTTACCTGTTGACGTAGGTAAATTATCAAATTATGTAAAATTTGTCTCTTTATGTTTGTTTGTGGTTATTCTGTATCTTTGTTGCACAACAGTTGCTTGTGAGGCCTCTGTGTTATAATAAGTTTTTATTTGACATCTCTAAAAAATTAATTTTTTTGTAAAAAAAAAAATTAAGCTAAACTATTTGACATCTCTAAAAACCTCACTAATTTTTTTTATTAAAAGAGTTTACACACGTCTCAAAAAATTTTAACATTTTCTTTAGAATGAACTACTGAAAACAAAATCAAAAAAGTGTTATTATTTTAAATACTATAATTTAAAAGTAAAAAATAAAAAAATAAATATTTTAATAAAATTTATTTTATAAAAAACTACCTTAAAAATTATTAGAATTATTTTATTTTTTTCTTCATTTTTTCTAAATAAGCTGAATCTCTTCTAACCCAACTTTTTAGGCATTCCCTGTACGGATTGAATTACCTTTGAAAGCAACTGATTCACCAATTATTAGTGTCACAATCATACTTGATTAAAAGAATTTTATTAAAGGTAAAAATAAATTAAATTTATTAACTTATTTAGTTTATTTTTGATTTTTTTGGTAAATTTTTAAAATTTTTGATCACTTTTTCTGGAGACAAATAAAATTTGAAAAATAAAATTCTTTGAACAAAGTACGAAAAGTTTGATAACAAATAAAATAAACGAATAAGCGATTACACCACAAAGGAGACTAGTACAACAGAAATATTTGTCTAATTCAATATTTAAATTTGATATATAGTTTAAATTTTATTTTTAAAATTTTTTTTTATGACAAGTGAACATAAAAGCCATATAAATTTATGCTCTTGAATGGCCTAATTTTAAAAATTTCTATTATATTTGAATCATCAATTCAAGGGGAAAAAAAGAGACTAAAATTTCGTACGTTTTAACGTAAAATATTTTTTTAAAAAAATATTTTTCATATAAAATATTTTTGTAAAAAAAATATTTTATCATTTTTATTTTCTAATGTTCGGTTAATATATGAAATATATTTTCAAAATAAAATTCTTTATTGTTAGATTGAAATACAATGTTTTTCACAATAAAGTTTGAAAAATAATTAGATCTCTCCAACGGCTTCTGGAGCTTCGTTACTGTTTGTGATTGCTTTTTATGTAATTTTTTTCATGACTTTTTTTCATTTTTAAAATTTTTTTTATTTTTTTTGTCTAGATTTTTTACATTTTTAATTTATTATTATAAAATAAATTTAAAAGTATATGTCGTTTTGTCTAGAGTTGTAAAGAGAAATTTTAAAAATATCATTGTTTGAACTAACGTAAAAAAAAATTCACTAAAAAAAACTCCAAAAAGCATATTTAAGTTTTTTTTTTCATCTTATACGAGTTTTTTTTAAAACAAATAGTCATTTGTTTTTACTTTTTAAATTTCTCATAACGAAAAAAATTTAAAAATATTATTATTTAAACTAACACAAAAAAAATTCACTAAAAGCAAAAAAATTTTAAAAAACCTTTTTTACTGCTTTGTTGGTCTTGTATGAGTTTTTGTTTTTAAATAAAATAGTCATTTGTTTTTACTTTTTTGATTTCTCATAATGAGATAAGTTTAAAAAGTATTATTATTTGAATTAACGCAAAAAAAAATTTACTAAAAAAAAAAGTCTTATAAAAGCCTTTTTATGAATTTTTTCATCTTATATAAGTTTTTATAATAAAAAAATTAGTTATTTATTTTTATTTTTCTAGTTTCTCGTAATAAGAAAGTTTAAAAAGTATATTATTGTTTGAATTAACGAAAAATAATTTCACTAAAGATAAAAAAAAAAGTCTTTAAATAAAAGTTTTAAAGTGACTTTTTTAAGGCTTTTTTCGTCTTATATAAATTTTTTTGTTATTTTTTTATATTTTTTACTTTTCATAACAATAGAAATTTAAAATGTATAATTGTTTAAACTAACGAAAAAAAATTATTAAAGACAAAAAAAGGCATATTAAAAAAGCTTTAAAAAAGCTATTCCAAACAGTAGCCCCAATCATCGTTGGCTTATAATTCTTCGTTTTAAAAATTAATAAAAAAATTACAAATTTTGAATGAATTAAATTCCAAATGCGTCTCTTAAAAAATAAAAAACAACTTATCAAGTTATTAAAAGGAAAACATTTTCATCCTATAATGTAAAATATTTACTTAAAAAATCATTTTACTTACTTTTTTATTAAACATACAGTAAAAAATAGATAAAATATTTTACCAAAAAATATTTTACATTGAAATGAACGAAACCTTAAAAAAAAATGACAAGTTTGTTTTTTTTTTTTTATTTAGTCATGAGCGATTACTGGTCGACATATTTTTTGGTACTATCTTATACCATTCTATATTTTTTAATAAGATAGATTTCCATCAATATCACTGTATATTTAATTTTGGCTAAAAAAAATTAGAGTAATATCACAAGTTGATTTTTGTTTATAACCATAGTTATCAACCGATATTCATATATATAGGTATTTACATTGTCTGTTTATCTAATTATGTAGTAAAAAATACGAATAAGACAAATGTGACTTATCCATGTTAGGTAAATAAAAATAAAGAATGACTTATTTAATATGTATTGATATTTTTTAAAATATATTTATTAATAGTATTACGTAAATAAAGTCATATAGTATTTCTAGAGTACTCAATAATTTTTTGTTGTAGACTGGGCATGAGTCAGCCAAAGCCTAAGCTTCTTCGCCAAGAGAATATATCCTCTACAATTTAATTATTGTGCAATACATGAGCCAACGTTGATGCAGATGATGGTAAATATAGAGCTGAAAATGCTATAATTTGAAAAACAAACCAAAAAAATTATTCAAAATTTAGAATGAATGGCCTAGATTTAATAAATCTAAAAATACTATAAACCCAAAAACTTATTCTGCATACTATCTATTTCTCTCTTTTTAAAACCAATAGCTCCGTGCTAATTTCACAATCAATGGCATGCCAAAAACCGCAAAAAGGATTACTTGTTATACAAATTATATGTTCTATTATTTCAATGTATTAAAAATCGTTAAATATGACTCGAGAGTCTGATTCGAGATTGGTACATAATTCGAAGACTTTCCATGTTTTAAAAACAAAAGAACATAAAATTTTTCGAACCGAAAATCCTAACTCTCAAAAATCTTCAAATGCATCATAAGTTTTGACAACCATTCTCTCTCTATATGTTAGAAAGGAATATTTAAACGATTTGGTTGTCGGTTTGATCAGATCCTGCAAATTTGGAAGCTTGCAAAGTGAAGTAAAACTTTTCGTCATGCAAGTGGAATAGAGCTTAGAATCAACATTTGAAGATGATAGCATTCATATATACATATATATATATATATATATATATATAAAATAAAATTTTACTGTAATTATAGTAAAATTTATTTGCCAATAAAGTTAATTTTACCTATAGTAATTTCACTGTGATTGCAAATTTTATTGTCAATACATTAAAATTTATTTGCAGTGAAAGCTCACCATAAGGTAATATGCAGATAGTTAAATTAGAGATTAAATTAGAGATTGAGGCCTTGTATGGCAATCGACTTTAACTTGACTTAAAGTTAATTTTTTGATTTTTTGCTTAAAAGTTCAACAGTCAAAGAATTTCGTTTTTCAACTCAAAAACTTTTAGTTTTTTTGCTTTTTACATAGTTTTTTTAATATTTTTAAAAAATATCACAACTTTTTTTTGTACATATTTATTTTTTATAAAAATTATATATTTAAAATTTACTTGTCAAAATTTATCAAATAAGATTTATATTAAATATAAAATTATCAAAAAATAAATTTTAAAAAATTATAATAACTTTAAGCAAAGTTTTTTATCTTTTAGCTTAAGTCACTTTAAGCCTTTGGGTTAAAAACCACCATTTACCCCTATCAAATGGACTTTTTAACTTTTTAACTTAAAATGATTTAAAGTCAAAAAGCTCAACTCAACTTAAAATTAATTGCCAAACGAGACCTGAATTAGCAGTAAAATTTTACTAAGAATTTCAATGATAATGAGATTTTATTGTACTGTGTTGATATGCAGATAAATTTTATTGTGATGTTTAAATTATAAACTGAATTAACAGTAAAATTTTACTAAGACTCATGTCTGATGAGGTGTACATATTAATTGGACTAATTTTAAAAAATATATACTATTTTTGATCATTAATTTTAAAGATTTAGTTGTAATTCCAACTATAGTAAAATTCCATGGACAGAGAAGTTTTTACTGACATTGAAATTTATTTGCAGTAGAATTTCACTAACAATGGGATTTATATGTCCATTTTTATATATAAAAAAATGGTGCCTATTATGAATCTTGTCTGATAAATTTATTTGTCATGAATCTTATTTGACATATCTTAACAAAAAAAAATTTAAATAGTTAATATTATATAAAACTAATTCGTAGAATGAAAGTTGTATCGTACCGTGTGTAGTTAAAAAAATTTATTGTGTTTGTTCAGTAACCTGGGTTTATGTTACTTTAAATTAAAAAATTTATTTGGTTGAAAAAAATAATGACTTTTAAGCTATTAAAAAAATAAAATAAGTTGAATGTAAAATTTCATAGTTGTTCTTCAGTCTAAATAAAGTTTTGCAAAACAGAAAAGGCAAAAAATCAAAAAATATAAAAATAAAAAAGCCAAAGAGCCAAGAAATTAAATGGTAAAATTAAAAATTGTTATCAAAAGAGTTAAAAAGCCAAAAAGCAAATAAGCTAAAAACTGGAGAGTTGAAAAACGAAAATTTTTTACTTTTTAGACTTTAAGCCAAAATGCAAGATAGTCAACTTTAAACCGGTTTAAAACTGCTATAAAAAAAAGTGAAAAAAGCTAATTTAAAATTGATAGCGAAACGAATGCTAATTATTATTGGGGCAAATGTGTATTAGGTATAGGGGCATTTGTGTAAAGTATCATTTTTTAATTCAATTGAAAAACTACGAAATATAAAAGATTAAACATGTCCTTCTCAAATTAAATTCTCATAATCAAGGATTTATTGCCAAATCACCCTTGAAAGATCAAACTACATTGGTAAGAATAGACAACTAGTGTGAAACCAAAAAAACGTGCCCATTATTTTAGAGTTTGTTTGAGATATTAAAAAAATTTAACTTTTAAGGTGTTTAAATTTTATTTAAAAAGAAGAGATAGAGTTATTTGGAATCTCTAACAAACTTGGTTTTTTAGTTTGTTAGGGGTAATTTTTTGTTATTTTTGAAATGTCAAATATGTTTTTATTTTTATTTTTAAGTTATAGTATTTAGAATAATTTTTTTGTTTTGAATTTTTAAGAATATAGTTGAATTTTTATTGAGGCTATTATTATATTTTTAATAAAAATATTGAATTATTTGTATGCCAATAAATTTTTTCCTAAAAATAAAAGTTAGTAGACTTTTTTATAATATTAAACACTACAACTTAAAATTTGACTTAAATAAATAAAAAATAACTTGAAAATCCGTAAACAGAAGCTTAGTGGAGGTGACAAGGTTTCTATATTGGGCATATGGCTCGTTGTCCTATCATATTAAAATAAATATTTAAAATTTTTAAATTAACTATTAATCCGTAAGATAGTAATTAAATTTGGATATCGTTGAGCAAAGCGTTCGTCCTAATGGTTAATGGACCATTTTGCTTGCTCACTAATCTGAATTCTAATCTCGGCTCCTTCATTCCTTGATAAAAAAAATAGGTTTGGATATCGTTCCACAAGGATTTAAAAGACAAAGTTATAATTTATTAATTAAAACTTTGGATTTAATTATTCTTTTGGAAAAGAGGAATTGTTTTATTCTATTCTAAAAACTTTGAAATTAAAATAACTCGAAATAAAACTAGATGAGATGAGCCCAATGTTGATGTAAATGCAAATGAGATGAATTAATGAGATGCTCCAGTGTCGATGAGAACATTGGTCCATAAATTATTTACTAAGAAGGTACTTTGGATGACGAATGTGCTAGTCGTAGCATCTGGCATCATGGGTGCCTTCGAAGAACTTGGCTCTGAAAGTGCATAAGCTCGCCTTTGCATCCCTCTGTTCTGGCTACTGTAACCTTGTGTTCCCTTTTGTCGCACCGACTGAATAGATGTAGCTTCTTCTATGACCCTAGATGCATGTGTTGCTAGTGACTGCTGTGACTGTTTGAAACTCCAACGTTCCTGCGTAGCATGAACTGTCTATGACCTTGTCACACTCTGAGTACTCCCTCTCTGAGGACAGTATTGACGTGCATGTCCCGTCTGTCCACACTAAAAGTAAGGGGCCCTTTCCCTTGAAGCTGAGATGGTGACTAGCTTTGTGGTTGCCCCCTCTGTGGGCAATTGACTGCACGGTGACCTGTTTGTCTACATACAAAGCAGATAATCTCTATATGCTCCGATCGTCCCGAGGGCACTACAGAAGGTGCATGAGCCAAACGCAATTGCTAAACAAATCCTAACAGAAAACAGTTAGGACCAAACTACCTCTGTCTTTTTTCCTAGCTCCCTTCAGATTGTGCACTCACCCCTCTTTGTCGGGTCTTAACTTTTCTAGCTTCACGAGTTTTTGGTAACGCATTCTCGATAGTAATTGTCGATTCCAGCAACTCTGTGAAGACGTGTATCCTCAGCGTTGCTACTTTGTCTCTAATGGTGGATCTCAGGCCCTGCTCGAACCTCTTAGCACGTAATTCATCAGTTGTTACCATCAGTCTTGCGAAGCGCGATAAACTTGTAAACTTAGCTTCGTATTGAACCATTGACAACCCTCCTTGCGTAAGGGAATTAAAAGAATTTCTTTATGTAAATATCTCTCGAGGATTCCAAAAAATACTTCTTAAGTTACACTCTTGTGAAAACGGCCCAGGTGCCATCAACTATAATTTTTGCGAACTTCCACCACCCGTGGGCGTCCTCAAAACTAAAATACAGTCAAGGCCACTCTCAAATCTTCCTCTATGATCTGCAATGTATCAAGGATTAGGGTAACGAGTTTTAGCCACCCCGTGGCAACCTTTGGACTCAGGTCCCTGGAAAAAATTAAAGGCTCCAACTGTTGGAATATTTTCATGGTATTTACCATCTCTCGCATAAGGTCAACACCTACTACATGTTTTTGTGGGGCATTTATGTCCTCGCCTTTTGGAACCAATACATAACCACGACCTCTATCTCAACCCCGGCCTCAACCTCACCTCGGAGGCATAACTTTATATAAAGATAGAGAACTAATCAACACGAGAGTAAAACATAACATCATGCTTCCAAAGAAGTTTACTTTAATAAAGTTATCTTTCAACACTTATAAATCATATTAACAACTCTCACTTAACGAGGAGCGACACGTCAATCTGAATAACTCATTTAGATTTCTCACTAAAAATTATGTCGGTCAAACGTATTTTTAACTCGACCTTCAACTTCGTTGATTAGGTGCTCAAAAGAAAGATATGTTATCTCTAAAGTTCAACATTCGTACTTATGTATAACACATAACACAAAATGCACCGAATTCTATCATATTCTTTTTATTTAAACATGCTAACATGCATGCTAAACACAAATACCAACTTCACATGGTGGCGCGGCCACTTTTCACAGCACAAAAGTATTCGAACATAGAGATTTGATACTATTTTTTCGCACCCCAAACCCTAACAAAATGATGCAAGAGAAGAGGGAAAAAGGAAAACTTTAAGAAAACCAAGATATCATCATCCTTTCAGGCCCAACATTCTTTTTCAATCAAAAGAATTTTAATGTGAGAACAGAATATTTGAAAAGAGGATCTCCAAGGCTTCAATTTGAATATAAGATTGACCCAAAAAGGTTTAAAGACGAAAGAGATACATCGATTTCAAAACGGGAGCAAAATTTAAAAATAACAAAATTTGACAATATAGACAGACCGTTCGATTGTTCTGCTACTGTTCGCAACTTCTTGAACCTGAAACAGAGAAACTAAAGCCCCACAAAGACCGCTCGATCGGTCTTTCTAAGAATGTTTTTCATTTTCTTGAAAATTTAAAACTTCAATCCTTAACCAAACCTATTTTTGTGCAAATGTAAAGATGAAAGCCTTGACAAATATAAATTTTGACAAGAAAAGAATCCCAAATCCATTAATAAAATGATTAAATCATATCAAGACATCCAAAAACATAAGAGTTTTATGAAATTGAAATAAAAAACCTCCTCTAGAGGGTACACCAACAAGATGCATTTAACAATATGAATGTTTGGCCTCATGAACTTACAACATTTAGAGTTTCAAGGACTAAATGACACTATGCTTTACATGATCCAAGATTCAAGAGACAATTACAAAACATCATCAACTTTTTTCTACATGACTAAAAAAAACTATGCAAGCCCTATTTTCCATTTTAACACTAAAGAACCGTCTCCAACACATGAAAATATTTATTTTGAACAATGTGAGCTGAAACTCAATAGGAATCTAACACCAAATATGAATGGATGCATGACATGGAATAAGCAAAAAATATATATAACGTCAGCATAAACAGGTTTGCCTAAAAAAATAGTTTTCTCATAATCTTCCAAATCACTAGCACTTAACGCTTAAAATACGATTTTAGTCTTTACCGATTTGTCACACAAAGTATCAATTGACTATTATAAATTTCAATACGTTGCCCTCATTACTAGACCACCTAAAGACACCAGCAACCCATTATATAGATTTTATAGTTTGTCACACAATTGTATATTTTTACGGCTCAACCGAATGGTAGGGCACCCCTGCACTCATTTACGGACACACCGAAGCGTAGGGTGCTCTTGCACTTTTAAGGGGATTAATCAAATGGTAGGGCATCTAATTTTGCATAAGTTTTCAATTTTTAGCCATGGAGTTATTCAAACCGACATTATTCACGTCACATTGTCTCGATACCTTATCTAAACCATTTAATTAATCAAAAGCCAACCATATGTGTGTATAACCTCTATTTTAAATATTTAGATTCAACACATTTCAACAACTCAAACCTAAATCAAAACTCCTTTTGATTTTAAACACAATAATCACATAACTAAACTTATATCTTCCAACTCACACACTTTTCATATTTTCATAAAAAATTAGAGTGTCAGTTTGGTTGCATTTTTTACAATTGTTATTTGAAAACTATTTTATAAAAATAATTTCATTAATATTTTGAAAAGAGATATTGCATTTGGTTGTGAGAGAATATATTTGTTTCTGAGTACAAGAAACAAATAAAAGTTGTTTGGTGTATTATTTTTTTTAAAATGAAACAATAGAAAATGTGTTTGGTATCATGGAATGTATTTTTTTTTTTACCAAAAAATACTACTATACATACGTTCTTTTTATATGATTTTTCTCATTCTTTTTTGTTTTTTTGAGCTTAGTAGTTTTGAAAGAAATACGCACTACTTACATCCCTACTACCGAAACTGGTTTCCATTTCTATTCTTTTGTCACTTTCAGAATCCAAAATGAGAATAAATAAGTAAAAATAATAATAAATAATTAAAACCAATTTCCGAATCTAAACGTGCCAAGAAACCAAGATTATTAATGATATATTAGTAGCATCTCAAAAGGTGATTGGAATTACGTAAGGGAAACTAAGATGCATATAATGTGAGGGTTAACTTAAAACGCACGTGACATTGAAAAGATGCACTTCTGCTAAGTTCATCTTTAACCAAAAATAATGAAAAGTACACACGCGCGTGTAATTGACTATGGGCTCTGCTTGGGCAAATGTTGCTTGGCTTTGTTAGTTTATTTTTGCTTCTTTTAGATTAAACAACATAGAATTTGGCTTATTAGCTTATTTTTATTTATTTTTATTTTTTTTAAACTTTTTTTTATATTTTAATAAAAAAAATTTATTTTTTCGATTCATCTCAATGAGAGAAGTCTAAAAAGTATAATAATTTGACTAAATGATAAAAAAAATTCTCTAAAAATGAAAAATCTACAATGCTAAATAAGCCAATAAGCTAAAAAACCAAATTCACCCATTCAGGGCCTATATTTTTTCGATCAGGTATACATTCATATATATTAAAAATATATTATTTTATGCATATTGATCCTCTTATCAGTTATTTTGATGAGCTGGTGTTATGGCTAAATTAAACAAACGAGAACACAATAACGAACAATATTTATCCCAGACATTAGAGGATATATTACCTGTTGGTTCAATTTTGCAACCTATATTCACGTGGGAGAGTGGTAGAGTTTTTCATTATGAAAAAGGAGAAGAAACACAACAGAACTCAATTAGGACTTAAAATGATAAAGCTATGGCTAATACATTTTAGAGTGTCCGTATCAATTTACGTGTAGATTAATTAACTTTTAGAAGATCAATTCCACCGCCTACTTGTGTGGGTCAAATTAAAGTCTCTGCAAATTTTCGTATGAATTAGCCCCAAATAATTAATAACACATAAGAATTTTTAAACCTGATACCTAGGATTGAGCAAAATCTCAAAGTCACAAGCTTTAACCATCAAGCCAACCTATTGGAGTTTAAAATTTTGATTCATATTAATTGGTTAGAGTGGAATAAAGAATGAAATAAATTATAGAGTTATTCTTTATTATTAAATAAAAAAATACATAATATGAGTCTCATAATACAAACATAAGACTTATAGAGGGTGCTTGAAAAAACTTTCTATTTTTACTTTTAATTTTCAGTTACTAGTTTTAGTTATAAATTAAAATTTATTCTAAATACTTACAATTGCTATTATAATTTTTAATTATTTTTTTATTTTAATTATAAATTATAATATTTACCAAGCGCTCACAACTTCTGCCGATTGTTAACAACCTAAGGACATCTCCACTTAGCTCTGATTTTAGCAGAGTTAACAAACAATAGTTTTTTTTTTTCCTTGCTCCAATGGTAACCATCAACTTGACTTTAAAACTTAATAAGGTGGCGCGCATTTGTGCATGTTAACTGCATTGCTAACTGTAGTAATGACAGTAGTGAACTTGTTTGGACAGTTTGCTTGGGGATACGCTTTTCCAGTTCTTGTTTTTTTCTTGTTCCATTGTTTGTTTGAGGAGATGCTTTTTCTAGAAACAAATAGGAAAAATAATAATTAATTTAAATATAAAATAACATAATACTAACTATATACCATTGGAGCACGAATAGATCACCAAGTTAACAACAACATAACATACAAAAATTAGTCCTATTTTTTACACTTTTTGTCATATAACACATACTTTAACACACAATTGGCCTATTTGGGCAAACTTGTTTATTGATTTATTTTTGTTTATTTTCGTATTTTTTGAATTTTTTTTATATTTTGATTAAAATTTTTTATTTTTTTGACTCGTTTTAATTAGATGAGTCTAATGAATATAATTATTTGACTAAATGATAAAAAAATTTACTAAACACAAAAAATTAACTCAGTAAAATAAGCAAATAAGTCAATTTATCGGGCCAATGGTGTTGTTAAGCCATGTTAAGCCAGTTTTTACACAGGTTACCTAACAATGGAGTTGTTAGCTAACTCCAATGGTGTTGTTATTTCTTTTTTAAATGGTGTCAGTCGCTAACATTTGCTAACCGTGTTGCTACAGTTAGCAAACACAGTAGCGGGAACCCATGGGCTGTGATAACATAATTTTATTTTTTTTACTAAATATATTTATTACGTGCATTTTATATTTGTACATAATGCATATAGACTTATACATTGGGTGTACCAAGTAATAAAATAAATATATTTAAAAGTTATCCAAATGCATTTTTAGTTTTTGATCAAATAATATATTTTTTAATTAAAATAAAAATATATTTAACATTTGAGACGGCGTAGGAGGCCACTGACAAAAATCGTACACGCACACATAGAGAGAGAGAGAGATTTTAAAATGAAAAGAGGAAAAGAAAATAATTAAAAAATGAAAAGAAAATTGGTTAGCGTGTGGAGAGAGGGAGGGGGTAAAAAAGAAAACAAATGTCACATTGGACAAATATTATATCAAAAATGTTAGAAAAATATAATATAAATTAACAATTATTTATGCTTAAAAACACATAAAATATAATTTAATTATAAAATTAATTTTAAATAATAAATCATTTAAATTACTAACGATAGCAAAGTAGTAAAAAAATCATTAGTTTGACCATAAACTCCTAACATTATTAAAAATAACAAAAAAATTATATGTATTAAGAGAAATATAATGTCACAAGATATATGTTTAGTGATTTAAAAAATATATTTTTATTAACAAATAACGATTATAATAAATTAAAATTATAGGAAACGAAATACAGAAATTAACATGAATAGATAATGCAAATTGAGTCTTGCAAATGCGATTTTTTTAAGAATAATTCACCGCCTACCGAGGGTATTGTAGGTTTTCTACCGGCGTAACTCTCCAAGAATAAAACGGTTGACCCGAACGTTGGAATACGATCAAAGATCGACTACGAACTACCTTATCTGTCTTTTTTTCTCTCACAATTTGCAGTTACAATCTGGTCTATCTCTCTCTCCTCTTATATTCTTTATCTTCATACACTAACTTTCTTTCTTTGCAGAATATGTCTCTCTTCTTATGCAGAATACTAGAGAGCAGGAACAGTTTTTATATAAAATTCTCTCGGGAAAGGTAACAACAGAGAAATCAATTGCCAATGAATACTAATAAATTCTAAAATTCAATTGCGATGATTGAATGACCAATTTAATTGCTAATTAAATTTATATTTTAATTTTTGAATAATAGCCAATAATTCTAGCATAATGACCAATTGAATTCACTATTGTCCAATAATATGTGAACTAAAAATAAAATTAACTGTATTTTTGGATAGTATAATATGTATGCACATGTATTAAAAATATATTTTTAATAAAAAATAAAGAAAAAAATTGAGTTTTAAATAAAGAGAAGGAGAAAAATATTAAGCTTAAAATGAGAGAGAGAGAGAGAGAGAGAGAGAGAGAGTTTAAAATATTGAGTAAATAAAAAATTTTGATCAAAAATTTTAAAATTTTTAATAAAGATGAAAATAAATAATTTATAATTTCATTTATTACCTTATTTTTGTTTATTTTGATTTTTTAAATATTTTGGTCAAAATATTTTTTTCAGCCCATCAAGTCAAGAAAATACAATTACTTAATTAAAAAAAATTTAAAATAATAAAATAAAATAAACAAATAATAAGTAATTATTTTGGATATATATATATATATCTATATATATATATAAATGCGCGTATATATGCGCGCGCGCGAATCTGGAAACGGACTTGGGTTTCCTGAACAGAACAGCTGGCACGCCGCTATTAAAGTGGCCAGCTGCCTCTGCCTCTTTCTGCGAGTAATTATTTGGCAGTACAAAAGCACAATAAAGTTAAGGGATATGACTCTTACTTCTCTATTTAATAATTATATTATTAATATTATTTTTACTTTTTAAAATATTTTCGTATTTTTTATATTTTTATTTTTATAACTCTTATATTTAAAAGTTAATATTTTTGTTAAGTTTTAGGCAAAAAAAAACTATTTTAACAGTATTTTTAATATTCTTAATTTTTTTAATTATAAAATTTTATTTAAAAATTTTTAATTAAAAAATAAAAAATTATTAAATACAAAAATAAGTAAAATAAAAATATAAAATTTAATTTATTAATTTATTTT